>JAVJIF010005323.1:0-158621 GCA_038442645.1 Agave tequilana
CTTTTCTTTCTTTCCTTTTTCCTTTCCATTTCATCCCTAAATAAAAGATTCCCCTCTTTCCTAAAATACCCCCCACTTCATTCCAAAAACTACTTCCCTCTATTTACATCAATACCCCACTCCCTTAAATCCCAATTTATTTCAAATACACCTCATTTTCTCTCTCTTTTCCCTACAACTTTCTCTTCTCTCTCTCTCTCTCTCTCTCTCTTCCTAGTTCCTTTCCTGTTCGTCTTCTCCATTTGGAAATGACTCTTATCAGGGCCGGCCACTCCTTTTGGATTGGGGCCGTCTCTTCTTCGTCGTCAAGACTCAAGGGCCGGCCACTCCTTTTGGATTGGGGCCGCGTTCTTCTCCGTTGGCAAGACTTAGGGCCGGTACCCTCCTTTTGGATTGGGGCCGAACTTCCCTTCGTCGGGCGCAGCAAGGAATCTTGTCGGCGAGTGATTTTCCTCGCCAAGACTTTCCTAACGCGGATCTCACCCCGCGTCTAGGCAATCCCTTAACGCGCTCCCGCGCGTTTCTGTATTGACGCGACGCGGAACCCACGTCCGCGTCCCCGCGTTTCCCTCGCTCCGCACTTGAACACAGATCTCGCGTTTGAGGCATCTCTGCGCGCGAACCCCGCGTCTGCTAACCCCGCGTTATGGCTCCTTCGCGACGCGACTCCCGCGTCTGTGATTCCCTCGCGTCTGCTATTCTCGCGACGCGACTGACATCCCGCGTCTGCGAACCCCCGCTTCTGCTATTTCCCCCGCGTTTGTGATTCCTGCGTTTACTATCCCGCGACGCGACTCCCGCGTCTGCGCTCCCGCGTCTCACTTCCTCAACCCGCGTCTCCCTGTACACTTTCTCTCTCCTCATATATATTATTTTTATGGCGCGTGCGCAAGTTCCCTGGATTCCAGACTCTCGCTTTCCGTGATTTAGGCGAGTGTTCTCGCTCTCGCCTCCATTTGGGTTTCCCCGCTTCGTCGGTCGACATATATTTTATTCCCTGTTTCCATGTATTTTGTATTGGGCTGAGTCCCTGTATTTGTGTATGGCCGAGTGCCTATATCTGGACATGTATTGCTCTGTGACGAATGCTTGTACTAGGGTATTTTCCTTCTGGTACATATACCATGCCTGTGATGTATTGTACTGCCTTATACCATACTTGGCTTCCGGACCCTTCAACCTCCGGTCACTCACTATCTCGAAAGAGGGGTGATTGGGACCAGGCAGGTTCTCTCAGTTCAGCCTCCGTCCCTCACTGTCTCGGAGAGGCGTGATGGGATCGTCAGGTTTCCCAGCTCCGCCTGGTGAGTATGCTTAGCGCTCATGCTTTATTCACTAAATTCGTCTAGGCGAGTTGCTGCCGGATTCTCTACTTCGCGTATCTTAATCCGAGTATCCCGGTAACCTCGCAGAGCGCATTAGTGTCTAAACTCTGTTCGCTGCCTGTGCTTCCAGCTTGTTCAGCTCCGCTTGTTTGTGCTCAGCTACTATTCTACCCCATGCCATTACTTCATGCCTGACACCTGTCTATACTACTTGTCGTTTCATATTACTTTTAACACATGTATTCACCTGACAACTGATGTATTATCATCTAACAACCTGACATGCTACTACTGGCAGACCCCTTGTTATGACTGACTTGCCACCGGATTATTATCAATCTCGTTGACATGACTGGTTACCTGTCTAATATCACCATCTTGTAATGCTATCCCTTGACACTCAGCATGATATACTTGACCTTGATTATCACATTTACGGGAACCCTGCCTTGTTATCCTGTACTATGTACGTGACCTGATATCCTGTATCATGATCAGTGACCTGTTATCCTGTATTATATACAGTGACCTGAACTCCTGAATTCCTATCATGTCCTGTTCCTGTTATTCCCGTAAATGATAATTAACCTAATAAATCATAAAAGAACAACTTGCATCGAGTCGTGGGAAACATGCGGCTATCAATAGTGTTCGTGTTTACAGTGGTATTAGGCATGTTGTGCAACTAAAACTTCCGGTCTGACCTGTGGGCCTCCAGGCAACCGAGGGGAGTGCTGGCTCCCTCCTCCTGAATCATGATAAGGGCATACATAAGTCCCTCCTGTTAGCCTTGCGGCAGGTTCCGTCACCAAGCACGGAACAATCCTGGGCCGTGGTCCCGGTTATGTACGGGACCCACTGTAAACATAGTTCGTTGATACCCCCGCTGGTTCCAATAACAACCTTGCTTTACTCGGATATGGATCTATGTGTGCTGGGATGCTAGTTCACATAGCTAGATATCAGGGTAGACGAGTAATAATAAGTGTCAAGATAATAACCGGCTCTTTAAGTTGTAAGTAGAGGTTTGTGGAATGGGACGCATATACTGAAGCCTGCAGCCTAAACGGCTATGATCTGTGACATGCTTACTATATTTGCTTGTCCTGGATTTTACATCGGATTTCCGTTTTATGAGTACTATTATATAACTAACTGCTCATGCCCTGCTCTATTCCTTGTATCCACCTGCCTCCTGCTTATTATCTATCATGTCTTGAGTGCAGTCTGGTTGTATGTGCTTAGATTATGGTGACATAAGATAAGGGTATATATATGAGGTTTCCTTGTTTGGATAATTCCTTCGACGTACTAGTCTTATGGAGCCGTGATCTGAAACCATACAATCAGATTGCTCGTCCTCGGCTTTATTTGTTTATCGCTTTACATGTGCTTACCCTTGCTCGCCACTTGGCTTTTGCTTCACCACTCGCCTGGGGAGTTTCATCGACTCCCCTGGATTCTCATGTCCCAGGTCATGGAGCTTGGAGCGTGTGGATTCTCCCGTTGCTGATCAGAGTGGCGTAGCGGTAGCGTGGATCTCCAGCAGACCGTCCAGAGTCTTATCCTTCCAGCCCCCCTGTGTGCCTCCCGAGTTTTTCCTTTTGTAAACTCGTGAGTGCCTTTTATACTGTTTACTCCTATATATCTCTTGTATTCTCGCAATTGCGCCTGTCAGGTGATGTAATATTTATTGTAATATTGATCACCTCTGGTGATAACTTTGTAATTGTACTCATATGTTGGAATGTATAATGCACCACTTACTTCCGTACTCTGATTCTTGCCTGTACTGATGCTTAGCGTATATACGTGAAGTTACTTCTGGCTTGCGTATATACGTTGCAGTAATGTCTCCGTATCCGCCAGGATCGGGGCGTTACGGTTGGTATCAGAGCTTAGGCTCTCACCTCCTCAGTACGTCCAGACGGCAAATTAATGGTTAAAGAAATTTGCAACTGGAATGCATGAGTCTTGGTTATACAATCCAACTACAAGTACAAAGTTATCCATTCTCTCTTGATAATCTTATCCTTGAATTCTGAAGTTATCCTATCCTTTCATACTTCAGTTTCTTGTTATTCTTGGACCAACTCGGACATGAAAAGATGGGGAAATCATAACGGTTCTGGTTCTTCCTAGGGTAACCTAACGGAGAAAAATCTTAATTTGAGACTATTTCTTGCAAGATATGATGAGACACGATCAAGTACAGACGAAGGTCCCGCACCAAGGATCATTGGTTGCACTCCGGGAACAGAAGCCAGGCGACATGTTGGATTTCAGGAAATTACAGCCGGCAATCTTTTCAAGCATGGAGAAGCCCTGGATGCATAGCAGTGGTCAGTAAACCTGATGGGTCTTCTAAGTCACTTGGGTCCCTGACGAGAACTAGGTGAAAATGATCAAAATTCAGTTAGAAGATGTATCCTGGATGTAGTAGTTGGTAGAAGCAGCGAGACTGCAAAAGCCCATCACTTGGGACTAGTTCTTGAAGAATTTTTATAAGAAGAATCTTCTCTGTAATAGCTCAGAAAGAAATGAAGGACGATTTATCTAATTGCAGTAAGAAGATTGAATTGTAAATAAGTACACTGCAAAATTCCTAAGGCAGAGTCGGTCGGTGTTTTACATGGTGGCCGACAAGGAGAACCGAGCAAGCAATATCTTAGTGAGAAACGAAGATGAAGAGCAAGATGTTTCTTATCCCCAAGCATCCCAAGAAGTATTCTCAATTCCTTTGTCATTATCCGGAAGTAGAATGGACCCAGAGGAGGAAGATTAGGATGGTTGCAGATGAAGTTAGCGAAGAGACCCTCTTAATTGATGGAAGTTAAAGGCTCAGACAGGCCTCTGGACGCCCTACTAGCTAATCCATCCCTCCATCCTGCCCACAACATATGATGTGTGGATATTGTCTGAAGCTGGCACCTCCAACACAACCACCAGAAAGGTTACGGATTATGTCGTACGCGGGTTCAGAGAATTAGTTGAAAAGTGACTGTCTGTTCAAGAAAGCAGAGAACATTACACCGATCAGATCAACTCTTTCAGTATCACCGTTGTGAGGGAATCCAGGACCTACTGTCAGAATAACCTCACTTCATCCCCAGCATCCAGCATGGAGTCATACACAAAAGAGACCGAGAACTAGGGCACATGATGAAAGGAGGCAAACATATAATCGGACAAAAGAGGAAGTCGGAATGCTCAATATGATGGGGTGAGAGCAAGAAGGGATGCTCAATATCTGAAAAAGGAACCCTGAAAGGACTGACCGTAACCATTATCCCCATTTTTAGCATGTCCGGGAGTTGGTAACTTCTCTCTATCATATCCTCCTCATTGCACTATCACCATCATCCTAGTCCGTCCTATCTCTCTCCCTATTTCATGATTCCTATCTCTCCTATTTTTTTACATTCTGATTTTTATAACCTTTATGCCAACTTAAGATATGTATAGACTAGTGAGATAATAGCAGGGCAGATGTAGTCACTCCTCATTATGTTCTGGCATTCCTCGACTCTGGCATATCACATTGTCTTATACTGGGCAGATCTTCGACCTCGCATTATATTCTTGTATTTATGGATACATCCTAGGAGACCGGTACGTCAAGTGGAGTAGTCATCGCTTATATAGTCAGATAGATTGCATCATTTCATGAGGAGTGTCAGTATATAACAGTAATTCAGAATCAGGACTTCTGGCAGACAAAGTTATGATATTTTCATTCCTATTCCTCTAATAGCGATCATGATTTCTTCGACTATGTTCATGGAACTCGGGTATTCTCAGAGCTAATCTGCAGTCAGGTTATTATTTAGAAGACAGTATTCGAGACTCGTTTTGATTCTTGTGATTTCTTGATCGTGTTCTCAGAGCCAATAACTCTGGCAGTTTTTATTGATTTGGTGGACCAAAGGTTCCGCTAGCCTCGTAAGCGAGGGTCGTGTTCTAGTCATCCGTGAACCTAACCAGGTGTGAGTTTCGCTGCACCCTGGTGCTTAGCATTTAGCGTTGTGTTACGCGCTGGCTTCGTCGCGTGAACTTCGCTATATGCGAGTCTCGCAGAGCGTTAGCCTCGCCGCACCCTAATGTTTAACACCTGAGCTGTGTTACGCGATAACCTCATCCAGGCTTGGTTTCATCCGTGGCTAGTCCCTTCAGTGCTTGGCACTCTAGCCATTCCTCGGATTTCTTCTAGCGTACTTTTATGGATCTGCTGAACAGAGTTCCATCACTATATCTGAGCTATCGCCATGGCCTTTGTCAATGATCCATTCTACAAATCTTGCAGGCTCAGATATCTTCTTCCTGTTTCATCTGCAGTCGGTTTATCATTCATAAGTCAGTATTCCAATTCTTCACAGTTATTTTATATTCTTGGCTACGTCTTTCAGAGTTAACAAAGCCCAGTATGCAGCCCGTCAGTGATTCTACTGCAAAAGGATAACATCTTACTATGCAGGGTTTTATATTATATTATGGACTTCAGCACTATGGATTTCATTAGCTTTAGCTCACAGTCTGATCGAAGTATTATTGATTATCTTACCAAGTCAGCTCACTTTATATTGTTCAGAATGGGTTAGTCCTTTGAAGTTCTGGCAGTGTTCTTTTATAAGCAGACATCAGATCAGTATTATTATGGCACCGTCAGAGGATGTATATATACGGCAGAAGTGCAGAGATGCTTTAGTCCTGAGTTAGTTGTTCAGTCAATCTGGGGGAACAACTCATAGTTTTCATATCTTGATTGGCATAATCCTCATTCCTACCTTTTTGTGTTCATTTCACCCCTTATCGAAATTGCGAGGACGCAATTTTTTGTAAGGTGGATGGAATGTAACACCCCGCTCCCGGAATACGTACTTAGTTGCGTATTCAGATTTTTCGATCGTATTTTTCGATTTACCTCCGGTATTTGTTTTGTAGTACGAACTATTTATATGAATGTTTTGTCTTGGATTTGGATTCGTGGACTCGGAGTCAGCCCTAGTCTGAACCGAGGGCCCGATCCTAGAGTATTGCTCGATTTGGACATTCCGGTATTCCGATTGACCGATTTCAGTTTTAAACATCATTTTCCAATATTCTAGATTTTCTATGATTTTCTGGAATTTTCCTCAATTAAGTTGGGAATCTTCAAAACCGGTGTCGATCAGTGCCGCTGATCGATTCCCAGATTTTTATTTACAAACGGATTGAAATTACTAGAAGGGCCTTTAACATTATTTCTTAAAATCATATTTCTATCTAAATACCTTTTTCTGAGAATTTTATGAGTTTATGAAAATTCCACCGGATTCGGTATCGGCCAGTATCGCTGTTTGATTCCAGGATTTTTAGTTTTATAATCGGGGTTGAATTTCTGAATTTCGCTTTCACTTTACTTCTTAAAATCATATTTCTACTTTAATACATTTTCTTCTGGGATTTTTTTTCGGAATTTATCAAAATCAGGCCGACCCGGTGTAGACCGGTATCGGCGGTTGACTTCCGGATTTTTAATTTGAAACGGGATTTTATTTCTGAAACCGATTTCGTATTATTCCTCAGGATGACGTTTTCTACTCCGGGTATTTTTTGGGATTTTTCTGGAACAGTCGATTTTTTCGCGACCATATTATAATATTATTATCTATTCTTTTCTTTCTTTCTTTCCTTTTCTTTCCCTCCACTGATCCAGCCATTCCCCCCACGTGGGAGACACCACTCCCCCCTCTCTCATTATTCCCTCTCCATCACCATCACTATCACTCTCTTTCTCCTTTTCTTTTTCTTTTTCTTTCCTTTTTCTTTTCTTTCCTTCTTCACTTTTCTCCCTTCTTCTTCTTCTTCTTTTTCTTCTTCTCCTTGACGACCAGCGCCCAGCATGACCACCGGCGCCACCACCGCCGGCCACCCTAGGCCGACCACTCCCTTCTTCCACAACTCCTCTCCACACCAACACCATCTTCAATCTCAACCAACCACCACAACCTTCAATTTCCACCAAACCCATCCACAATCCACTTTCATTTTCTCCAAAATTCCCCATCACCACCCCTAATTCCATCACCATAATCACTCCATCACCTCCTCCTCCTCCTTCTCCACTTCCCACACCACCAATCACCACCACAACCACCACAACCACCACCACCACCATCATCTTCCACCTCCATCAAAACAACCACCACCAAAACAAACAACCCAACACCTCACTCTCCTCTCCCCTCCCCACCAGCGCGCAGCGCGGGCTTCCCCCGCGCCGCCGCCGCCGCCCGCCTGGCCGGCCGGCCACCCGCCGGCGGCCGGCCACCCCACTCCTCCTCCTTCTTCTTTTCATTTCTTTCTTTCTTTCTTTTCTTTCTTTCCTTTTTCCTTTCCATTTCATCCCTAAATAAAAGATTCCCCTCTTTCCTAAAATACCCCCCACTTCATTCCAAAAACTACTTCCCTCTATTTACATCAATACCCCACTCCTTTAAATCCCAATTTTATTTCAAAATACACCTCATTTTCTCTCTCTTTTCCCTACAACTTTCTCTCTCTCTTCTCTCTCCCTCTCTCCTCTTCTCTCTCTCTCTCTTCTAGTTCCTTTTCCTGTTCGTCTTCTCCATTTGGAAATGACTCTTATCAGGGCCGCCACTCCTTTTGGATTGGGGCCGTGCTCTTCTTCGTCGGCAAGACTCAAGGGCCGGCCACTCCTTTTGATTGGGGCCGCGTTCTTCTCCGTTGGCAAGACTTAGGGCCGTACCCCTCCTTTTGGATTGGGGCCGAACTTCCCTTCGTCGGGCGCAGCAAGGAATCTTGTCGGCGAGTGATTTTCCTCGCCAAGACTTTCCTAACGCGGATCTCACCCCGCGTCTAGGCAATCCCTTAACGCGCTCCGCGCGTTTCTGTATTGACGCGACGCGGAACCACGTCCGCGTCCGCGTTTCCCTCGCGTCCGCACTTGAACGCAGATCTCGCGTTTGAGGCATCTCTGCGACGCGAACCCCGCGTCTGCAAACCCCGCGTTGTGGCTCCTTCGCGACGCGACTTCCCGCGTCTGTGATTCCCCGCGTCTGCTATTCTCGCGACGCGACTCCCGCGTCTGCGAACCCCCGCGTCTGCTATTCCCGCGTTTGTGATTCCTGCGTTTACTAATCCCGCGACGCGACTCCCGCGTCTGCGCTCCCGCGTCTCACTTCCTCAAACCGCGTCTCCCTGTACACTTTCTCTCTCCTCATATATATTATTTTATGGCGCGTGCGCAAGTTCCCTGGATTCCAGACTTTCGGCTTTCCGGTGATTTAGGCGAGTGTTCTCGCTCTCGCCTCCATTTGGGTTTCCCCGCTTCGTCGGGTCGACATATATTTTATTCCCTGTTTCCATGTATTTGTATTGGCTGAGTCCCTGTATTTGTGTATGGCCGAGTGCCTATATCTGGACATGTATTGCTCTGTGACGAATGCTTGTACTAGGGTAGTTTTCCTTCTGGTACATATACCATGCCTGTGATGTATTGTACTGCCTTATACCATACTTGGCTTCCGGACCCTTCAACCTCCGGTCACTCACTATCTCGAAAGAGGGGTGATTGGGACCGGCAGGTCTCTCAGTTCAGCCTCCGGTCCCTCACTGTCTCGGAAGAGGCGTGATTGGGATCGTCAGGTTTCCCAGCTCCCCTGGTGGTATGCTTAGCGCTCAGTGCTTTATTCACTAAATTCGTCTAGGCGAGTTGCTGCCACGGATTCTCTACTCGTATCTTTATCCGAGTATCCCGTAACCTCGCAGAGCGCATTAGTGTCTAAACTCTGTTCGCTGCCTGTGCTTCCAGCTTGTTCAGCTCCGCTTGTTTGTGCTCAGCTACTATTCTAACCCCATGCCATTACTTCATGGCCTGACACCTGTCTATACTACTTGTCGTTTTCATATTACTTTTAACACATGTATATCACCTGACAACTGATGTATTATCATCTAACACCTGACATGCTACTACTTGGCAAGACCCCTTGTTATGACATGACTTGCCACCGGATTATTATCAATCTCTTGACATGACTGTTACCTGTCTAATATCACCATCTTGTCATGCTATCCCTTGACACTCAGCATGATATACTTGACCTGTGATTATCACATTTACGGGGAACCCTGCCTTGTTATCCTGTACTATGTACAGTGACCTGATATCCTGTATCATGATCAGTGACCTGTTATCCTGTATTATATACAGTGACATGAACTCCTGAATTCCTGATCATGTCCTGTTCCTGTTATTCCCGTAAATTGATAATTAACCTAATAAATCATAAAGGAACAACTTGGCATCGGTCGGGGGAAACATGCCGCTATCAATATGTGTTCGTGTTTACAGTGGTATTAGGCATGTTGTGCAACTAAACTTCCGGTCTGACCTGTGGGCCTCCAGGCAACCGAGGGGAGTGCTGGCTCCCTCCTCCTGAATCATGATAAGGGCATACATAAGTCCCTCCTGTTAGCCTTGCGGCAGGTTCCGTCACCAAGCAACGGAACAATCCTGGGCCGTGGTCCCGGGTATGTACGTGACCCACTGTAAACATAGTTCGTTGATACCCCGCTGGTTTCCAATAACAACCTTGCTTTACTCGGATATGGATCTATGTGTGCTGGGACGCTAGTTCACATAGCTAGATATCAGGGTAAGACGCGTAATAATAAGTGTCAAGATAATAACCGGCTCTTTAAGTTGTAAGTAGAGGTATGTGAATGGGACGCATACTGAAGCCTGCAGCCTAAACGCTATGAATCTGTGACATGCCTTACTATATTTGCTTGTCCTGGATTTTACATCAGATTTCCGGTTTTATGAGTACTATTATATTAACTGCTCATGCCCTGCTCTATTCCTTGTATCCACCTGCCTCCTGCTTATTATCTTATCATGTCTTGAGTGCAGTCTGGTTGTATGTGCTTAGATTATGGTGACATAAGATAAGGGTATATATATGAGGGTTTCCTTGTTTGGATTATTCCTTCGACGTACTAGTCTTATGGAGCCGTGATCTGAAACCATACAATCAGATTTGCTCGTCCTCGGCTTTATTTGGTTTATCGCTTTACATGTGCTTACCCTTGCTCGCCACTTGGCTTTTGCTTCACCCCTCGCCTGGGGAGTTTCATCTGACTCCCCTGGATTCTCATGTCCAGGTCATGGAGCTTGGAGCGTGTGGATTCTCCCAGTTGCTGATCAGAGTGGCGTAGCGGTAGCGTGGATCTCCAGCAGACCGTCCAGAGTCTTATCCTTCCAGGCCCCCCTGTGTGCCTCCCGAGTTTTTCCTTTTGTAAACTCGTGAGTGCCTTTTATACTGTTTACTCCTGTATATCTCTTGTATTCTCGCAATTGCGCCTGTCAGGTGATGTAATATTATTGTAATATTGATCACCTCTGGTGATAATTTTGTAATTGTACTCATATGTTGGAATGTATAATGCACCACTTACTTCCGTACTCTGATTCTTGCCTGTACTGATGCTTAGCGTATATACGTGAAGTTACTTCTGGCTTGCGTATATACGTTGCAGTAATGTCTCCGTATCCGCCAGGATCGGGGCGTTACAGAATTGTTAGTTTACTTTTATGCTACAATGATACATGTTAACTATACATCTCTATCATGATTGTGTACATGCCATGCTTATTGTAATTTTATGTCTTTTATGTTACTATATGTCCACATGTACAATTTTGATGATATACCGATACACCTTTTTTAAAAAAAAATAAATTTTGTAAGATTTCATGTTTAATGCAAATACCTTAGAGATGGCAATTGCGCACCTCAACTCATTCAAGAGGAATCAAGAGGATGAAGTTCAGAACCCGTCACTGGGTATTCGGCTTCAACATCTCTAAAACTTTGTCTAAAATATGAAAAAATAAAAAAAAAGGATTGTATGTAATTTTGGATGATATGTTAACTTAATCAAGACTAAAACATATGTTTGATCCTGTATGATAAATATATCATACTTACATTTATTAAAATCCCTTTAAAAAAAATTTTTTTTTTTGGGCTGCTGCTTCAGACTGCCTTTCAGGCAAAGACGGTCGACCGACGCTAGCTGCGGTCGACCGACTTTGCTTGAAATAAATTAACTTTATTTCTGTTCTTTTATCGGTCGACCGAAAATAGGTCCCGGTCGACCGCTGTAAGTCTGCAGAACTCTCGAGTTGTTCGGGTCGACCGACCGGTCGACCGCTCTGAGATTACAGAGCTCTCGGGTTTTCTGGGTCGACCGTACGGTCGACCGGGCATCGTAATCGGGTCCAGATTGGCTATTTATTTGACTTTTCTCTCTCTCTCTCTCTCTCCTCACTCGCTGGCGACGGAACCCAACTTTTCTCCTCTCCAAAATTTTTCCACCTCTCCAATCTCTCATCCGATCTCAAATTAATTTAAAACCCACTTGTATTTCCTACTTCTAGTGCCGGATCTTCTATTTCAGGTGCATCCATCCGCTGGATTTGAAGAAATTTGGCTTTCTCTGTTCTAGGGTTTCATCCTTCACAGTTAAGGTAAAAATTTGATTTTTCTCCTTGTTCTTCACTTCTAGCTTCTAGATCTACTATCTTTTGTCAAGATTTTAGGTTGCTAAAACTTTCTAGATCGTGCCCTAACTTGTTTTGACCTAAAAATCCTATTTTTACTCAAAAATGTCAAAGAGGACTAGGACTGAGAAGGGGAAAGCTATTGCTAAACCCACTTCATCTACACCCAAACCCAAGAAACTTTTTATCAATGAAACTGCTGAAAATCGGTTCATCCATCTTTCCAAAAGAAATATCAATTCGGGGAGATTTGTTGTAATTCGAGATTTTGAGCACTTGGACATCCCCCGCATCTTGCATAACAATTCCTTAGACGAGTTCTTAACCATTCGAGAACAAGTCTATACCCCTCTTGTGCCCTACTTTTATACCAATTTTTCTTTTGATGGAAACCGTATCTCTACTAGAGTTCTAGGTAGGGATATTAACATTAGCATCAGTCAATTTGCTGATATCCTTCACCTACCCACTGGTGGTGCTGATGTGTACTCCTTTGATCTTCTTGACTTTGCGTTTCCGGAGGGTGAGTCTTCCCTCACCGCATCCACATTGATTCACGGGATAATAACCCCGGTTTGGTTAGAAATGATGTTGTGAGTAGATACACCCTCACTTCTCAAGTTCTGGCCAAAATCATTTTCTTCAACATTGTCCCCAAATCTGGTGAATACAGCCATGCTAGGGGTCCTGTGCCCTTGATCATCTATTGCCTTCTGCGAGGCATTAGAATAAATTTTCCCCGTCTCATAGCTTCACATATGGCTTCTGACCAGATCCGTCTGTCCGGTAGGACCTTGCCCTATGACATGGTGATTACCTATATCCTCAAAGCTCTAGATTTTGATCTTTCCTCTATCGATTCCGATGAGCCTACAGTAGATATTGACGGCTCTCTTTTGAAGAGGATGGAAGCCCAGTTGCGTAGACACGCTCTTGAGCAACCTCCTGCTCCTCCAGCAGTCCCTGGTTCATCTGCCCCAGGGTCATCTTCGGCCCCAGGCACTTCATCTGCTTCTGCCCCAGTTTTACCTCCTGACCTTCTGGCTCTTATGTCCTCTGAGGTCCGCTCTCAGTTCGAGGCACACCAGTCCTGGATTGAGCAGCGAGAGGCAGCTTTTCGCGCGGAGATGGACGCTCGTTTCCAGCAAGAGGCAGCTTTTCGTACTGAGATGGACGTCCGTCTCAAACAAGAGGCCGCTTCTCGTGAGGAGTTGAACTCTCAAATCCAAGGAATTCGTAACGACATGTCGTATTTTGCTTACTCCATGAGATTCATGGATACGCAATTTGAGGCGCTCTTTACGAAATTCGATATGTTTACTCCTGATCCCACTACCATTGCTCGTCCCCTTCCCTCCACCGGTCCTCCATTTCCTACCAGAGCTCCTTCTTCAGTTCCCCCACCTCGGCCGAAGGTGCTCGGCGTTGATCCCGAGGAGGTAGCCTCTTCTTCTTCTTCTTCTTCTTCTTCTTCGGAGGAAGACGATGATGGTGATAAGAAGATGGCTGAGGACACTGCTGCTGGTGATACGACGATGGCTGAGGGTACTCCTGCAGGGAACTCTTCTGAGAACGATGACGATGAGGAGGATGACGATGACAGTGACGATGGCAGTGATGCTGCTGCTGAGGAGTGACCTCCCCTTTTGATGATGTCAAAATGGGGGAGAGTTAGTTAGTGGGAGAGTTATTTTGTGATTGGACATATTTTGTGTTTTGTATTGGACATACTTTGTGTGATGTGGACATGTTGCTTTTCTTTTTATGTATCTCTTTTATTTATGTCATGTATGAACCCATGTGTTATCCGTATCTATGACATGAGTATTTGTTCTATGACATGAGTATTTTTTTGTTGGCATGAAAATATGGTGATCTTTACTATGCCTGAGTATGATACTATGCCTGAGTATGATTTTTTAGTATATGCATGTGTTGAGGGGGAGCTTCATTTGAAGACTCTACCCAAAATATTTGTGATAACTAAATATGTTTTGTCATCATCAAAAAGGGGGAGATTGTTGGCCCAAAGGCCATTAGCCCTATATCTTAGTGGATATTTTGATGATAACAAAACATATCTAGTTATGTATTTAACAAGTTTTTGTTTACAAGAATTTCAGGTTAAAAGATCGTTTTTGACGGCTCCGCAAATAAGACTCACACGTTTGGAGTTCGCCAAAATTTTCATTCCCAAGCCAAGCACAATAGGATGCTTTGGAACAAGATGTTAAAGAGAAGACCAAGCCAAAGATCAAGTTTATGAAGAACATCAAGATTTGTATTTGTATTTTTATTATTTTAGATCTTGTTGTCAAAACCTAGATGATAGAAGTAGAGTTATGGGATTTACACTTACACACACTTTTTATATTGGTTCTAGACTTCAAAATAAGTTTCAAAATTTTATTTCCAAGTTAGAGTTAAAGATAAACATGTTTTTGGAAATAAGTTTTAGAAACTCTAAAGTTTTGGAAAAATAATATTTGGAAAAACAAGTTTTTATCAAAGGAATTTCTATCAAAATGTTTTAACCTATTAGAGTAGTGACATGTGCTCACACTCTAGTGTTTACAAGATCCAAAACCTTATATCTTAGACCTATAACCAAAAACCAAGTTTTCTGGATTCTGGCAGTTCTGATTTTTCAGAACTGACAGCATCCGGTCGACCGTACGGTCGACCGATGCACACATTCTGTGCATGTGTGTATCAGCCGACCGACCCGGTCGACCGAGCACACTGCAGTGCTCTCGGTTAAATTGGGTCGACCGGGCGGTCGACCGGAGTACCCCAACGGTCATATTTTCGACCGTTGGCGGTCGACCGACCGGTCGACCGGTAGCTGTTAGAATCTCTGACAGATTCCAACAGCTAGTTTTTCTGACAGATTCTTTTTTGTAATCCCAACGGATCTATGGTGTAGTTTTTGGCCCCTATAAATAGGAGGTCACTTCATATTGATATGACAACTATTTTTTAGAAGAATATACACATCATTTTCAAAAGATTTACAAGTTTTCAAAAGGCTTCCTTTTACAAAAGATTTTCTCTCCAAAAAGCCCTAAAGTTTTAGACACCTACTTGAAGTCTTTACCTCTACTTCTCTCTAGCTTTTGCACTACACAATCCCATAATTCCACATCTACATTTTGGTTCTAGGATTGTGCAAGTGAGCGTATTTGTGATCAAGTGTGATCAATCTTCTTTTGAGTGAAGTTGTAGAGGCATCGGCCTCAAGGCGAGCTAGTGTGCTCAAGGTGGTGTTGCGGCATCACGGGAGACGGGACAAGTGTGTCCTTGTATTGGTGATCCAGTGGGATCTTCAATAGTGAAAATCCTTCAAGTGTGAAGGCGGGGACGTAGAGCGTGGCTCGAACCTCGGAAACATATCTGCGTGTTTGCGTTTGCTCAAATATCTCTAAACTCTAAACTCCTTAATTCTTGCACTGTTGATTGCTTCATTTATTGCAAGTCTTTCATTTGAGCTTATTGTGTTGGTTAATTTTTTAAATTCCGCATTTGTGACCATTTACATATAGCCATCACCTATTCACCCCCCCTCTAGGTGATTTCAATCACAACTCTTGATCACCTAAAATCATCTCACAACAAAACTCCTATAGGTAGATATAGCAATGGATAGCTCAAGTGTTGTGTGAGAAAAACAAGAAAAGAGATGGTGGAGGAAAACTTAAAGAAAATCACTTTTACACTCTTGATAAAACTTTCCTTTTGATTGGAAATATTTGCTCTCAATTTTGTGAAGAAAAACCTCTGAAAAGAGTAGGAAAACTGGCTCTAAAAGTCTCCAAAATCTTAATCAAAACAGCCCCCAAATGCCCCATTTTATAGAGTCTGGAAAACTAGCCGTTGGGGTCTGACAGAGCTGTCGGACGACCGCCCGGTCGTCCGGCCAACGGTCATATTTCAGACGGTTGTGCCATCGGTCGACCGGCCGGCCGACCGAGGCCAGGATACAGAGAGCAAGTCTCTCTGTCCGGTCGGCCGCCCGGCCGCCCGGGGCCTTTCCAGAGAGCAGAGCTCTCTGGACGGTCATCCGTCTCGGTCGACCGGCCTCCTGCCAGAACCGGCGTACACGTCTGTTCACGTCGGTCGACCGACCCGGTCGACCAGCTAACGCCAGGACAGAACCCAAAAAGGATTTAAAACTTGGTCTTTTTGGCTCACATAAAATCCCATAAAATCACAGAAAATCTACAAAAATAGTTTTACCAATATACTTTGATAAACAAATATGCTTGCACAAAATCAAGGCATGTTACAAATGATTTGGACTATTTTTGTAACTTGAAAATATTGGCTCAAAAGAAAATAGTATTTTCCAAAACTTGATTTTTCTAAAACTTGTTTTTCAAAACTTCACCAAATACAAAAACAAGATATTTAAACAACTTTTAAAGCATAGAGTGTATGGATATGATCCACTACACAAATATGGTGAAATATCTATGTTTTTGACATTAAGCTCTAAACTTGGTTTTGGTTAAAACATCTAAACTTTGAATACCCAAAAACCAAAGTAGTATTTTTCCAAAATGAAAATTCTTTTCTAAAACAAACTAAATCAAGAGTGTGTGTGTGTATGATACTTGAGCAATCCACCAACTATTCTATCCTTTACATTTTATCTAAAACAAATCTTATAAAAATAAACCTAGACTCAAGTCTTCATCTTCTTGAAGTCTTCACTTGAAGCCTTCTTGACTTGGTCCAAACAACGTGCTAGCTCTAAAATATGGCTTTATATCCTTTGTTGAAGCTATGCACCTACTAAGATCTTGATCATGAATCTGTCACTAATTAAACACAAGATCATTAGTACTATAACTACATGAGTTGATCATCATCAAAACTAGAGTGATGGGCCTTCGGGCCAACAATCTCCCCCTTTTTTATGATGACAAAACTCATGAAGTTATATATGCATGGATTAAAGTAAAGCTTCAAGGAAACTCCTCCTTAACTCATGCATCTCAAATAAACAAATAGATATGCAATAAAGCTCATAAACATGTATGCAAATGTATGGAGATAAACATGCTAACAAGCATAAAACAAATCAAATTCTTTTTCTCCTATTTGCAAAACAAAAAAAATATATATATGCATAAACAATCCTTTTGCATATAAACCAAAATCTTTCTCCCCATTTTTGTCAATCATCAACAAAGGGGTAAAAACACAATCAACAAATTTTCTCCCCCTTTTTGTCATAAACAAAGAGATCAATAAGGGGTCAAATCAAACATATCAATAAAAGGTTATATGCGATATGCATTCATGAAGAGGAAGACGGTTAAGTAACTTCCCTACACATATACATTACATGAAAGAGGGATGACAAGCCCTAATTCACATAACGTATAATATGTAATGCATAAGAGGAGATGTGAAGCTCCCCCTACACACGTGTATCACATAAAGAAGAGTTGTCAAGCTCCTCAATACAAGATACACTCATCATGAATCTATATGTAGAAGAGATGTTAAGCTCTCCTTGCATATAGGCAATACAAATCAAAAAACATTTTTAAAGGTATCACTTGGAAAAAATTTTTTTTTAAGATACCAAATGTAAATAAACAAATTATAAATAAACATTACAAATTTTTAATTTTTCAAATAGATAAAACATATTGATATCATTGTAAATTTATAACAAATTTGAAGCATTTTGATACCAATTGAAAAACATGCATAAGCTTAAAAATGTCAATTGAGATATCAATTGAAAATAAAGTTTTAGATCAAGCTTAGCATAAACATACTATGTGCTTTAAAGATGTATACCAATTGTAAAGCAAGCACACGAAAATCATATATATGTATGAGAATGATAATACCAATTGAAAATTAGAGCATACATATATAGAAAACAAAATATGAGTATATACAAAGATACCAATTGAAAAGATCCAATGATACCAATTGAAAATAACAATGTAAATCAAGTATATAACTCATAACCTATACCTCCCAACCAAGTTCAAGATTAAAATAATTTTCACATAAAGCATACATGAACATGATCTCCCATCCATCCGCCTATAAAGGTTAGAAGGGGTTTTCGAAAATAATTTTGAAGGTGGTTAAACATTGAAAATCTCGTCCAAATGAAGAATAATTAACTAGTTAAAGTAATTTTTGAAAAACTAGTTAAAGATCCTTCAAAACATGAAATCAAAACATATATTTTTCATGAATCATACCAAATACACAAAAATTCAAGCACTCATAGTCCATCAAGCTCAAAAATAATCATGAAACAAAGTCATGAATAAACAAATAAAGTGTGAGTGTTCAATCATTATGTAAATAGCATTTTCATGAAAATAGTCAATGAAGCCCAAATCAAACATGAATATTATTTTTATCAAACAAATCATGAAAATTTATTTTTCATATAAAATAAACTTCAAGGTATATGTATGATTCATCCAATCCTAATAATATACATACATATCCCTAACATAAAAGAGTCTATTAAAGGTGTTTGCATGAAGGCAAGAGACTCACGGGTATACATGTATATTTATTAGATTTGAATTTAAAAATACATATACATGAAGTAAAACATGAAAATAGGCAAAACAAGTATAAATGAAAGAATCATCAAAACTAGCCTATATATGTGCATATAGTGGGTACAAATGAGCATGAAGTGCAAACATATATGAATCAATTTGTTCTCACTATTTGTACATGTATAAATACAAGTTTTGATAAAAACTACATTTAAACTAGTATTTACCACATGAAGCACAAGAACATGAACATGCTAAATGATATTATCAAATGAAAAGCATGTAAATAAATTAAGAGTTTAGAAATAGTTACCAACTAGGGAACTATATTCCACAACTCCAAACATGGTGGTTGACCCACCAAACCTCCTTGATAGCGTGCATCACATATGTGTCCATCAAGTCCAATTGCATCCACTACCAAGGCATCATCCCTCTCACGTCGTGTGAGAGCCCTCACCTACATCAAATACATAAGGTGGGGGTTTTGGTACCCATTTTCTTTTGGGTCCTTAAGGGTTAGTCTTATAAGGCACCCAAACATATTTATTAGCAAAATTTAAATGATTAATCTTGTCATAACAAAACTTTGCTAAGTGGCCTTTGCGGCCACAATGTGTACACTTGTACACCTTAGGATGTTTATGTGTATGTGTATGATCGTGGCGTGCAACATAAGCATATGCATGATGATGATGTGCATGAGCATGTGGAGTTTGTTTCTTTGAAAACAAAGACTCCAATCTAGAATGATTGAATGCACATGAGCTCAAGTGGAGCTCAAACAATCCGTTTTATTTTTCAAAACATTAATCTCATTTTGATCAATAGAAGTGGTGGCATGTAAAGCATGATCAAAAGTCTTTTTCTTTTTAGAAACTTTTTCTTTTCTTTTTCAAAAATTTTTCTCTTCAAAGAAGTGTTTTCATTAAAAGCAACTTCTTTTTGTTTTTCCACCAAAACAATTTTATTTTTCGAAGATGTGTTTCCTTCACAAAGATCATTCAATTTAGAAAACAAGGAAACATTTTCATTTTTCAAATTCTCATTTTCTTTTAAAACATTCTCAAATTTGTCTTGCAAAGAATCTTTTTCTTTTATCAAGCAATCAAATTTATTTTTCATCTTTTTATTATCTTTTCTAAGCATGTCATATTTCTCAAGTAATTGTTGACAAAAAACAAGCAAGCTCATCATATGACATGTCATTTTCATCTACCTCGGATTCGGTAGTTACCTCAAGGGGGTTATCCCCTTGGACCATATAGCACATGTTGGAGACGTCACTTCCAACATCCGAATCGCTCCTCGCATAATATTGATCATTTTCGCCAAGGGAGAGGAGGGTGTTCCAAACTATAAAAGTCAAATCAAGATTAGCAACCCTAGATAAATAATCATCATTTAGGGTAGATCTTAAAGCATGTAGGGCTTTTGCATTAGCCTCAATATTCTTACCATTTAAACAATATGCATCATTAGTTGTGGCAAGATATACATGAATGCCTAGGGCTTTGAGGTACAAAGACATCTTAACCTTCCAAATTTGGATGTTAAGAATGTCAAAAGTGGGTGGTGACATGAAATCCATGGTGTGTGTACAAAAAAGTGTGATTAGCCTAAAAATGAGGATCTTTAACTCTAGGTTGTAAGACCCAAATCAAAGTACCAAGCTCTGATACCAATTGTAAATCACCTAGAGGGGGTGAATAGGTGATGGCTAATCTAATGGTCACTAAATGACAAATAAAAAACTATTATGACCAAATAAAACTTATTACACTAAACACGACGTATAACACAAGAGTGTAGCCGAATTCCCCGTGAAGGGCTCTGGACAAACTCCTCTAGATTCCCCTAGATAAGGGTTGAGGTGCCGTGTTGGCTCTCTTGGTTAAATACAAGTGTTAGCAAATAACCCAAGCATGCATATCAATTAAGCACAAATGTATATCATGCATATAAAGATAAAGACAAGATAAGTATGCAAGATATAAACAAGTAAGGGAGAGAGAGCAATCGTAAACACAAGGGATTTGTTTCGAGGTTCGAGCACACTTGCTCTACATCCCCGCCTTCGACACACGAAGGATTTCCACTATAATCGATCCCGTCGGATCACTCGGTGCCGCAACACCTACAACGAGTTCCCACTAGAACTCCTTGGACTCTCTCTAGTCCGTACACACCGCAAGCCCACCGGCTCGCCGAGGCCGCACCTCAAACAAAGAGTTCGCACCTGAACTCGAAACGTCGAGTCCCCACTAGGACCCGAAACAATGCGAACACACACGTCCGCCTCCTCAAAGAACAAAGATGAACTTTGGTGATCACAACTCTTGATCACCTAAAATCCTCTCACAACAAAACTCATATAGGTAGATATAGAAATGGATAGCTCAAGTGTTGTGTGAGAAAAACAAGGAAAGAGATGGTGGAGGAAAACACAAAAAAAATCACTTTTACACTCTTGATAAAACTTTCTTTTTGATTGAAAATATTTTCTCTCAATTTTGTGGAGAAAAACCTCTGAAAAGAGTAGGAAAACTGGCTCTAAAAGTCTCCAAAAATCTTAATCATAACAGCCCCAAATGCCCCATTTTATAGAGTCTGGAAAACTAGCCGTTGGGGTCTGACAGAGCTGTCGGACGACCGCCCGGTTGTCCGGCCAACGGTCATATTTCAGACCGTTGTGCCATCGGTCGACCGGCCGGCCGACCGAGGCCAGGATACAGAGAGCAAGTCTCTCTGTCCGATCGGCCGCCCGGCCGCCCGAGGCCTTTCCAGAGAGCAGAGCTCTCTGGACGGTCGTCCGTCTCGGTCGACCGGCCTCCTGCCAGAACTGGCGTGCACGTCTGTGCACGTCGGTCGACTGACCCGGTCGACCGGCTAACGCCAGGACAGAACTCTAAAAGGATTTAAAACTTGGTCTTTTTTGGCTCACATAAAATCCCATAAAATCACAGAAAATCTACAAAAATAGTTTTACCAATATACTTTGATAAAAAAACATGCTTGCACAAAATCAAGGCATGTTACAAATGATTTGGACTATTTTTGTAACTTGAAAATATTGGCTCAAAAGAAAACAGTATTTTCCAAAACTTGATTTTTCTAAGACTTGTTTTCCAAAACTTCACCAAATACAAAAACAAGATATTTAAACAACTTTTAAAGCATAGAGTGTATGGATATGATCCACTACACAAACATGGTGAAATATCTATGTTTTTGACATTAAGCTCTAAACTTGGTTTTGGTTAAAACATCTAAACTTTGAATACCCAAAAACCAAAGTAGTATTTTTCCAAAATGAAAATTCTTTTCTAAAACAAACTAAATCAAGAGTGTGTGTGTATATGATACTTGAGCAATCCACCAACTATTCTATCTTTTACATTTTATCTAAAACAAATCTTATAAAAACAAACCTAGACTCAAGTCTTCATCTTCTTAAAGTCTTCACTTGAAGCCTTCTTGACTTGGTCCAAACAACGTGCTAGCTCCAAAATATGGCTTTATATCCTTTGTTGAAGCTATGCACCTACTAAGATCTTGATCATGAATCTGTCACTAATTAAACACAAGATCATTAGTACTATAACTACATGAGTTGATCATCATCAAAACTAGAGTGATGGGCCTTCGGGCCAACACTACTTTGTTCTCTATTCGTGCGTTCGTGATTGTCCTCCACAACTCTGTTAGTTGGTTCTGAATGTCCAAAAGACCCAACAGAAAGTCCCCTCTAATTCAGTTGTATGTCTTATCCATTCTAGTTTAGCCAGAAAAATTGCTCCTTCTGAATTCTACCTTGAACAATACAGTGCCAAAGATCCTAAACTAGAATAGAAGGATCGACTCAACTATTTCTCTTCCCCATACAAAAGCCTCTTGCTTTCAACGGACCAAGATGGTGGCAACAATCTTATACATTGACGTACAGACACAAATCAGTTGATAGTTGTTTGCTCATCGCATTTTTTGTCACAGCCGTCACCGTGCCCATTCTGGGCTGTTGATTCCAGTGGGCCTCCGGGTGGAACCCAGTGACCCCACCTGGCTGAATGGCTCCCAAGACGTGATAACACCTGTGAACGAGAGACGGGTGAGCAAAATGACACTATCCATGCTGCCCGTTGGTTCAGGGAACAGAGTATTGCGTGGGGGACCCAAGTTCGTCTCCAACAATTTGCATATTTTTTTGTTTTCATTTATTTTGTAAGGCTAAAAGTTGTGTGGGCTGGGCTTTGTTGGGCAAACTTAAGAGAAAAGAGAAGAGAAGGGAAAGAAGGAGGTGGGCCAGGGTTTGTGGCTCTGCTTTCAATTATTTGTTTTGGTAAAGGGCCTGACTTGGGCTTGGTCTTCATTTTCATTTTATTTTGTCTCTCTTTATTTTTTCTTTTCTATTGTTATTTATTAATTTTATTTATAAATTATTATTATTGTTATTGCATGCATAGCTTGTATTTAGATGTTAATTATTATTTGGTTTTATTTATTATTATCAATCGTGATTAACTATTATTATTATCATTATTAATTATTCATTGTTACTAATAAATATTTGTTATTAATTACTACTACTATGTGGTATCTATACTGAGATACTATAATTTAATATTAAAGCGAGCAATTCTCTCGGTCAGAAGCATCTGAGTCTCGGCCGGATAGTGCTAGCCGAGAACCCTCTTTATTTTATTATTTTTTATGAATAAAAATTCTAAAAATCTAAAAGAAATTATATTAATAGTAAGTTACATTTTGGGTGTTTCTCAGTATTTTTACTAAGTTTTTGGGTGGAGTTTTGTGATGAAATTTTGTTAAATAAGTTAAGGGCTCAAGGTGTTTGATGAAATACCTAAGTGAACAAAAAATTATAAAAAATAAGACTCACTCACCGGAGTCGCTTCCCTTTCGGTTTGAATTCCAACTCCTCCCATTCAACACGATGGTGGTCCCGTCTAGAGTGGATTTGCGAAGAGAGGAAGTGATGAGAGTAAGAGATGAAAATCACCTAGAGGGGTGGGGGTGAATAGGTGATGGCTATACTTAATGGTAAATAATGCGGAATTAAAAACAAATTAGCAATAAGCAATAACAATTAGATAGATCTTGTAAAAGAGTAAGCAATATAAGTGCAAGTGTAGAGAGAGAGAGTAAAGTTTAGAGAGATAGTAGACAATCGCAAACACAAGAATATATTTCGAGATTCGAGCCACTGCTCTACGTCCTCGCCTTCAACACGATGAAGGATTTCCACTATGAGTGATCCCACTGGATCGTCAATCATTTACAAGTTCTCACTAGAACTCTTCAGACACACTTGTCATCTCTCACGGTGCCGCAACACCAACTTCGAGCTAACTAGCTCGCTCGAGGCCGCAACCTCTACAACTTCTCAATCGAAAAAACGGCGATCAACACTTGACCACAAAGATAGCTCACAAGCACAACCCTACAACCAAGATGAGGAAGTGAAACACTTGGGATTGTTAGTGCAAATAGCAAGTAGAGAAGTAGAGGAAAGGCTCAAGATAAAACACCAAATTTTTGGAAATAGTTGGCTCAAGAGAAAATCTTTTGCAAAGAGGCTAAACTTTAAAAAACTTTGATGTAAGGCTTATAAATCTTGTTCTTAAGTTGTTTCATACGCTGACTATTTATAGGGGATGAAAACTAGGCTAGAAAATACAATAGATCCTTTGGGACAAGACCCAACAAAAGACAAAATAGAATCTAGCCGTTAGGAGCCAAGTCAAGAGAAATTTCTACTGCCGGTCGACCGGCCGGTTGACCGCCGACGGTCGGATTTCTAACCGTTGGGAAAAGCGATCGACCGGACGGTCGACCGTGGTTCCCAAACAGAGAGTAAAACTCTCTGTCGGTCGACCAGGCCGGTCGACCGGAACAAACAGAGAGAGCACTGCTCTTGCAGCCGGTCGATAGAGCCGGTCGACCAATGTGCACGTTTGCACATGGTGCATGCCGGTCGACCGACAGAGAAGTTTTGCTCTGCCAGTGGTCGACCGCACGGTCGACCGGATGAGGGTAAAAGCAGATTTTTGAATATCTTTTTGAAGTCAAAAATTTTCCAACAAAATTTCTTTTGACATGTAGATACAAAATAGAGTTCTAGGGCTTTGAGGAAGTAGAGTGTGATCATAGATCAATACCAAATAAATTAGAACTATATTTTGATAAAAATCTTTTCTAAAACAAAAACTGGTTTTTCTAAAACTTGTTTTTCTGAAACCTGATTTTCTGAAACTTGATAAGAAACATGGTAATAACTTTTTGTTTGAAAACACTAAGGATTATGAAATATGTGTGTGTGTGTGACAATCCTAAAAGCTATCAACTTGTTTCATCTTGATTTTAACAAATGACTATAAATCCTAACTAAAATGGAAAAGAAAAAAATACAAATCTTGAAATAGTCTTCTCGATATTGCTTGATCCTTGAGCTCTTCTAGTGTGCTAGGCTCTAGGATCTAAATCTTCTTGACTTCTAAATGTGTGAGCCTTGTGTTGGAGCTGAAATGCAACATATGATTTTTCCTGAAACTTAATTAAACAATTTTGTTAATACCTAACTACATATGATTTGTTATCATCAAAACTAAGGGCTAATGGCCTTTGGGCCAACAATCTCCCCTTTTTTGATGATGACAAAACATATGGAGTTATTACAAATATTTTGGGAAGAGACTTCAAGTGAAGCTCCCCCTTAACACATGCATATATAAAAATAAGACATAAAAGAGCTAAATGCATAACAAAAGCATATATAAAGGATATAACAGGTAGATTCATATGCCAACTATCTATGCATAATAATTGAGGCGCCCCGATCCTGGCGGGTACGGGGACTCCACTGCGACGTACATACGCAGGGCGATGGTACCATCTTGTATGTACGCTAAGCATCAATACAACACAATATAGGGATCAGAGTGCGAAAATACGTGGTATTATACATTCCAATACAAAATAGTACAAGTACTTAGTCATCACAAATTGTGACATAATATTACATAAATATTACATCACCAGGTAGTACAAAAGTAGACGGTACAGGATACAAAAGATAAAGACTCACAAGCTGGAAGAGAGAGAATCTTGCGAGCGGGGAAGACGGGATGGAATTACAGCTGATCTGCCTGCTCCTCGAGGTAGGTTTGGTCCTCAGCTGATGGGTTCACCTTAGTCCAACCTGCCAAATCTGAACATACAAATCCAGGGTTGTTAGTGGGCAACCCAGCAAGTGCAAAAAGAAGCCAAGTGGCAAGTACAATTAATAGCAAGTGCATCATGACAAGTATAAAGTACTCAAATCAATAAGCATGGAATGATCACAATAAATAGTGAAATATGGAAATAACATTAGAATTTATATGGCATGAAATAAAAGCAAGTGTCGCAGGTCAAATGTCATGTAATCAATTTAGCAAGCATGGAGTAACTACAATAAATGGCAAGTATGAACATGATAATAAAATTTATGAAGTTAATTATCAAGTTATTATTAAGACTCGTTCAATTTATATATTTCGGCATATGATCGGTGCCATATACTTTCGCATATAAGCCGAGCGAGGCTAGTTATTGGAAATTGATGGGGAACGACGAACCATATTTAGAATGGGTCCCGTGCATGCCCGTGACAATGGTCCAGGAGTATCCGGTACTGAGCCGGAACGTACCGCTAGGCACCGGGACTTACTATATGCCCGAAAATCTTAGTATACGCCCGAATAGGAATAGAGTGTCACCGTTCCCCACAGGATATACCCAGGGGATTATAGCACACCCGGCAGGCAGGCAAGGGGGTAGGGGTGTCGTACACCTCTCGAAAACACCTGGTGGCCTCCAGGTCGAATCCAACAGGAATAGTTGTACAACATATGTATGGCCACTGATTGAGATTTTCCTGCACACAAAATACAGAATATTAGATTTAGAAATAGAGATGTGCAAGGTGCTCAATTCTATCCGCTGTAGCAATGGCTATGCGGGTCGTGATCCTCAGGGAGGGACTAGCGATGAAAGCTTGTTTAGTAAGTTCTCTAAAAAATTATTCTTTTAGTTATTAAAAGGAAAATAAGAAAATAATAGTTAAAGTCAGGTTAGGAATAGGAGCGATATTTACAATGAGTTGGGAAAGAAAGAGTTGGAGGATGAAGTGTTGGTGATCTAATCTACAGAAATAAAAGAAAAGAAAACTATAAACTAAATAAAACACATACCTACCTCTTTTGCCCTGTTTACCTTTGATCCGTTGCAACGACTTTCCTTGTCTTTGAAGGCATTCAAGCATGGCGTATAGGATCTTCCCCCTTCTCGATCTACACTACGAAAAGAAAAGACAAACTATACTAGCAAGAGAAGGCTTGTTCATCACCATAGGCCATCAAGGGCACTTCCTCCGCTAAGCAGTCTCGAAGCGATCAGATCTCATGGTTTGCAAGACATCAGAGAAAAATAAAATAAAACAAGAATAGAAGAACAAAAATAAAACAAGAATAGAAGAACAAAAACAAACCTTGAGTTGATTCTATTAACAATGGAAGAAAAGTTTGACTTACACCGATGTCACCTCAGTACAAGCATGATCTCCTTCCTCCATGAAAGCATCCTCTACTCTCAGTTACATAAAGGAAAAATAAAATTTACAAAAAGAAAATAAAAACCTAAACTGCAAACTAGCCTAAAAACCCTAGATTTTGCTCTATACTACGCTGCCCGCCCTTCTCGGTTGCTTTGCAGGGGTATTTATAGGTGCAGAAGGAAGTAGAGTCCCAGTACGATTCCTCCACGAAAACAGTTGCCTAGTCTCATCCAGATTGCCGCGGAAACGCGGCTTTGGCCGCGTTTCCGCGGCCAAGTATTATCGGTTGGCCACGCGCTTTCGCGCGTGGCCTCCTCTGGTCCGTCCATCTGGGTTTATCCTTTTGAAAGTTGTATCCTGACTCTTTATTTTGAATTTTTGGGATAACTTGGGAAGCAAGTTACCCTAGATCCAAATTTCTTCCAAAATAAATTTCATCCTTGCACTCTATTTATCCTCATCCTGCAAGCATTTAGGATTTAGTAGAAGTCCATCCCTTATTCTTCTTTTAATATTTGCAACTTTTGCACTTTGTAATTGCAACTTTGACATTTGGTAATTGCAACTTTTCACTTGGGCTTGGACATGGGCTTTTGGGCTTCTTTTGGGCTTTATTCTTTATTTAATTAATTGCTCAAGGCCTGCACACATTAAATAATAAAACATTAGTAATTGTGCATAATTATAGGAATAAATATGAAAATGTGATAGTAAATATAGTGATAAATATGCATTTTTACTACCTATCACACCCCCACACTTATCTTTTTGCTCGTCCTCGAGTAAAAAAGAAAAAATTAATCTATCCTAACTCACTTTCGTAGGAATCACGGTTGCACTTAGCACGTGCAACAAGCCGTTAAACCTCTAGGTTACCCTAGAGGACGAGTGTTGTCTCGTGAGGGTTTTCAGCGGATTACACCCACAAAATCCATAAAAAGGAAAATATTTGAAATATGTTTGAAGAAACTAAGTAATCTATAAGTTTTTAAGATTATCATTTTTTTTCATTCTTAAACTTAGTCTTTATATAATAAATTGTTACCCATTTTAGGTAAGAATTAAAATTGAATTTTTGTATAGTCTCTTTCGTTACCCTAAGTCATATGCATCCTTGTGAATCTTTACTAGGAATTCCTTAACTTGGACTCTCATGCCTCTTTATTATTATTATTATTATTATTATTATTTTTATATATATATTTTTTCTTTTTCTTTCTTTTTTGTTAATATGTATAACTCATCTAATTTTCTTTCGTATAAGTATCAAGGCTTCTTGAGGCCCTCATACCTAACTAATTGACTATTAGATGTGTTAGAACATATATAGATAATATTCTTTAGTTTTCTTAGGCTTTCTAATCCACCCATGTAGCGAACTTAAAGTCGGTGGCTCCCAAACTGGTTGGTCTTAGGGCACCGGGTGAGAAACACCCCACAGACTTAAGGATTCGAGTGAACTAGGCCACAAAACTAAGGTTTTTATTTATACAATCACCTTTAGGCGTGAATATTGATGCTTCTTGAGGCACATGTATCCAGCTTAATTAGTGAAATTTTTTTTATTTTATATATATATATATTTTTTAGTATTATTTTTTATAGGGCACAAGAGTTTTTGTTTTAGAATCCTAGATGTGTAAGTGTATTAGGTATGCATATTTCATTAAGGTAAAAATTAAGACTAATTACTTATTCAATTTTTCCTCCTATACTTAAAAATTCAGCAATTTATTTATTTTGACTAAGTTTTTAGAAATCCTAATCATGATTTTCCTAATTCTTAAGACTAACTTAGATTTCTTTCAAAAGATAACGCAAAATATTGTCCTTTTTTTTAAAATTTTTTTTTTAGCAAATTTTTTTTATTAGCAAATTTTTTTTGTTAGTTTCTACCTATGTTAGTATGTTAGTAAAGCCTCCCTCCACACTTATCTCATGCATTGTCCTCAATGTATGAATGTATGCATGTATGCATGAAAAAGAAGAAAGGGAAGGCAGATGTTACCTCAAGGTGGTGGTTCCGGTGGTGGTCTAATTGGTCCACGAAATGTGGCCCAATCTACTTTTCGTGAAATTCGGAGGAACCCACCAGAAATTTTTCTTGTATAACCCACTAAAATGATATCTGTATGAACATTTTTTAAAATTCCACCCATCAAATTTCCAAATTTCATAATTATTTTTAGAGTCAATTGTGTCAACCGTCTTGTCCCAAAATGGAGTGTGAAAAGATAGAATGATTGACTTGGATGTCAGAAGTGCGGGAACGAATACCGACTCAGGAAAGAAACTTAAATCAAGTAATGGTTCAGGAGTCGGGCTTGGTTCAAGAAGTGGGTCCAAATCAAGAAGTTGAAACTCAAGTCCACAATCATTTTCCCACAATGGAATGTGACTCAATATTGGTGATTCAAGTTCAGGAATGATAGGTGTGGGAATCAAAATGACTCTAAAAGATTACCTAAGTTGGGTAACAAAACAGGAGTCAATAATGATTCGAGAATTTGAACTTGATCACAGATTTGAGAATCTAGGTCACATATCTCATTGAGTTCAATATCATAAAAATGAGAACTTGCCAATTTATCCATGGGACTTTCAAAATTATAAAATTGGTCAAGTTCAATATGATCATCAAAAATGGGTGATTCAATTTCACGATGAATTGGTACAGGATCCAATGTTGACTCAGGAAAAGTAAAATCAGGTGAAGACACCGGAGTCATTATTGACTCAAGAAGTAGAATTGAATCACCAAGTGGGAGATTATGATCATATTCATGCTCAAGTTCTATTTCAGGAAAGGAATAACTTGTCAAACTATCAAAAATTGGAGTTTCGGCAAGTTCAAATGATGGTACTGAATTAGAATCTTGTTATCCAAAACAACGTGGCTCGTCGGCTCTAACAGAATGGTTAGCGATATCAGAAATGGCCGAACGGTGAGAACGTAAAGATTGAACCATCATATCTATTTCATGATCACGAGCTAATGTAGCCTGAGTCATGGCTTCAAGCATCTTTTTCATAGTCGATTGGTGCATCATTTTGTGATTGGACTTGCAAAGAGGAAGTGTTGTTGGGACAATTGTGATGAAGTTGTGAGTCGGTCAGATTCTGTGACTGTTGCTTGGACTCGCACATCATCATGTCTAATATTGATGGTAATTTTTGCTTGGACTCATGCATACTCATCATTTCCAAGATAGATGGTTTTCTATTCTGAATGGGTGGATCTGAGTATGAATCTTGGGAATATTATGGACAAGGTGGATACGGAGGACAAGTTGGTTGAAAATTGGACTCGGGGGAAGCGAAACCCTATGAACTCTGTGAAGAGTTGAAATTATTATGGAAATTATGGTCATAAGATGGGGGGCATGGGTTATATGCATTCGGATAAGACCATTCCGGCACACTAGGTTGGTCAAAGTTATGATATGCCGGGTTGGTAATATCCGAAAAAGACGTTGGTGTGTAATATGGATTAAAATTGGAAAAATTGTTATATGCCATATCACACAAACACAAACAAAGAAAAAGAAAACAAACAAATAAACAAACAAAAAAAATTTTTTTAACCTAAGTAAGGGTAGACCTATGACCTAGACGACTCCTAACTGGTTAGACTGTCCACGGGAGGTAGGGTGTAGACTTTGACCACAAGTTAATCAGCCAGGTCAGGGCAAGATTGGTGGGAGATTTTCCGTCAAAGGCGTTCCTTAATTAAATAACCACCAATCTTCGGGCTTTCGGCCCTCAATCCCCTTCCTAGACATTGATTTGGTAGGAGTCAAATTCCAACACCGTTTTCCCTTAGGATAATCTCCTAATTGAGTCCGAGATGTCCCTATGGCCAATGTCTACTCATTTTTAGTTAGGCTTGGGTTAGTGAGTGAGGAGATTGTTTGTGGGCCAAGGAAGGGTGATGAAATCCCCACCTTATCTTATTTATAGGACAAGCCCTTAAGTCAATTTAGTGCACGTGTAAAGCAATAGACAAATATTCACTCAAAGCAGAAAATCAGTCAAGGGTGCTTCCTAGTCTATATGCAATGCGAACGTACCTTGTCTCCAGCACTCTTCAACAGAAATTAAAAAAATTGAATAGACACATGCCTAAGATGCAAGAGTCTAAATTTTTTTATTTTTCAACAAATGGGTTACTGTTAATTAATTAGCAGTGTACAGGTTTATCACAGAGAAAATATTAACAGAGCAGTAAATCAGATTTGCAAGTAGCAGCAACCTGCAGAAAATAGGGTGAGTAGTGAACTACTCAGGCCGCGGAAATGCGGCTTTTGCCGCGGAACCGCGGCTCTGTAGTAGGCCCTGTTGCTCTGCCTTCAAGGGCAGAGGCACAGAGTTGCTATATGTCCTTGCTGCTTGTTAGTTTTCCTGTTCTCCAAACCTGCAAACCAAAAGAATAAAAGAATTAGTTATTTATTTATTTTTTTTTTTTAGAGAATACTTACCGTCCCTCCCCGGCAACGGCGCCAAAATTTTGATTGAGATTTTCCTGCACACAAAATACAGAATATTAGATTTAGAAATAGAGATGTGCAAGGTGCTCAATTCTATCCGCTGTGGCAATGGCTATGCGGGTCGTGATCCTCAGGGAGGGACTAGCGATGGAAGCTTGTTTAGTAAGTTCTCTAAAAAAATTATTCTTTTAGTTATTAAAAGGAAAATAAGAAAATAATAGTTAAAGTCAGGTTAGGAATAGGAGCGATATTTACAATGAGTTGGGAAAGAAAGAGTTGGAGGATGAAGTGTTGGTGATCTAATCTACAGAAATAAAAGAAAAGAAAACTATAAACTAAATAAAACACATACCTACCTCTTCTGCCCTGTTTACCTTTGATCCGTTGCAACGACTTACCTTGTCTTTGAAGGCATTCAAGCATGGCGTATAGGATCTTCCCCCTTCTCGATCTACACTACGAAAAGAAAAGACAAACTATACTAGTAAGAGAAGGCTTGTTCATCACCATAGGCCATCAAGGGCACTTCTTCGGCTAAGCAGTCTCGAAGCGATCAGATCTCATGGTTTGCAAGACATCAGAGAGAAAAAATAAAATAAAACAAGAATAGAAGAACAAAAATAAAACAAAATAGAAGAACAAAAACAAACCTTGAGTTGATTCTATTAACAATGGAAGAAAAGTTTGACTTACACTGATGTCACCTCAGTACAAGCATGATCTCCTTCCTCCATGAAAGCATCCTCTACTCTCAGTTACATAAAGGAAAAATAAAATTTACAAAAAGAAAATAAAAACCTAAACTACAAACTAGCCTAAAAACCCTAGATTTTGCTCTGTACTACGCTGCCCGCCCTTCTCAGTTGCTCTGCATGGGTATTTATAGGTGCAGAAGGAAGTAGAGTCCCAGTACGATTCCTCCACGAAAACAGTTGCCCAGTCTCATCCAGATTGCCGCGGAAACGCAGCTTTGGCCGCGTTTCCGCGGCCAAGTATTGTCGGCTGGCCACGCGCTTTCGCGCGTGGCCTCCTCTGGTCCGTCCATCTGGGTTTATCCTTTTGGAAGTTGTATCCTGACTCTTTATTTTGAATTTTCGGGATAACTTGGGAAGCAAGTTACCCTAGATCCAAATTTCTTCCAAAACGAATTTCATCCTTGCACTCTATTTATCCTCATCCTGCAAGCATTTAGGATTTAGTAGAAGTCCATCCCTTTACTCTTCTTTTAATATTTGCAACTTTTGCACTTTATAATTGCAACTTTGACATTTGGTTATTGCAACTTTTCACTTGGGCTTGGACATGGGCTTTTGGGCTTCTTTTGGGCTTCTTTTGGGCTTTATTCTTTATTTAATTAATTACTTAAGGCCTGTACATATTAAATAATAAAACATTAGTAATTGTGCATAATTATAGGAATAAATATGAAAATGTGATAGTAAATATAGTGATAAATATGCACTTTTTACTACCTATCAGCCACCATAAACACAGAAGCTATATCGATACCCATCAATTTCCCCCATCCGGTGTAAGTTGTTTAAATATAACAGAGTCTCAAATAATGTTCACGGGATATTCACAAAAGTCCAATATCTATGGTTATTCTATTACGGGGGTCAACAGGAGTATAATATCATGAGTAATGTCAGGAGCCTCCCTATTTCAGGGGTTCAAGTATATAGGAGTTCAGGAGTACCAAGTATCTGGTAATAATATAATAGTCATGCCAGGTCCCCGTAAAAGTGATAGTCATGAATATATCATATTATATAGGTATCAATTGTGGTAATGTCCGGTCAAGGGTCAAAATGTCAAGTCATATACCGGGTATCAGGAGCAGGTATCAAGTATGACATATCAAGTACCTGGTCTATATATCGAGTGCCGGTGTAAATACCGGGTGCCGGAGTCATAAATAATATATCAAGTGTAGCATGCCAAGTGTCAGTGTAAATACTGAGTACTAGTGTAAATACCGAGTGCCAGTGTCAGATGTTACGGGTCAAGTATAGAATGGCAAATATCGGTGTCAAATATAGTATGACAATTATCGATGTCAAATATAGCATGGCAAGTGTCGGTGTCAAATATAGCATGACAAATACCGGTGTCAAATATAGCATGGCAATTATCGATGTCAAATATAGCATGGCAAATGTCGGTGTCAAATATAGCATGGCAAATACCGGTGTCCGGTATTATGTGTCAAATATAGCATGAAAGATATCGGTATCAAATATAGCATGTTAAAACATCCACATATCAATATTATGTTATAAATACAAGGGTAATTATTTTTAAATTAATAATAAGCACTCGCCTGAAACCGGGGTGAAATACGGTTAAAAATCTGAGAAATCGGCGATCCGTACGAGCAAATCAATAACCCATAGTTGTATATTAAAATATATAATTATAAATATTTATATAAATATTAGAGAGGGAATGAGAGAGGAGAGAGCGAGGAGAGAGAAAGTTGTAGGAAGGAGAGAAAGAGAAAAAGAGAGAGAAAATATGGTGTTTTTAGAAAAGAATTAGGATTTAAAAAGAGAGGGGTATTGGGTGTAAATATTGTTGGCCCAGAGGCCTTCCACTCTAGTTTTGATGATGATTAACTCATGTAGTTATGTTTACTAATTATCTTGTGATGTTTAGTTTCAGATCATTAATCAAGATATTAGTTGGTGGTTGCTTTAAAAACTCCGTGATCCGGAAGCTTTCACATGATGTTTCCAGAGCCCGAGCATCAAGATCATATATAGCACTCGTTGGAGTCAAGCTCGGAGTTTTAGAGTTTTGGATCGAGTCGGCTTGGAGACGGCGCTTTACAAGAAGACATCGGTACCTAGTTTAGTTTGAGTTTTAGATCCATTTGTAATGATTAGAATAGTATGATATGCTCAAGTTCACAACACACACGTTTCATATTTTGAATATTGGTTTTCGGTTTTTCTGTTTTTGGTTTAACCGATCTTGGTTTCATGAATAGATAGATCTGAACAAGTTTAAATGGTTTTATGTATAGTAGATTCATTCTATATACATGCATACTTAACTTCCTAGACAAACTTAGTTTTGACTTACTTATTCATGTGTTTTATGTTTTGGTATTTTTAACAAAACATATTTTGGAATTAAAGTAAAAAACATGGATATGTATATGTTTCTTGTATATTGGATTTCCATCCATATGCAACATGCTTCCATGTGTTTAAGTATCATGTTTTTGTATTTCAATGAGTTTTAGGAAAAATCAGATTTCCTATTGAAAAATCCATGTTTGAAAAAATACAGGTTTTAGTTTTTGACAAAATTTATAAGACACAAAAATGGTTCATAATGTTTGATATTTGTGTTGAAATTTTTATCACATGATTATATATCATATATTATGTTAGAAACTATTTTTGTGGATTTTTTGAGATTTTATGGGAATTTTTAAGACTTTAAAAATCCAGTTTTTCAGTCCTAGATTTTGGCTGCCAGGCTCTGGCGGTCGACCATAACGGTCGACCGGGCCAGGAGCCGGTCGACCGTAGCGGTCGACCGGACGTGCACAAGATTGTACACGTAGCCGTGTCAGTCGTTCGGTCGACCGACTGAGAGCAACCCACTCTCGGGTTGCTCTCGGTCGACCGAGCGGTCGACCGGACAGAGAGTGTTGCTCTCTGTTTCTGGGGCCGATCGATCGGTAGCTGCCAACGGTCAAACATCGACCGTTGGCCGGTCGACCGTCCGGTCGACCGATAGGCCATTTCTGGCAGTTTTAGCTGCCAACGGCTATATTTTTCTAGGGGCTATAAATACCCCATTAGTGGCCAGTTTTCTCTAAGATTTCAAGAGCTAATTTTTTCTTACTCTATAGTGTTTTCACAGCAATCAAAAGAAGTTTTGGGCTTTAATTTGCACAATCTATTTGGTGTTTTTTCTAGAGTTTGAAAAATCAAAGAAAAGGGTTTTTGGGAAAAGTGTTTTTGATTCAACTTCTTCATCTTGGTTTCTAGATTTTCTCAAAGATTTTCTTTGACTATTTGATTTCCATTTCTTTGATTTTCTTCACACTTGAGCTACATCTACTATCCTATTCTAGAGGATCTTTGTGTTTGTGGGAAAAGAGATTGGTTTGTGATCTTTTGATCACCAAGTTGTAAACCCTATTTTTACTTGGCTTTGTGCCTTTCCCTCATTGTGTTGAGGAGGTTGTGCAATTGGGTTACATCCCTCAAGTTGTGAGGTGATCCTTGTGTAGCTTTGTGCTTATCTCTCAAGTTGTGAGGTGATTGTTTTGGTTGGCTTGGTGCTTTGCCTCTAGTGAGAGGTTGTGGTTGTAAAGAGAGAGTTGGGTACTCCTTGTTATTGTATTGCCCCAAATCCTCGGTGGAGGTTCCCTGTGTGGGAGTCCTTTGCGGACAAGCTAGTGGATTCGAAATCCTTCTGGTTGAAGGCGGGGATGTAGAGCTGGGTGCTCGAACCTCGAAACAAATCTTGTTGTTTGCGCTTGATCCATTGACTCTTACTCTCTCTCTCTCTCTCTTGTATTGTGCCTTGCATTATTTCATATTGATCATTCATATTTATATGCTTGGCTTGGTTGTGTGTGCATCACTTATTGGTTGCATTAAGTGTAATTGCAATTAATTATTAAATTCCGCATTTAGTTCATTAGATTAGCATTACCACCTATTGACCCCTCTAGGTGATTTCAATTGGTATCAGAGCCTACACTCCTGATATTTGGTTTAACCACCTAGAAGTGAGATCTTGGTTTGCTAATCTTCATTTGCATTTACACACATATAGTTTGCACTCATGGATAGCCCTCCTATGTTTGATATTTCTAGACTTGATATTTGGAAGGCCAAGATGAGTTGCTATTTGAAAGCCCTAGGCTCTAGAGTTTACCAAGTCATTACCAAGGATCCTACCCTAATGATAGCAAGCATAAAAAGGTCAATGCACTTGCACTTAAGGCACTTAGAGCATCTCTTGATAAAGATCATTTACATGTGTTTGCTCACTATGATTCGGCTTTTACAGTTTGGAGCATTTTGACTTCTCCCGAGCTACCAAAGATTATTAATAAGATGAGGAGATCTAGGAAAGACAAGTCCGACGAGCGTTGCCTCATGGTCCAAGGGAATGACTCCCTTGAGGTACAATCAGAATCTCTACTAGATGATAGCTCTAGTTCCTATTGCTATGGATGTTTAGAAGTTCAAACCATAAATGTAGAACTTGCTACAGAGCTTGAAAAGTTTTTGGAAAAACAAGAACTTTTGAAAAAGAAGAACTTTGAACTAAAAGAAGAAATGAAAGATTTGTGTTCAAGTTTTGAATTGACTTTGCAAGAGAAGGAAGAGATTACTAGTGAACGTGACTCACTTAAATCTCAACTAGAACTTGCCCTAAAGGAAAATGAATTTTTGAAAAGCAAAAATGATTGTGATGATGTTTTGAAAAACAATGAAGCTTTATCTTCAAATTTAGATTTTATTTTAAAATATAACCATTCTTTGAAAAATGAAATTGAATTTATTTCAAAAGAATTAGATTTAGTTTTAAATAAAAATAAATCTTTGAAAAATGATATAGATACTCATGTATGCCATGCTAGTGTAGCTTCTTCATCTAGCACATCTATTGCATGCTTCACTTTATCTTTAAGTATTGAAAATGATATAAATGTTTTAAAGAAAAGTATTGATTGTTTGGGCTCCACTTTGAGCCAATGTGCTTTGAACCATTCACGCTTGGAATCCATGTTTCGCAAGAAACAAGTTCCATCTTTGCATGCACACTATCCACGGCATACACATGCTCCTCACGAACACAAACATCACACTTGTATGCTCATGTGTACACTTGTACACATTGTGGACGTAGGGGCCACCTTGCTAGATTTTGCTATGATCATATACATGATGAAAATTTAGCAAATAATTTTGTTTGGTTAGGAAAGGTACTAACCCCTATGGACCCAAAAGAAAATGGGTACCAAAGATCACCCCTATTATATTTGATGTAGGTGTGGGCTCTCACATGACGTGAGAGTAGCGGTACCTTGGAGTGGATGCGTTCCGAGCTTCATGATGACCATTTGGATGCATCACTTTCAAGGGAAGGTTTGGTGGGAAGACCACCTTGGTTTGGAGAACTAGAGAGGTGCCTTCATCGGTTTTGGTATCGATCTCTAACTCCCGTTTATTTGCATGTTTTTCATGTCTTTGATTCATAGCATGCCATGTTTTATTGTTCATTATGCTTATGCCATGTTTATTAGATTAGTGATATACATGTTTAGTTATTTGAGACACCCATGTTTAATATGGATCTATATCATGTGTTCTCACTTTGTTTTTAACTAATATGTATGTCCTAGATCTAATGCACATGCATATACATAATGATCATATGGATGTTTGTGATGTTTTATTTTGATACTTCATGTTTTGATTAGTATGTTGAATACCATGATTATTAGACCTTTGACATGCATGTATAGCTTTTGAGATCACCCTTGATTATATGGACCATTATTTTTGTGTTCTCACCATTGTTTAGCTATTATGTATTTCATAGTTCTAATAGCATGTGGATTTACATAGTGATCATTTTTATGATTATCATGTTGATTTATGTCTCGTCTTATGCTTCAAGTTTTGAATATATGTTTAAGTGTTAGTTTTCATTAAAACTAGGATATATACTTACACATATAGTGGGCCACAAATAGATCATTATATGTTTGTACTTGAACGTTCATTTGTACCCATTAGATGTGCTAGTATAGTCTAGTTTTGATGATTCATGCATTTTAAACTTGTATTCCCTTTTTGGACATGTTTTATGATTATATGTTTAGCTTCATGTATATGTCTTTCTTGTCCAAACTCTTGAATATACATATACATCCTTTGAGCCACGTGCCTTCATGCATATATCTTTGTGGACTCGTTGTGATTGGATATGTATGTATACTTTAGTTTGTATAAGTCATACATATGCCTTGAAGTATAAATTATTTTAATGAAAATTTAGTTTTTATGAGTTTCATGTTTTCATGTTTTTAAGGAATATCTTAATTGAGCTTAATTGAATATTTTCATGTTGATATGTGTTACATAACACTTGTTCACTCACTTTATTAGTTTTCTCATGATTTTATTTTCATGAGTATGATACATGTTTTATGGAATTTGAGTGTTTAGTGTCATGTGAATTTCATGTTTCATGAAAAATATTTTTGTTTTATTCCTTACTTGAAGGATTTCGTACTAGTTTACAAGATTTCCCATTTAACTAGTTGCGAGATTCTTCGTTATGGTAGAGTTTTTCAAACATACTTTATTTTTCAAACCTATTTTTGAAAACCCCTACCTCAAACGGGCGGTTGGTTGGGAGACCATGCTCATGTATGTTTTATAGTGAAAATCATTTTAAACTTGAACATGAATGGGTGGTAGGTAATATGAGATATACTCTTGATATTATTGTTGTTTCAATTGGTATCATTGGATTCTTTCAATTGGTATCAAAATTGACATTTTTGTATACTCATATATTTTTTTGTATATGTATGCTTGCACTTCAAAGAGTATCAATTTCAATTGGTATCTAATTTTTCATACATATATATGTTTTTATTTGTGCTTATTATATTCATATATCTTAGAGCACAAATTTTGATCATGATAAAGCTTGTTTTATAATGACTATCTTGTTTCAATTGACTAGTTTTCAATTGGTATCCATATACAAGCTTATTCATTGTTTCATTTGGTATTTCATAAAGGGGGAGAAAACTTGTATTTTATCTTTCAATTGGTATTTGATTTCCACTCCCATACTTTATGATTGAAAATTTCAATTTGGTATCCTATGTTCAAAATGAAAAATATTTACAATTGGTATCAAAATTTTTATTTAGAAATTTAAAATTTGTTATGTTTAATTTCAATTGGTATCAAGATTGTTTTCTTACAATTGGTATGTTATTTGTTTACTTATCAATTGGTATCAAGATTTTTGTTTTCAATTGATATATGTATGTTTAATTGAGATTTGTTACTATGCCTCGTTTACCTTTATTTCAATTGGTATCATTTGATATAGGCATTCCTTAAAATGTTTTTATACTCATTTCAATTGATATCATTTATGCACTTCGTTGACATTTTTTTTGGTATCATGTTTTATGTCACCCCTTTATTGATTCTTTATTTTGAACAAAAAGGGGAAGAACATTTTGTTTTTACTTTTACCCCTTTGTTGATGATTGACAAAAAGGGGGAGAAGAATTTGAGTTTGTAGTTTATATGCATGTTTTTGTATGCATGTTTTATGTTTTTATTAAAGTTCAATTGGTATCAAAAGCATTATTTAAAGAACATGTTTATTTTTGGTATCAAGAGCTTCATTGGTTTGTCATTTAATTGGTATTAAGAGCATTTGTTTTAGTTTGATGTTTATTGGTATCAAGAGCATTTTATTGCATTTTATTGGTATCAAGAGCTTTAGTTAAAGAACGTGTTTAATTTTGGTATCAAGAGCATTAATACAGTTTTACCGTTTAATTGGTATCAAGAACATGTTTTATACCTTTCATTGTTTAATGCATGCCTATGCATTTTTATGTTTAATATTCATCGCACATATTTATTGTTTATTCCTATGCATGAGTTAAGGGGGAGCTTCTTTGAAGCTTAACTTTAATCCATGCATATATAACTCCATGAGTTTTGTCATCATCAAAAAGGGAGAGATTGTTGGCCCAGAAGCCTTCCACTCTAGTTTTGATAATGATTAACTCATGTAGTTATGTTTACTAATTATCTTGTGATGTTTAGTTTCATATCATTAATCAAGATATTAGTTGGTGGTTGCTTTAAAACTCCGTGATCCGGAAGCTTTCACATGATGTTTCCAGAGCCCGAGCATCAAGATCATATATAGCACTCGTTGGAGTCAAGCTCGGAGTTTTGGAGTTTTGGATCGAGTCGGCTTGGAGACGACGCTCTACAAGAAGACATCGGTACCTAGTTTAGTTTGAGTTTTAGATCCATTTGTAATGATTAGAATAGTATGATATGCTCAAGTTCACAACACACACGTTTCATGTTTTGAATATTGGTTTTCGGTTTTTCTATTTTTGGTTTAACCGATCTTGGTTTCATGAATAGATAGATCTAAAAAACACCTAGGGGTTGAATAGGTGTACTTGCTAATCTAAGAACTAAGTGCGCTAAATGCGGAAGCTAATGCAAATTTTACAACACACTTAATACAACTCACAAGTGTAGCCGAATTCCCCATGAAGGGCTCTGGACTAACTCCTCTTGATTCCCCTTGAATGGGTTGAGGTGCTATGTGAAGCTCTTGTTGGTTAAGTATAAGTTAGGCACACACACAAGCAAGCCAAGCAAATAAGGATGAATAGCAATATGAATATATGCAAGGCAACACAAGCAAATAGATATGTATGATATGAAGGATGCTATGCACAATATAAAGAGAGAGAGAGAGAGAGAGAGAGAGAGAGAGAGAGAGTTGAGAGACAAGTGGATCAAACGCAAACAACAAGATATGTTTCGAGGTTCGAGCACCTTGCTCTACATCCCCGCCTACACCACCGTGTAGGATTTCCAATCCACTATCTCCCACCGAGGGAACCTCTACCGAAGAGGATTTGTTACAACACAAGGAGTACCGAACTCCTCTCTCAAACACCGCCTCACAACCGAGGGGTAGGCCCGTAGCCAATATAACAACCAACGCCTCTACCGAAGAGGGTTACAACAAATCTCCACCTCTCACAAGAGGGAGCAAACCAATCACCCGATCACCTCTACTGAAGAGGGATACAAAAGGAACAAGGGTGTTTACAACAAGTGGTTTCTTTCAACCACAAACAATCTTTCTTTTCTTTTCTCTTTTTCCACAAAACAAATGATCCTAATAGAATAGGGTAGAAGATAGGCTCAAGTGTGGAAACTAGGTGTTTTTGGAAACAAGCAACAAAGAAAAACTATTTGGGAAATCTCTTATAAATGATAGAAAATGAAAAACCAATACAATCTCCCAAAAGCCTAGTTCTCTTTGATTTTCCAAAAACCCAAAACGATAAAGATGAAATCTTTTTAGCACAAAAACTATTTTGAAAACTTGTTTAAACACTAGAGAAATACTGAAATTTTTCTTCTTAAAACTGTTGGAACCTATTTCGATGAAGACGTTCGTGACGATCAAATTCATTTGGAGCTCTACACATGACGAATCAAGATTCCGACATGATCAAGTTGTGCCAAAGAGGGTTGAGATATTGTGGTTTGTAAAGAAGATATAGCATGTAAAAGCCTTGATACAAACTTACAACACATAGTCCTGTTAGTCGACTTATCCCAATATCAAGTCGACTAATCAGTTGTCTAGTCGACTTACCCAAAGTTCAAGTCGACTAAGTTTTGTGTCCTGAAACAGACCAACTCTCTGTTTGTCAAATTAGTCGACCAAACAGTAACCAAGTCGACTAATCCATTTTCTAGTCGACTTATAGAAAACACCTAGTCGACTAATCCCTTGACTCAGTCGACTATAAAGCAGTTGCAGTCGACTTGAGGTAGTTATCCAGAAACCTGTTCTGCCAACAGACATATACCTAGTCGACTACTTGCTAAACCTAGTCGACTAATAGTAGAAGTTTTGCCTAGTCTAGTCGACTAACTCAGAACCCTAGTCGACTATAGACAGTTTCTGACTGTTGGACAGTTTTTGTTATCTGATCCTTTTGGCAACGTTTCCCAATGTCCATATCATCTGAATTGGTCCTATAACTACCCTAACTTACCCTAGTCTACAGCTATAAATAGGGAAGTTATACCAAAGGCCAATTGCCAAGAGTTTCATTCAGTTTTCAAAAGCCAAATTCCAGAAAACCTGAAAACTGATTTTCTAACTTCTGTTCTTCACCAAAAGACAATTCCATTAGTGAAGTTCTCTGAAGTTCATTTTTCCTATACAGTACCTTGTCCACATACACATCTGTACGAAGGCTATAGGAAAAGAGTTGTAAATTCTCAAAGTGTTCATTTGTACACGGGAGGCTTCTTGGTTGAAGAGGCAAGTTGTACAAGGTGACCATTGTACACGGGAGGCTTCTTGGTTGAAGAAGTAGTTGTACAAAGGTAAAAGGTGTTCTCTTGGTGGAAGAGAAGGTGTACACATTTGGAGAAGGGGATTCGACAAGTGGTGTACATGTTGTATTGATTTTGGGTGGCAAGATCAAGGATAAAGGAAAATCTCAAGCGGGTGGCTTGGAGACTGGATGTAGGTCACAAGGACCGAACCAGGATAAATCTCTTTGTTTGCGTTTGCATTTTCTGAGATTTGTTTTCTTTACTTGTAAGTTTACTTATTTGCTTAACAATTAATCCTTCCTGTCAAGTGTTGTGTTGATTTGATTATAGATCCTACATTTGGTATAAGAGCGGGACCCAACAATTGGTATCAGAGCCCTGCATACCCTGAACCAGCGTACAAGCTCGGGTAAAGTCAACAATAAGGATGGCAACGGAGTTTTCATCATCCCAATACAAGGAAGGACATTCTACACAACGTCCACCGCTATTTGACGGAACCAACTACAACTATTGGAAGTGTAGAATGAAGATCTACTTGCAGTCAATCAACTACGACCTTTGGAACATCGTAGAAGCGACGTACACAAAGCCTACAACCAACTACAACGCTTGGAGTGAAGATCAAAAGAAGAACGCCAACCTTGACGCCAAAGCAATGAATGCTCTATTCTGTACCCTTACCAAAGAAGAGTTCAACCGAGTGTCAACAGCAACTTCTGCACATCAAATTTGGCATACTCTTCAGGTAACACATGAAGGCACTAGTAAAGTTAAGGAGTCTAAAATTTCTGTTCTTATCCACAGGTTTGAGTTATTCAAAATGGAGGAGAATGAAACCATATCCGAGATGGTTACAAGATTCACCGACATCACCAATACTCTTGCATCCCTTGGAAAGGACTACACCCAAGTCGAAAGAGTTCGAAAGATCCTTCGTGCACTTACACCAGAATAGGAGAAGAAGACAACCGCCATTGAAGAGGTGAATGATCTCTCAACTATGACATTAGAAAACCTAATCGGTAATCTAATGGCTTACGAAGTGCAGTTAGAAGAAAGAAAGAAGGACCAAGAACGACAACACCGTTCAAAGAAGAAAGAACTCGCCTTCCATGCATCTTCCGACACGGACAATGATGACGAAGAGGAGATGGCAATGCTTTCAAAGAAGTTCAGAAAATTTCTTAAGAAAGGTAAATTTAAATGTTTCAATTGTGATAAACTAGGACATATGAAGATGGACTGTCCTTTGCTCAAGAAGAAAGAAAAGTACAAGAGTAAGAAGTTCAGAAAGAAGAAGAACTACGAAGCATCTTCAGAACATAGTGATTCCTCATCTTCCGATGAAGAAGAATCCACTGAACATGTTAACTTATGTTACATGGCCATAGAAGATGAAGAGGTATCGTTTTCTGAACTATCTGATGCATTTAATGAGTTATTTATGAATCTGAAAAATGAAAAAATGAAAAACAGATTTTTGTTAAAAGAAAATGAGAAACTTTTACAGGAAAATTCTGTTTATGCATTACAATGTTCTTCTATAAATTCTCAACAAGATGAAACTGAAAATGTCATATCATCTTTGAAATCTGAAAATGAGAAGTTTATAAAAGAAAACATTTTTCTGAAAATGGAAACTAAATCTTTGAATGATAGAATATTTATATTAGATAAAGATATGTTAGTTTTCAAGAAGAAATATGAAGATCTTATGCAAAATGTGACTAAGTTTAATAAAGGAAAAGAAAATTTGAATGCTGTATTATCTTTTCAGAAATTGTCACATGATAATCATGGTATTGGATATATTGCAAAATCTTCATGTTATAATCCATATAGTTCTTGTGTTAAAAGAAAGACTAAGAAAAGTAAGTTTATATGGATTCCAAAGAATTTATGATAAAAATACATATATTGCTTCATACATGCATGATATATGTGATTCTTGCAATTATGTATATACTAATAGGTGGAAACCAAATTCTAAATGGATTTGGAGTCCTAAAGGTTAGATATGATCTTTTATATTTGGTACCAACTAACGTTTATTTTGCAGGTACCATATAAAAGTTATTATATATATATATACTAATATATTTGTTGCAGGGGGAGAACAAAATATTTTTATATCTGTTATAACCCATTTCTGCAGGGGGAGGAAAAGATAACATATTTTTTACAGGGGGAGGACATGCACACACAAAGCGTCGTCATCAAAAAGGGGAGAATGTTGGAACCTATTTCGATGAAGACGTTCGTGACGATCAAATTCATTTGGAGCTCTACACATGACAAATTAAGAGTCCGACATGATCAAGTTGTGCCAAAGAGGGTTGAGATGTTGTGGTTTGTAAAGAAGATATAGCATGTAAAAGCCTTGATACAAACTTACAACACATAGTCCTGTTAGTCGACTTATCCCAATATCAAGTCGACTAATCAGTTGTCTAGTCGACTTACCCAAAGTTCAAGTCGACTAAGTTTTGTGTCCTGAAACAGACCAACTCTCTGTTTGTCGAATTAGTCGACCAAACAGTAACCAAGTCGACTAATCCATTTTCTAGTCGACTTATAGAAAACACCTAGTCGACTAATCCCTTGACTCAGTCGACTATAAAGCAGTTGCAGTCGACTTGAGGTAGTTATCCAGAAACCTGTTCTGCCAACAGACATATACCTAGTCGACTACTTGCTAAACCTAGTCGACTAATAGTAGAAGTTTTACCTAGTCTAGTCGACTAACTCAGAACCCTAGTCGACTATAGGCAGTTTCTGACTGTTGGACAGTTTTTGTTATCTGATCCTTTTGGCAACGTTTCCCAATGTCCATATCATCTGAATTGGTCCTATAACTACCCTAACTTACCCTATTCTACAGCTATAAATAGGGAAGTTATACCAAAGGCCAATTGCCAAGAGTTTCATTCAGTTTTCAAAAGCCAAATTCCAGAAAACCTGAAAACTGATTTTCTAACTTCTGTTCTTCACCAAAAGACAATTCCATTAGAGAAGTTCTCTGAAGTTCATTTTTCCTATACAGTACCTTGTCCACATACACATCTGTACGAAGGCTATAGGAAAAGAGTTGTAAATTCTCAAAGTGTTCATTTGTACACGGGAGGCTTCTTGGTTGAAGAGGCAAGTTGTACAAGGTGACCATTGTACACGGGAGGCTTCTTGGTTGAAGAAGTAGTTGTACAAAGGTAAAAGGTGTTCTCTTGGTGGAAGAGAAGGTGTACACATTTGGAGAAGGGGATTCGACAAGTGGTGTACATGTTGTATTGATTTTGGGTGGCAAGATCAAGGATAAAGGAAAATCTCAAGCGGGTGGCTTGGGGACTGGATGTAGGTCACAAGGACCGAACCAGGATAAATCTCTTTGTTTGCGTTTGCATTTTCTGAGATTTGTTTTCTTTACTTCCAAGTTTACTTATTTGCTTAACAATTAATCCTTCCTGTCAAGTGTTGTGTTGATTTGATTATAGATCCTACATTTGGTATAAGAGCGGGACCCAACAAAAACTCTTGTCAAAACAGCTTAAGAGATGGGGTATTTATAGCCCTATCAGTAAACTAGCCGTTAGGCTGAGCTGGCAGCCTGACAGCCTAACGGTCGACCGGCCCGGTCGACCGCCAACGGTCAGAAATGTGACCGTTGGGCAAACACGGTCGACCGGCACGGTCGACCCAAACAAACAGAGAGCACTGCTCTCAGACCCAGTCGACCGCCCGGGTCGACCGTCCCAGAGCTGCCAAACGTGCACAGATCTGTGCAAGTCGGTCGACCGGCCCGATCGACCGACTTCATCCCAAGTCGACTAGGTCAGTTTGACTAGTCGACTGGTTGAAGCCTGGAACAGAAATCTGGGTCAGAAAAACAGTGTAAAATATTTTTCTAAAAATCATTTTAAGTCTTGAAAAAAAATACCCAAAAATAGTTTTATCATTTTGCATTGATATATAAACATGTGATAAAAAGTTTAGCTCAAATATCAATCAATATGAACTATTTTTGTGTTTTATCATTTTTACCAAAAACCAAAACTTGTATTTTTATCAAACTTGATTTTTCCAATAGGAAATCTGATTTTCCTAAAAACTCATGAATAGACATATCAAAATAAGTTTGTTTAAGATATGAAGCATGTATGTATATTGAACACATCTAATATACATAAAAACCATGTAAACATGTTTTGATCAAACTATTCATGAAAACCAAATCCAAAACATAAATCTTGTGTGTGTTTGTGCACTTGAGCATATCAACTATTCTTATCTTTACAAGTGGATCTAAAACACACTATCTAAACTATGGATACCTAAGTCTTCTTGATGATCTTCATCTTCAAGTTGACTTGCTCCAAAACTCCATCCATGGGCTAGGCAATGTGTGATCTTAAAGCTTTGGCCCTGGAATCACCATGAAAAGCTTCTAAACTTCTTGTTGAAGCTAATCATCAACTAATATCTTCGTTAATGAATCTAAAACTTAAACAACACAAGATTATTAGTAAATATAACTACATGAGTTAATCATCATCAAAACTAGGGTGGAAGGCCTTTGGGCCAACAATCTCCCCCTTTTTGATGATGACAAAACTCATGGAGTTATATATGCATGGATTAAAGTTAAGCTTCAAAGAAGCTCCCCCTTAACTCATGCATAAACAAATAAACAAAAGATATGCAATGAATGTACATAAACATGTATGCATCAATATGCATAAAACACATAAACATGTTCTAGAAGCTCTAGATACCAATTAAATTAATAAAACATTAACAAAAACACTAGATGCTCTAGATACCAATTAAACTTAATATATGCAAAAACATAAGTATGCATATAAAACACAAATTATTCTCCCCCTTTTTGTCAATCATCAACAAAGGAGTAAACAATCAAAACAAAAAAAATAAGGGGTAAAAATCTTTCTCCCCCTTTTTGTCAATCAAAACAATAAAAAGTAATGTTCTCTCCCTTTTTGTCTAAAAACAAAAAAAACAAGGTCAATAAGGGGTGACTATAAAAACATGATATCAATAGAAAAATATGTCAATGAAGCATCTTGATATCAATTGAAAATAAACAAAGATCAATAAATGTTATATGCTATATACATTCATGAAGAGGAAGACGCTAAGTTAGCTTCCCTACACATATGCATTACATGAAGGAGGGATGTTAAGCCCTAATTCACATAACACATATTATGTAATGCATAAGAGGAGATGTGAAGCTCCCCCTACACACGTGTACCACATAAAGAAGAGATGTTAAGCTCTTCAATACAAGATACACTCATCATGAATCTATATGTAGAAGAGATGTTAAGCTCTCCTTGCATATAGTCAATACAAATCAAAACTTTTATATTTTTCTTTAAAACAAAATTTTAGATACCAATTTAAAACACAAGACATCTTGATATCAATAGATAGTATTTTTCTTTTTAAGTCATATAAACAATTGAAATGACTATTTTCTATCATAAAGCAAGGGAGTGGAAAACTAAATACCAATTGAAATATGAAAATCGAATTTTCTCCCCCTTTATGAAATACCAGCAAAAACTATGCGTAGGCTTGTAATAAGATACCAATTGAAAACTAAATCAATTGAAATAAAGTTGAAGGTCAAGCTCTAGCATAAACAAAATTTGTGAAAATTTATATCTTGAGCACAAATAAAACAAGTATATGTGTATGAAATAGAATGAGTACCAATCACTAATAGATGATACCAATTGAAAATATACATACACAAACACATATGAGTATACAAAAGAATCAAATTGATACCAATTGAAAGAGTTCAATGATACCAATTGACATAACAATAAAAGCATGGTATAACTCATATAACTATACCTCCCAATCATGGTTCAAGTTTTAAATGATTTTCACTTTAAAGCATACATGAACATGATCTCCCATCCATCCTCCCATAAAGGGTAGGGGTTTTCAAAATAGATTTGAAAATAAGCTTTGTTTGAAAAACTCTACCAAAATGAAGAATACCGTAACTAGTTAAATGGAAAATCTTTTAAACTAGTACGATATCCTTCAAGTAAGGAATAAACTAAAAGTAATTTTCATAAAACACATGTAAATCACATAGCACTTAAAACACTCAATATTCAATAAAGTCCATACATGCTCATGAAAACATACTCATGAGAAATATTTTAAAAATGGTGAGTGTACAAGTAATGTGTGACATGGCATTATGAAATATCCAATTAAGCTCAAAATTCCTTGAAACAAGAAAATCATCAAAACTTATTTAATCTTCAAGGTATACATATGTCTTATACAAACTAAAGTATACATACATATCCAAACACAACGAGTCCACTAAGATATATGCATGAAGGCACGTGGCTCAAAAGGATGTATATGTATAACAATAATTTGGATTAAAATAGACATATACATGAAGTTAAATAAAAACACATGGAAACATGAAAAGCTAAATTTTCATTAAAACAAATTTTATTTCAAGGTATATGTATGAATTGTCAACACAATAAGTATACATACATATCCCTAAACACAATTGAGTCCATATATAGATTTGCATGAAAGGCAAATGACTCAAGGGGTATACATGTATATCTTAAAGTTTGGCAATACAAACATATACATGAAGTGAAACACACAATCATAAAACAAATCCAAAAATATGAATACAAGTCTAAAATGTATGGATCATCAAAACTAGATTATACTAGCACATCTAATGGGTTCAAATAAGCATTCAAGCTCAAACATATATAGATTTATTTGTGGCCCACTATATGCACAAGTATAAATCCTAGTCTTAATGAAAACTAACATCTAAATATGTAATCAAATCATTAAGCATCAAAAACAAGATAAAAATCTACATGATAAACATAAACATGATTATTATGAATATCCACATGTTATTAGATTTATAAAGTACATGATAGCTAATCAAATACGAGAACACAAAATAATAATCTATATTAAACATGGGTGTCTCAAATACTATACATGTATGTCAAGAATCTAATTATCACGGCATTTTCATACTAATCACTAAACAATGAAACATGCTATAAACAATGAATATTAAAAGCATGTAAATAAAAATTAGGAGTTAGGAATCGTTACCAAAACCTAGAAGGCAACTCTCCTTGTTTTCAAAACATGGTAGTCCTTTCCACCAAACCTTCCCTTGAAAGTGATGCATCCAATTGATTTCCTTTAAGTACGGAACGCATCCACTCCAAGGTGCCGCTACTCTCACGTCATGTGAGAGCCCACACCTGCATCAAATAAAGGAGGGGTGGTCTTTGGTACCCATATCTTGTTGGGTCCATGGGGGTTAGTACCTTCTCTAACCCAAACAAATTTATTTGCTAAATTTGAAGTATGTATTCTATCATAACAAAATTTAGCAAGGTGGCCCTTACGTCCACAATGTGTACAAGTGTACACATGAGCATACATGTGATGGGTGTGTCCGTGAGGAGCATGTGTATGCCGTGGAGGGTGTGCATGCATAAAGGATGGAACTTGTTTCTTTCGAACCAAGGTTTCCAAACGTGAGTGGTTCATGGCACATTGGCTCATAGTGGAGCCCAAACAATCCATTTTCTTCTTAATTAAATTTATATCATTTTTAATCAAAGAAGAAGTGGAGCATGCAATGGGTGAAGTGTGTGATACTACCCTAGCATGGCAAACATGTGCATCAATCTTATTTTTCAAACAATCATTTTTCTTTAAACACACATCTAAATCATTTGAAATAGAAATAATTTTATTTTTCAAAGCAACATTCTCTTTTAAAACAAAATCAACTTTTGAAGACAAATTTTCATTTTTCTTCAAAAGAGTTTCACAATCATTTTTAGATTTTAAAAACTCATTTTCTTTAAGTGCAAGATCAAGTTGAGATTTTAATGAATCCCTCTCATTAGCAATCTCCTCTTTCTCTTGCAAAACAATATCAAGTCTAGCAATCAAATTTTTATTTTCATTATTAATGCCTAGACTTTTCTTTTCAAAATGTTATATTTTTCTATTAGTTTTTCACACACAATAGATAGTTCTTCATTTAAAGCATGGGGATCAATATTATCATCACATGAAGAACTAGCACTATCATTACAATCTAAGTGGGGTTCCGAATGTACCTCAAGGGAGTCATTCCCTTGGACCATATAGCATTGTTGTGGTTCGGATTCTCCACTAGATTCTTCTTCTTATTGGATAGGCAATTGAAGCTTGGAGGTGTTGGTGGTTGTCAAGATATTCCACACTGCAAAGGCGGAATCAATGTTAGAAACACTCATAAGATAATCTTTAGGCAATGTGCTTCTAATGGCCTCAAGGGCTTGTGCATTGGCCCCTATATGATTGCGATCTCCAAGATAGCATTTCTTGGTGGCCGCAAGAAAGACATGCAAACCTAGGGTCTTTAGGTACATGGACATCCTATACTTCCAAACAACAATGTTGGAAGGATCAAAGCTAGGTGGGGTCATGAAGTCCATGGCAAACTATATGAGTGTGCAAACAAGCAAATGCAAACAAGATTAGCCTAAAATGAGGATCTTTAACTCTAGGTTGTTAAACCCAAAATCAGAGCACTTGGCTCTGATACCAATTGAAAAACACCTAGAGGGGGGTGAATAGGTGTACTTGCTAATCTAAGAACTAAGTGCGCTAAATGCGGAAGCTAATGCAAATTTTGCAACACACTTAATACAACTCACAAGTGTAGCCGAATTCCCCGTGAAGGGCTCTGGACTAACTCCTCTTGATTCCCCTTGAATGGGTTGAGGTGCTATGTGAAGCTCTTGTTGGTTAAGTATAAGTTAGGCACACACACAAGCAAGCCAAGCAAATAAGGATGAATAGCAATATGAATATATGCAAGGCAACACAAGCAAATAGATATGTATGATATGAAGGATGCTATGCACAATATAAAGAGAGAGAGAGTTGAGAGACAAGTGGATCAAACGCAAACAACAAGATATGTTTTGAGGTTCGAGCACCTTGCTCTACATCCCCGCCTACACCACCGTGTAGGATTTCCAATCCACTATCTCCCACCGAGGGAATCTCTACCGAAGAGGATTTATTACAACACAAGGAGTACCGAACTCCTCTCTCAAACACCGCCTCACAATCGAGGGGTAGGCCCGTAGCCAATACAACAACCAACGCCTCTACCGAAGAGGGTTACAACAAATCTCCACCTCTGACAAGAGGGAGCAAACCAATCACCCGATCACCTCTACCGAAGAGGGATACAAAAAGAACAAGGGTGTTTATAACAAGTGGTTTCTTTCAACCACAAACAATCTTTCTTTTCTTTTCTCTTTTTCCACAAAACAAATGATCCTAATAGAATAGGATAGAAGATAGGCTCAAGTGTGGAAACTAGGTGTTTTTGGAAACAAGCAACAAAGAAAAACTATTTGGGAAATCTCTTGTAAATGATAGAAAATGAAAAACCAATACAATCTCCCAAAAGCCTAGTTCTCTTTGATTTTCCAAAAACCCAAAATGATAAAGATGAAATCTTTTTAGCACAAAAACTATTTTGAAAACTTGTTTAAACACTAGAGAAATACTGAAATTTTTCTTCTTAAAACTCTTGTCAAAACAGCTCAAGAGATGGGGTATTTATAGCCCCATCAGAAAACTAGCCGTTAGGCTGAGCTGGCAGCCTGACAGGCTAACGGTCGACCGACCCGGTCGACCGCCAACGGTCAGAAATGTGACCGTTGGGCAAACACGGTCGACCGGCACGGTTGACCCAAACAAACAGAGAGCACTGCTCTCAGACCCGGTCGATCGCCCGGGTCGACCGTCCCAGAGCTGCCAAACGTGCACAGATCTGTGCAAGTCGGTCGACCGGCCCGGTCGACCGACTTCATCCCAAGTCGACTAGGTCAGTTTGACTAGTCGACTGGTTGAAGCCTGGAACAGAAATCTGGGTCAGAAAAACAGTGTAAAATATTTTTCTAAAAATCTTTTTAAATCTTGAAAAAAAATACCCAAAAATAGTTTTATCATTTTGCATTGATATATAAACATGTGATAAAAAGTTTAGCTCAAATATCAATCAATATGAACTATTTTTGTGTTTTATCATTTTTACCAAAAACCAAAACTTGTATTTTTATCAAACTTGATTTTTCCAATAGGAAATCTGATTTTCCTAAAAACTCTTGAATAGACGTATTAAAATAAGTTTGTTTAAGATATGAAGCATTTATGTATATTGAACACATCTAATATACATAAAAATCATGTAAACATGTTTTGTTCAAGCTATTCATGAAAACCAAATCCAAAACATAAATTTTGTGTGTGTTTGTGCACTTGAGCATATCAACTATTCTTATCTTTACAAGTGGATCTAAAACACACTATCTAAATTATGGATACCTAAGTCTTCTTGATGATCTTCATCTTCAAGTTGACTTGCTCCAAAACTCCATCCATGGGCTAGGCAATGTGTGATCTTGAAGCTTTGGCCCTGGAATCACCATGAAAAGCTTCTAAACTTCTTGTTGAAGCTAATCATCAACTAATATCTTGGTTAATGAATCTGAAACTTAAACAACGCAAGATTATTAGTAAACATAACTACATGAGTTAATCATCATCAAAACTAGGGTGGAAGGCCTTTGGGCCAACAAGATCAAAACAAGTTTAAATGGTTTTATGTATAGTAGATTCATTCTATATACATGCATACTTAACTTCCAAGACAAACTTAGTTTTGACTTACTTATTCATGTGTTTTATGTTTTGGTATTTTTAACAAAACATATTTTGGAATTAAAGTCAAAAACATGGATATGTATATGTTTCTTGTATATTGGATTTTCATCCATATGCAACATGCTTCCATGTGTTTAAGTATCATGTTTTTGTATTTCAATGAGTTTTAGGAAAAATCAGATTTCCTATTGAAAAATCCATGTTTGGAAAAATACAGGTTTTGGTTTTTGACAAAATTTATAAGACATAAAAATGGTTCATAATGTTTGATATTTGTGTTGATATTTTTATCACATGATTATATATCATATATTATGTTAGAAAATATTTTTGTAGATTTTTAGAGATTTTATGGGAATTTTTAAGACTTTAAAAATCCAGTTTTTCAGTCCCAGATTTTGGCTGCCAGGCTCTGGCGGTCGACCGTAACGGTCGACCGGGCCAGGAGCCGGTCGACCATAGCGGTCGACCGGACGTGCACAAGATTGTGCACGTAGCCGTGTCAGTCGGCCGGTCGACCGACTGAGAGCAACCCACTCTCGGGTTGCTCCCGGTCGACCGAGCGGTCGACCGGACAGAGAGTGTTGCTCTCTGTTTCTGGGGCCGGTCGACCGGGCGGTCGACCGGTAGCTTCCAACGGTCAAAAATCGACCGTTGGCCGTTCGATCGTCCGGTCGATCGGTAGGCCATTTCTGACAGTTTTAGCTGCCAACGGCTATATTTTTCTAGGGGCTATAAATACCCCATTAGTGGCCAGTTTTCTCTAAGATTTCAAGAGCTAATTTTTCCTTACTCTCTAGTGTTTTCACAGCAATCAAAGAAGTTTTTGGGCTTTAATTTGCACAATCTATTTGGTGTTTTTTCTAAGGTTTGGAAAATCAAAGAAAAGGGTTTTTGGGAAAAGTGTTTTTGATTCAACTTCTTCATCTTGGTTTCTAGATTTTCCCAAGGATTTTCTTTGACTATTTGATTTCCATTCCTTTAATTTTCTCCACACTTGAGCTACATCTACTATCCTATTCTATAGGATCTTTGTGTTTGTGGGAAAAGAGATTGGTTTGTGATCTTTTGATCACCAAGTTGTAAACCCTATTTTTGCTTGGCTTTGTGCCTTTCCCTCATTGTGTTGAGGAGGTTGTGCAATTGGGTTGCATCCCTCAAGTTGTGAGGTGATCCTTGTGTAGCTTTGTGCTTATCCCTCAAGTTGTGAGGTGATTGTTTTGGTTGGCTTGATTCTTTGCCTCTAGTGAGAGGTTGTGGTTGTAAAGAGAGGAGTTTGGTACTCCTTATTATTGTATTGCCCCAAATCCTCGGTGGAGGTTCCCTGTGTGTGAGTCCTTTGTGGACAAGCTAGTGGATTCGAAATCCTTCTGGGTGAAGGCGGGGATGTAGAGCTGGGTGCTCGAACCTCGAAACAAATCTTATTGTTTGCGGTTGATCCATTGACTCTTACTCTCTCTCTCTCTCTCTTTGTATTGTACCTTGCATTATTTTATATTGATCATTCATATTTATATGCTTGGCTTGGTTGTGTGTGCATCACTTATTGGTTGCATTAAGTGTAATTGCAAATAATTATTAAATTTCGCATTTAGTTCATTAGATTAGCTTTATCACCTATTCACCCCCCCTCTAGGTGATTTCAAATATAGGGAGGTAATTTTAGGATGAGGGGATGGGTATTTTAGGAATGAGGGAAAAGTTAGTTTATTTAGGGAAAGAAATGAAAAGAAAGAAAGAAAGAATGATTGAGAGAAAGAAAGAAAGAAAGAAAGAAAGAGAAAAAGGAGGGGAGTGGTGGTGTGGCCAGCTGGCCACCACCGGCGGCGGCGACGCCGCCGTCGGTGGTTGTGGGCCGCGCGCGTGCCCCCAAGGGGAGGGAGGTGTTGTGGTGGAGTTGTGTTGTTTGGGTTGTTTGGTGGTGGTAGATGGTGGTGGTGGTGGTTGTGGTGGTGGTGGTGATGATTGGTGGTGTTAGGGGGTTAGAGGAGGAGGAGGAGATGATGATGGGGTGGTAGAAGTAGAGAATTTGGTCGAGATGAGGGCGAATTTTGGAGAAGAGAAGGAAGAAGAGTGATGGATTTTTGTTGAAATTGGAGAAGGAGGAGGAGTTTTTGGGGTTGATGGAGGTGGAGGAGGAAGTGGGGAGCGACCGGTGGTGGTGGTGGGCCTAGGGTGGCCGGCGGTGGTGGTGGTGATGGTGGATGCGGCGGTTGTGAAGGAGGAGTTGGTGGATTTTGTTTTGGTGGGAGGAGGTTGAAATTGAAATGAGAATGGAAAGGAGGAGAAGGATGAAAGGAAATTTAATGGGGAAGAGAAGGGAAAGGTAATGATGCAATGAGATTTGGGAGGGGAGAGGGGCTACTGTTGCAGCCCCTGCTGGTGGCTGCAGCGGCTGCAGGCGGCGGGAACAGTGCATTAATTGTGGGGGAAGTCAAAGGAAGGAAAAGAAAAAGAAAGAAAAGAAAGAAAATTAAAGAAAAGAAAAAAATGAAAAAAAGAAAAAATAGTTTAAAATTTATATTATTAACTAATTTATTTATTATAATTTCTGATAGTACAAGGTAGAGGAGTAGGGAAGGAAAAGTAAGAAAAGAAAAGAACGGTAAATTATATTATTATTTTAATAAGGCGAAAATTTGACTATTTCAGAATCGTTCCGAAAAATTCTCAAAAATAGCAAATATTATTCTAAGATGCCTGATGAAATCGGATTTAAAAAATATGACGCATTTTTTAAATTAAAGTTCCTGAAATCTTTCGGCGATACTAGCCGACATCAGAATCGGTGAAATTTTGATAAATTTTGAAAAATCTCAAAAAATGTATTTAAATAGAAAATGAAATTTTAAGAAGTAATGTGAAAGTCATTTTTGAAAATTCAATCACATTTGAAAATTAAAAATCCGGGAATCAGTCAGCGATGCCGACCGACACCGGTTTTGTAGATTTTGCAGAAAAATTTCAGAAAATCATGAAAAATCTAAAATATTAGAAAACAGTCTCTGAAACTGAAATCAGTCAAATAGGACTACCAGAAAGTCAAATCGGGCTGCTGGCTGGTATCGGGTTCCCGGTCCGGGTCAGGGCTTACTCTAGATCTGAGAATCCAGATCTGATACACAATAATATAAGCAATCACAACCCAAAAACACATACTGGAAGAAAATTAAACAATATGATCGAAAAATTTTGGGACACGTATCTGGGTACGTATCCTGGGAACGGGGTGCTACAATAATGATACAGAGATATGAGAGTGTATGCACAAATGGTTACCTCCATCCATCCAATAATACCTCCAACCTCCAAATAAGTGGTAGATGGTTGGATCAAAAGGGAATTAGAAACAATACACAACCAGACACATATATCATATAGAGACAATAAGGATAACTGTCATATCAGAAATAAATATGTCCATACATGCTTAGAGATTCATGCTAACCTCAAAAAAAAAAAAATAAACAAACAAACACGCAAAGCATCATATGTCCATAAAATAGAGTACATGTCCAAATCCAAATATAGAAAATAAAAACTCCAAACTAACTCCCAAATAAGTCCATCAAATCAATAACTCAATAAAATAACTCTCCTGAAATCACCTAGAGGGGGGTGAATAGGTGATAATGCTAATCAATGCACAAATTTAAAATGTTATGATGTAACGATCACCCGAAACAAGATTAGAAGCCGAATACCCCGTGAAGATTCCTCTAGATAAGAGTTTGAGGTGCGCAATGCAATCTTGTTGTATGAGTATTGATCGACAATATAGCAATGAATATAAAGCAAGTAAATAACACAAATAAACCAATCGTAAACACTGAGATTTGTTTCGAGGTTCGAGCACCCAGCTCTACGTCCCCGCCTTCACCCAGAAGGATTTTCGAACCACCATAACTTTCACAAAGAATTACAACCACAAGGGAGCACCCAACTCCTCTATCACACTCCTCTAGTCCAAACTGTAAGTACACCTAGAGGGGGGGTGAATAGGTGTACGGATAATCTAAAGAACTAAATGCGAAAATTAAAACTAATTACAACAACACTTCGTGCAACCAACGAGTGTAGCCGAATTCCCCGTGAAGGGCTCTGGACTAACTCCTCTTGATTCCTTTGAATAAGAGTTGAGGCGCTATATGAAGCTCTCGTGGTTAAGCACAAGTGAGGCACACAAACACACAAGCATGTAAATGATATGGCAAAATGAATCAATGCACAACACAAATAAAGAGAGAGAGAGAGAGAGAGTTTAGAGACAATGGATCAAAAATAAACAACAAGATGTGTTTCGAGGTTTGAGCACCGAGTTCTACGTCCCAGCCTTCACCGAGAAGGATTTCCAATCCATTAGGAGTACCGAACTCCTCTCTCAACCAATACAACCTCCACCGAGGCAATACAAACACAATCCACCTCTACCGAAGAGAGATACAAATCCAAACCAACTCCACCTCACCAAGAGGGAGTAAACCACAACCTCAACCTCTACCAAAGAGGGAGCACCCCACAATCCAAATCCACCTCTACCAAAGAGGGATATCACCAAAGAAAGGGGTTTACAACTAGGTGGTTACAAAGACCACAAACCAAATTTTCCCACAAATAATGATCCTATAGAATAGGATAGAGTGATATAGCTCAAGTGGAAAACAAGTGTTTGGAAATCAAAAATTCAAAGAAAACTATTGGGAAAATAACTAGGATAGGAATACAATGAAGATCAAAAACCCAATCCCAAAGCTTTTCTTTTTCTTGAATTTTCCAAACCCTTTTTGAAACAAATAGAGATGAACTCTTTAAGCACCAAAAACTTTTGAAAACTTGCTGAAATAAACACTAGAGAGTAGAAATTTTTGGCTCTAAAAATCTTGAAGAAAATCCCATACAAATGGGGTATATATAGCCCCATACAAAACTAGCCGTTGGAGCTATTTTTTAGCTCTGGCGGCTGGCGGTCGACCGCCAACGGTCAAAAAAAATGACCGTTGGAAGCCAGCGGTCGACCGGTCGGTCGACCGTAAAAATCCAGAGAGCAAAGCTCTCTGGCCGGTCGACCGCACGGTCGACCGCCCAAATGCCTGGCTAACGTGCACAGGTGTGTGCACGTCGGTCGACCGCTCCCGGTCGACCGCCAGAGCCTGGCAGAAGGCAATCTGGGTTAGAAATTTGGGTTTTAAATAATTCTAATAAATCCCATAAAACTTCTAAAAATCCACAAAAATAGTTTCTAACATAATATATGATATATAAACATGTGATAAAAATTTCAACACAAATATCAAACATTTTAAACCATTTTTGTCTAATGGAAAAATTACCGAAAACCAAAACCTGTATTTTTTTCAACTTGGATTTTTCAAATAAACATTGTCCAAAACATATCTAAATACAAAAACATGATACTTAATCATTTTAAAACATGTTGCATATGGACATAGGTCCAATATATATGAAACATATACTTATCATTCTTTTTGTCTTTTATTTCCAAAAATATGTTTTGTTAAAAATACCAAAACACCAAAACTCATGAATAGGTATATCAAAATAAGTTTGTCTAGGATATGAAGCATGTATGTATATAGAACATATCTAATATACATTAAAACCATTTAAACTTGTTTTGATCTAACTATTCATGAAAACCAATATCGGTTAAACCAAAAACCGAAAAACAAATCCAAAACATAAAACGTGTGTGTATTGTGAACTTGAGCATATCGCTCTATTCTAATCTTTACACATGGATCTAAAATAAAATCTAAACTAAGGTACCGATATCTTCTTGATGATCTCCATCTTCAAGTCGACTCGATCCAAAACTCCAAAACTCCGTGATCCACCGAGCTAGACTCCAACGAGTGCTATGAATGATCTTGATGCTCGGGCTCTGGAATCACCACATGAAAGCTTCCAAACCATCTTGTTGAAGCAATCACCAACTAATATCTTGGTAAAAGATCTGAAACTAAACATCACAAGATTATTAATAAACATAACTACATGAGTTAATCATCATCAAAACTAGAGTGGAAGGCCTCTGGGCCAACAATCTCCCCCTTTTTGATGATGACAAAACTCATGGAGTTATATATGCATGGATTAAAGTTAAGCTTCAAAGAAGCTCCCCCTTAACTCATGCATAGGAAGAAACATAATAAATATGCAATGAAGACTCATGAACATGTATGCAAATGCATGGAGATAAACATGAAACACATCAATTTTTTTCTCCTATTTGCAAAAACACAAAACATATATGCATAAACATAACTCCTTTTTTCAAAAACATGCATATGTATATCAAATACTTCTCCCCCTTTTTGTCAATCATCAACAAGGGGTCAAAGTAAAAACAAATCAATAAATTCTTCTCCCCATTTTTGTTCGAAATAAAGAATTAACTAAGGGGTCAAACAAACAAATCAATAAATAGATATATGCGATATACATTCATGAAGGGGAAGACGCAAAGTTAACTTCCCTACATATATGCATTATATGAAGAAGGGATGACAAGCCCTAATTCACATAACACATAATATGCAATGTATAAGAGGAGATGTGAAGCTCCCCCTACACACGTATACTACATAAAGAAGAGTTGTCAAGCTACTCAATATAGGATACACACAACATGAATCTATATGTAGAAGAGATGTTAAGCTCCCCTTGCATATAAACAATATAAATCAAAATATTTTTCATATTTCTTATTAAAACATTTCGAATTTTCTCAATAAAATAAATTTGATACTAATTAAAAATGAGTCAAAGTAGTACATTTAGAAACCAAATGAAAGTAAACATATACCACTTGAAAGTAAATAAGGCATTGATACCATTTTGAGAAAACAAATAAAATCTTGATACCAATTTAAAGTATTCAAATAAGCATCTTGATACAAAAAGATACCAATTGTAAGTATTTGTCATTTAGAGCATATGATATCAAAATAAAATCAATTTTCAATATAAAGTGTGGGAGTAAAAATCAACGGTAAACAAAATACCAATTGAAAGATAAAAATACAAATTTTCTCCCCCTTTATGAAATACCAACTAAAAAGATGCATAAGCTTGTGTTTAAAATATCAATTGAAACATGATGGTTATTAAAAATTCAAGCTTTAGCATAAACATATATATGTATGAAAAATTAGATACCAATCGAAATTGATACAATTTGAAGTGAAAGCATACATACATAAAAATATATATGAGTATACAAGAAATGTCAATATTGATACCAATTGAAAGAATCCAATGATACCAATTGAAACAACAATAATATCAAGAGTATATCTCATATTTCCTACCACCCAATCATGCTCATGTTTAAAATGATTTTCAATATAAAACATACAAGGCATGGTCTCCCATCCAACCGCCCGTTAGGAGGTAGGGGTTTTCAAAAATAGGTGTGAAAAATATAGTATATTTGAAAAAACTCTACCACAACGAAGAATACGAACTAGTTAAATGAAAAACTTGTAAACTACTATGAAATCCTTCAAGCAAGGAATAAAACAAAATTATATTTCATGAAAAACATGTAAATCACATGGTCACTAAACACTCAAAGTCCATAAAGCCCATACATACTCATGAAAACAAAATCATGATAAACCATAAATAAGGTGAGTGAACAAGTGTTATGTGAAACATATCATCATGAAAATAGACATTCTAGCTCAAAATTCCTTTAAACATGAAAACATGAAAATCATCAAAACGATTAAATCTTCAAGGCATATGTATGTCTTATACAAACCAAAGTATACATACATATCCAAACACAACGAGTCCACAAAAGTATATGCATGAAGGCACGTGGCTCAAGGATGTATATGTATAGACATTAGTTTGGACAAGATAGACATATACATGAAGTTAAACATATGAACATGAAAACATGGATAAAATGGGAATACAAGTCAAATGCATGAATCATCAAAACTAGACTATACTAGCACATCTAATGGGTACAAATAAGCGTTCAAGCACAAACATATAATGATCTATTTGTGGCCCATTATATGTTCAAGTATATATCCTAGTTTTAATGAAAACTAACATTTAAACATGTAATCAAATCATGAAGCATCAAAACAAAACAAAAATCATAAACACACATATGATCATTATGTCTATGCATGTGCATTAGATCTAGGACATACATATTAGTTAAAAACAAAGTGAGAACACATAGATATAGGTCCATATTAAACATGGGTGTCTCAAATAACTAAACATGTATATCACTAATCTAAATCACATGGCATAATCATAATGAGCATTAAAACATGACATGCTACAAATGAAAGTCATAATAAGCATGCAAACATAAACGGGAGTTAGAGATCGATACCAAAACCGATGAAGGCACCTCTTTAGTTCTCCAAACCAAGGTGGTCCTCCCACCAAACATCCCTTGAAAGTGATGCATTCAAATAGTCCTCATAAGGCACGGAACGCATCCACCTCAAGGTACCGCAACTCTCACGTCATGCGAGAGCCCACACCTACATCAAACACAATAGGGTGGTCTTTGGTACCCATACTCTTTTGGGTCCATGGGGGTTAGTTCCTTTCCTAACCCAAACAAACTTAGTTGCTAAATTTACATCATGTATACGATCATAGAAAAATCTAGCAAGGTGGCACTTTCGTCCACAATGTGTACAAGTGTACACATGAGCATACAATGTGTGATGGTGGTGACCGTGAGTAGCATGTGTATGCCGTGGAGGGTGTGCATGTAAAGATGGAACTTGTTTCTTTCGAAACAAAGATTCCAAACGTGTATGGCTAGAAACACAATGGCTCAAAGTGGAGCCTAAACAATCCATATTCTTCTTTAGCATAGATATATCATTTTCAATTAAAGAAGAAGTGTGGCATGCAATAGGTGTGCTAGATGAAACTATCCTAGTATAGCAAACATGCGTAGACATATCATTTTTCAAAACAATATTTTTCTTTAAACAATCTTCTAAATCCTTAGAAATAGAAACAATTTTCATTTTTAAAGAATCATTTTCTTTTAAGACAAAGTCAACTTTTGAAGACAATTTTTCATTTTTTCTTCAAAATAATTTCACAATCATTTTTAGATTTTAAAAGTTCATTTTCTTTTAGGGCAAGATCAAGTCTAGATTTTAATGAATCCCTTTCATTAGAAATTTCCTTTTTATCATACAAAATCAACTCAAGTTTTGAAAACAAATCCTCTTTTTCTTTATTTAACTTACAAGTTTTCTTTTTCAAAACTTTATATTTTTCAAAGAGGTTCTCACAAACAATAGATAACTCTTCATTTAAAGCATCGGCATCCATACTATCATGATCATCAAATGAAGAGCTAGCACTATCTAGTTGAGTATCCGAATGTACCTCAAGGGAGTCATTCTCTTGGACAATATAGCATCGTTGTTCGGATTCGTCTCCACTAGATTCATCCTCCGGTTGGATTGGCAATTGAAGCTTGGAGGTGGTCAACTTGTTTCACACTGCAAAGGTGGAATCATAGTTAGAAACAAGCATAAGATATTCTTTATTTAGCGTGCTTCTAATAGCCTCAAGGGCTTGTGTATTGGCCCCTATATGATTGCGGTTACCAAGATAGCATTTCTTGGTAGCGGCAAGGAAAACATGCAAATCTAGGGTTTTCAAGTACATAGACATCCTAAATTTCCATGTGTCAATATTGGAGACATCGAACATGGGAGGTGACAAGCAATCCATGAGTGTGTGCAAACAAATATACGTGCAAATGCAAATGAAAGATTAGCAAACCAAGATCTCACTCCTAGGTGGTTAAACCAAATATCAGGAGCGGAGGCTCTGATACCAATTGTAAGTACACCTAGAGGGGGGTGAATAGGTGTACGGCTAATCTAATGAACTAAATGCGAAAATTAAAACTAATTGCAACAACACTTCGTGCAACCAACGAGTGTAGCCGAATTCCCCGTGAAGGGCTCTGGACTAACTCCTCTTGATTCCTCTGAATAAGAGTTGAGGCACTATATGAAGCTCTCATGGTTAAGCACAAGTGAGGCACACAAACACACAAGCATGTAAATGATATGGCAATATGAATCAATGCACAACACAAATAAAGAGAGAGAGAGAGAGAGAGAGAGAGAGAGAGTTTAGAGACAATGGATCAAACGCAAACAACAAGATGTGTTTCGAGGTTCGAGCACCGAGCTCACGTCCCCGCCTTCACCGAGAAGGATTTCCAATCCACTAGGAGTACCGAACTCCTCTCTCAACCAATACAACCTCCACCGAGGCAATACAAACACAATCCACCTCTACCGAAGAGGGATACAAATCCAAACCAACTCCACCTCACCAAGAGGGAGTAAACCGCAACCTCAACCTCTACCAAAGAGGGAGCACCCCACAATCCAAATCCACCTCTACCAAAGAGGGATATCACCAAAGAAAGGGGTTTACAACTAGGTGGTTACAAAGACCACAAACCAAATTTTTCCACAAATAATGATCCTATAGAATAGGATAGAGTGATATAGCTCAAGTGGAAAACAAGTGTTTGGAAATCAAAAATTCAAAGAAAACTATTGGGAAAATAACTAGGATAGGAATACAATGAAGATCAAAAACCCAATCCCAAAGCTTTTCTTTTTCTTGAATTTTCCAAACCCTTTTTGAAACAAATAGAGATGAACTCTTTAAGCACCAAAAACCTTTTGAAAACTTGCTGAAATAAACACTAGAGAGTAAAAATTTTTGGCTCTAAAAATCTTGAAGAAAATCCCATACAAATGGGGTATATATAGCCCCCATACAAAACTAGCAATTGGAGCTATTTTTCAGCTCTGGCGGCTGGCGGTCGACCGCCAATGGTCAAAAAAATGACCGTTGGAAGCCAGCAGTCGACCGGCCGGTCGACCGTAAAAATCCAGAGAGCAAAGCTCTCTGGCCGGTCGACCGCCCGGTCGACCGCCCAAATGCCTGGCCAACGTGCACAGGTGTGTGCACGTCGGTCGACCGCTCCCGGTCGACCGACTCTGGGTTCAGTCGACCGGCCCGGTCGACCACCAGAGCCTGGCAGAAGGCAATCTGGGTCAAAAAATTGAGTTTTAAATAATTCTAATAAATCCCATAAAACTTCTAAAAATTCACAAAAATAGTTTCTAACATAATATATGATATATAAACATGTGATAAAAATTTCAACACAAATATCAAACATTTTAAACCATTTATGTGTAATGGAAAAATTACCGAAAACCAAAACCTGTATTTTTTCAAACTTGGATTTTTCAAATAAACTTTGTCCAAAACATATCCAAATACAAAAACATGATACTTAATCATTTTAAAATATGTTGCATATGGACATAGGTCCAATATACATGAAACATATACATATCATTGTTTTTGTCTTTTATTTTCAAAAATATATTTTGTTAAAAATACCAAAACACCAAAACTCATGAATAGGTATATCAAAATAAATTTGTCTAGGATATGAAGCATGTATGTATATAGAACATATATAATATACATTAAAACCATTTAAACTTGTTTTGATCTAACTATTCGTGAAAACCAATATCGGTTAAACCAAAAACCCAAAAACAAACCCAAAACATAAAACGTGTGTGTATTGTGAACTTGAGCATATCACACTATTCTAATCTTTACACATGGATCTAAAACAAAATCTAAGCTAAGGTACCGATATCTTCTTGATGATCTCCATCTTCAAGTCGACTCTATCCAAAACTCCGTGATCCACCGAGCTAGACTCCAACGAGTGCTATGAATGATCTTGATGCTCGGGCTCTGGAATCACCACATGAAAGCTTCCAAACCATCTTGTTGAAGTAATCACCAACTAATATCTTGGTAAAAGATCTGAAACTAAACATCATAAGATTATTAGTAAACATAACTACATGAGTTAATCATCATTAAAACTAGAGTGGAAGGCCTCTGGGCCAACACAGAGGTAGTGGAGCTACAAATACAAGAATATCTTAGTGATCAAAAGACCACAAACCCTCTTTTGAAAAACTTTTTCCCTTACAAAAACCTAGAGAATAATGTGTAGGATTGAAGCTCAAGTTTTGTAAGTGAAAAAGAAAATAAAATTGAAGAGAGTTTTGAATCAAAAACTTAAGTGAAAAGAGAGATTTTTAGCACAAAAACTGAGAGCAAAAACTTCTTTTGAAAGACTTAAACTTAATTTCTTTTACAAAGGATTATTGTATTCTCTTCAACCCTAATCATCCCTATTTATAGGATAGAGGTAGGGATTAAAAGGTAAACTATTATAATGAATAATTAGGAAAGATTAGACCCAAATCCAGCCCTAAAAATCGTTTGGATTGGAGAAGAAAAGCACGTTTTAAAACGTGTTTAAAAAGCTAGCCGTTAAGGCAGAAAATCAGCTCACGGTCGACCGACCGGTCGACCGGTTTTCAAAAAATATAACCGTTGCCAACCCACGGTCGACCGCCCGGTCAACCGTCCCAAACAGAGACATATGTGCTTTCAGTCGGCCGAAGCTCGGTAGACCGACATGAGGTCCGGTCGACCGCGGTCGACCGGATAACGTGCACACATGCATGCACCCAACGGTCAGAACTGCGATCGACCGCCCGGTCGACCGTTCTGACCTGAAACAAAGCCGGTCGACCGCAACAGGCCAAAACAGTTTCTTTGAAAATGGTTTTGAAGATCTTAATAATTTTCAAATTAATTTTGATCAAGACTTGGTATATAAAATAGAGTTTGTAAGTATTAGAATATGTTTATAAAAATATCTTATATATAGGAGAAATATCTTTAGAAAAATCATGTGCAAAATCTTGTGTGTGGGGAATATTGAGCTTCAACACTATATAATATCCTTTAACAAACTAAAAATTATAAAAACTGAGAAAGGAAGTCTCTGAGCCGCATTACACCAAGTTAGAGCCTTCTCTCCTATAAAAACGTTCTCTTGCGCCATTTGCCTTTTAGCATCATAATCCTTGCAATATGCTTAAAAGGCCATCATGACTAGTACAAACCTGAAACTCATACTAAACAACTTATTAGTACCAATAGCTTCTATGTGTTTTGTTATCATCAAAACTTAAACAAATAGAGAGTGTAACCTTTTGGGCCAACAATCTCCCCCTTTTTGATGATGACAAAACATATAGGCTATAACACAAGATATAAAAAGGGAGGTAAAAACTCCCTCTCAAATAATGCTATATTAAACAAGTATAAAATAATTTGTTATGAGAGAATTTTTGAAAAATTTTGAATAAACAACGTCAAATCAATAAAACACCAAACCATCATCAAACCACACAACGTCAAACCAATAAAACACCAAACCATCATCAAACCACCATAATCATAAAACACATATTTCTCCCCCTTTTTGTCATACATCAAAAAGGGATATGTTAGCAAGAAAACTTCCTTATTCAACAATACAAATATTTAGTTCACCACATATAAAAGAAAATCTATTAAAATCAAGTGGTTTAGTGAAAATATTGGCAAGTTGCAAATCGGAAGAAACATAATCAATCTCAATATCACCTTTCTCAAAATGATCTTTAAGGAAGTGATATCTAATCTCAATGTGCTTGGTCTTACTATGTTGATTTGCAATCTTAGTCATATGAATAGAACTAGTATTATTATAAAATATTTTTATATGATCATAATGCAAATCATAATCAAGGAGAGTATGCTTCATCCAAAGGACTTGTGTACAACAAGCCCCCGCCGCAACATACTCCGCCTCGGCGGTTGAGAGGGCTACCGAATTTTGTTTCTTGGAAGACCATGAAACAAGACAATTACCAAGAAATTGACATGTTCCACTAGTACTCTTCCTATCCACTCTACAACCCGCATAGTCGGCATTCGAAAAACTCATCATTGAGAAATCTCCGATTTTCGGATACCATAGACCCATTCCAATAGTGCCCTTAATATAACGAATAATGCATTTTACCGCAATTAAATGAGATTCTTTGGAACACGATTGGAATCTAGCACAAAGATACACACTAAACATAATATCCGGCCTACTAGCCATTAAATACAACAAACTACCAATCATGCTTCTATATAATTTTATATCAACACACTTACCTTGGTCATCCTTATCAAGCTTGGTGGTGGTAGCCATGGGAGTGTTGCAAATTTTTGAGTCTTCAAGCCCAAATTTCTTGATGAGTTCCTTGGAGTACTTGGCTTGACATATGAAAATCCCATCACGCATTTGCTTGATTTGGAGTTCAAGAAAATAGTTCAATTCACCCATTAATGACATCTCGAATTCACGTTGCATGCATTGTTCAAACTCCTTGCAAAGTAACTCATTAGTAGAACCAAAGATTATATCATCAACATATATTTGAACTATAAGAATGTCACTATCAACATGTTTAGTAAATAATGTGGTATCTACTTTGCCTTTAACAAAATCATTTAAAAGAAGAAAACTAGAAAGTCTTTCATACCAAGCTCTTGGAGCTTGTTTTAAACCATACAATGCTTTATCAAGTTTGAAAATAAAATTTGGATGTATATGATCCACAAACCCGGGAGGTTGTTCAACATAAACTTTCTCATCAATAAAACCATTTAAAAATGCACTTTTTACATCCATTTAAAAAAGTTTAAAATTTTTAAAAGACGCATAAGCTAGTGTGATCCGTATGGCTTCAAGCCGTGCTACGGGTGCAAAGATCTCCTCAAAGTCGATTCCTTCAACTTGAGTGTAATCTTGGGCCACTAACCTAGCCTTATTTCTAATAACATTTCCTGACTCATCCAACTTGTTCCTAAAAATTCACTTAGTACCAATTATTGGTCTATCATGGGGTCTAGGAATAAGGTGCCAAACTTGGTTGCGCTCAAATTGATTGAGCTCTTCTTGCATAGCTAGCAACCAATATGAGTCACCCTCGGCTTCGAGGATGTTTTCGGGTTCAAAATGAGATATGAAAGCATAATTCCCACACAAATCATGGAGTTTGGAGCGAGTGGTTACCCCTTTTGATACATCACCTATGATGAGATCTTTGGGGTGATTTGAGGCGTATCTCCAATCTTTAGGAAGTGGTTGTGATTGTTTCACTTCATCCTTTTGAACTTCACCAATGGGTTCTTACTTGTCTTCTTGGATGGGTGAGTCATTCAAGGATATTTTCTCCATGTCCTCACCTAATGAGTCAATCTCTACAACATTCTCAACAATAGCATTAGATTCTTTAAATTTAACATGCATAGATTCTTCAATAGTATGAGATGATTTATTGAATACTCTATATGCTTTGCTAATACTAAAATAGCCAACAAAGATTGCTTCATAAGCCTTAGCATCAAATTTACCCAAATTATCTTTAGCATTCAAAACAAAATACTTGCATCCAAAAACTTTAAAGTATGAAACACTTGGTTTTCTTAAATGATAAATTTCAAAAGAGGTTTTGAAAGTATTTTTACACAAATAAATACGGTTTGATATGTAGCATGCGGTGTTTACGGCCTTGGCCCATAAGTATTGAGGGAGCCCATATTCACTTATCATAGTTCTAACCATTTCTTGAAGAGTTCTATTCTTCCTTTCAACTACTCCATTTGGTTGTGCAGTTCTAGGACATGACATTTCATGCTTAATTTCCTTTTCATCACAATAAGTCATGAAGAGTTGGTTAACAAACTCACCACCTCTATCACTTCTTATCCGTAAAATTGAAAATCCTTTTTCTTTTTCAACCCTTTTTCGAAAAATCTTAAAATGCGAAAAAGTTTGATCTTTATGCTCCAAAAAGAAAACCCAAGTGAAACGAGAAAAATCATTGACTAAAACAAAAACATATCTATTTCCATTTAAGCATTTAGCTTTAGTTAGTCCAAAAAGATCCATGTGAATCAATTCTAAAGGCCTAGATGACATGATATCTTTAATTGGTTTGAAAGAAGACTTGGTTTGTTTCCCAAATTGGCACGCACCACAAATGCGGTCTTTTTCAAACTTCAAAAAAGGAATACCCTTCACCAATTCCTTAAAATTAATTCTAGTAAGGTAATCAAAAGATGCATGTCCTAATCTTCTATGCCATAACCATGAAATCTCATCAAAAGCATTCAAACATTTAGTAGAGCAATCCAAATTAAGCATGTTAATAATATAGACATTATTTTCACGAAATCCAGTAAGAATACAATCATTGATTTTACAATCAAAAATTTTGCAAGAAGATTCATCAAACATAACTTTGAGATCACGATCACATAGTTGACTTATACTAAGCAAGTTATGTTTAAGCCCATCAACGAGAACAATATTTTCTATTAAAAGAGATGCACCAATTTTAATGTTACCTATACCGATAATGGTGCCCTTGGAGTCATCTCCGAAGGTGACGTGCCACCTTCAACGTGCCTTGATAGGGTTGTGAAATTGTTGATGTCCCATGTCATATGCCTTGAACAACCACTATCAAGGTACCACCGCTCCTTACGTGTTGGAGCCTTGGTGTGTACCTACATCAAATAATTTAAGACTTGATTTTGGTACCTATATTTTCTTGGGTCCTAAAGAGTTAGTGTTTCGAACCCACACAAGATTATTTGTCCTATTTATATGATTATAGCAAAATTTAGCTAAATGGCCATTCCGGCCACAATAAGTACATTTATAAATTCTTCCATATTTAAAAGCAATGAGCATGTGGTTTACGAACATGTGAATTGTGAGCATGGGTAGATTTAGCATGATTGACATGTGAAGTGTTGGCATGATGGACGTGTGAAGTTTTGGCATGAGATGTTTTATCATTTTTAGCATGTGGAGTATGCATATGCTTCTTTGAAAACATTTCTTCTAATTTAGTATTGTTAAAAGCACATTCTTTTAAAACATTTCCCAAATCATTGATTTTTGTTTTTAACATGGAAAACTCATTTTCATCAATTTTAGGATATTTAGCTTTACAAGCTATTTTATAGGCATCAAAATCTCTTTACATTATAATAAGATTAGAAGATAGTTCATCCTTTTCTTTTGAAGAAATTGCAAGCTGATTTTTAAGCATTTCAATTTTCTTTTTCAATTTTGAACACTCTTCCTTTTATCATCAAAACTTTCTGAAAGTTCAACGAAAGCATGTACTAACATTTCTCTACTTATTTCACTTTCATCATCAAGTGGTTGGGTAGTTACCTTAGGTGTGTTTGCCATGAAACACACATTTGCTGTGTCAACTTCATCTTCAGATTCACTTTCCGAATTCCAAGTGGCTTTGTACACCTTCTTTTCAATCGGCCTCTTTTGCTTCAAGGAGGAGGTTATGTTTTTCTTGAAATCCGGACAATCGGCCATGATGTGTCTGGGTTTCCGACAATTGTAGCATATAATCCTTTTCTCCTTCTTCCCTTCCCATCGCCTTCTATAGTTGAGCTTGTTCTTATGATACATTCTCTTTATATTTCTCACAAGAAGAGATAGCTCTTCATTATCTTCTTCATCTTCTTCATCATCGTAGTTGGAGGAGGAAGACTTGAAAGCTATTGACTTTTTCTTTTGAGGTACCGCGTCTTCTCTAGCCTTCTTCTCCATCTCATGAGTCTTAAGGTTTCCAATAAGACTTATGAGCTCCATCTCGTCTTTGTCATTTAACTCCTTCAAGGTGGTAGCTTTGATTTCCCATGACGAAGGAAGAGCACAAATCACCTTATGCACCTTTTGGTCGTTGCTTATTTCATCACCTAAAGAAGAAAGAGCTTTGTAATCTTAGTAAACTTGGTAATCATATTATCAATAGATTCATCTTCTAGCATTTTAAAACTTTCATATTGGGAACGCAAGAGATCTATTTTAGCTCTCTTGACTTGTGATGTTCCCTCGTGAGTAACCACTAAGTGTTACCAAATCTCATAGGCGAAATTGCAATGGATAACCCGTCTTAAGTCATCCTCATTCAAAGCTGAGAGTAGGGCATTTTGAGCCTTTGAATTAGCATCAAATTCCTTGAAGGTAAGTTCGGACCAAGTGTCCTCCTCACTTTCGGGTCTAATGATTAGTCACGTATATTGCATTTACATTGTCACCTTACCATACTTTTTAGCTAATAAATCCTATTAATAGTCTTCTTTTTCTTTGTTAAATGTAGGCCCAAGTGCTAAAAGAAAGAAAAGAAAAACAAAGCCCAATAGCCCACCAAATTCTGATTAATTCAGAATAAATTTGAAATGAAGAAATCTGGGCAAAATCTTGGCATATAAGGAAGGTTGAGAAGAATCCTCCCTGAATCAAGCACAATCAAAGGCTGTTTTGTCAACTTTTGAAGCAAAAACAAGAAAATCAGAAGAAGATGCGGGAAATACATCAGACCAGGAGATTCCACCAGTTGGGTGTGGCCACCTGGCCACACCAGGGCCGCGAAAACGCAGCCCTAATCGCGTTTCTGCGGTTTTTTAGGCTTTGATTGGGGAGCGTTTGCTCCCCCAATCTTCCTGGGATCTTCCCCTTTAGGTTTTTGCCTATAAATACTGGTTTCAGCAAAGAGAAAAGAGGGCGAAGACTAGGATTAAGTTTTACACATATTTTCTTAGGATTTAGGTTCTTTATTAGCTAGAACAAGAGTTGTAATCTTGCTTTTTAATTTGTAGTCCAGTTCAAAACTTGTGAGAGAGAGGACTGAGAGCTTGTACTTGAAGATTGAAGTGACAGCAATACAAAAGTCGAGCCAATTTCTCTTTCACTTGCAGTAGGTATGGTTTGCATTATGTCTTTGTTTTCTTCTTCGTTTTCCATGGATAACTAAATGTTTTCTGAGCTTGCTATCGAACTCTCTTTTGTTTTTCTTCTCCCCTACTTTTAAAAGAAAAAAAGACCCGATGACTCATATGAATGCCTCACTTAAAAGCCTTTCTTTTTGAAAGTGTTATTGAAGGCACATGAGGATGGGCTTAGATAGTTGAATTCACAACTCTTTCATGAACATCTCTCGAATCATTTTTAATTCATTCTTGCTTCTTCGTGCTTGATGTTTTAACATTCGATTCTACGATTTCTTGAAGAAAAAGACTCAACTCTTCTAATATCTTATGTGCTTTACTTAAAGCTTTCTAAAAGACAACTCTACGTTTTGCAATTGATCATTTGAGGGACTTAATATTTTAAGAGAAGAAAGAACAATTGAGTAGTGAGATAGTGAGCCCAGACTTTCTTTATTACTACAAACAACAAAACAATTTCCAAGTTTTCTATATCACCTTCTCTAAAATCTTTTCTAAAAATTGCAATTTTTCTTTCCTTCATCTCTTTCTCTCCATTATCTTTTTCCTAAAAAACGAACACAACTCCTTGTTTCTAAACGATTCACCGAAAAGCTTCCATCGCATCCCTCCTTGTGGACACGACCCGTTAGCCACAAGCTACACGGTATATTCTTAACTCATTGGTTGTTCTTTCTTTTAGCAATCAATTTTTGGCGCCGTTACTGGGGAGGAAACGGTGTAGTTGTTTTAACAAGTTTTGTGTATTTGTTTCAGGGACTTGAAGATCAAGATCTAGCATTCAAGCTTTGTCAAGAAGACTTGTAAATTCTGTGCCCCTACTCTCGAAAGTAGGAAACAGAATTTCAAGAAATTGCTTAGCAAAATCTGAAAAAATTCATTGGACTACTAAAAACTTTGTTTTGCAGGACCTATTGCTCGCAAAAATTTAATTTTTTATATGTCATATTTGTGCTATTTCTACTATCCAACATCCCTGTTTTAAGTCAACAGTAAAACACTTGTTGCAAAGTTAAAAATTGATTAGACATTTGCATTCTAGGCAAGAGTCTTTTCAATTCCTTTACTTTACTGTTGAAGAGTGCTGGAGCAAGGTATGTACGCATTGCATTCAGAATAGGACTCATTTCTTGGTTGATTTTTAATCGCTTTGAGTGAATCTTATTTATCTTGTACACTTCACAAATTGATTTTAAGGGCAACACCCAACAACAAGATAAGGTGGGGATTTAATCACCCTTCCTTGGCCCAAAAATCAGACTCCAAGCACTCACAAACCTAAGCCTAAGTAAAATCTGATAGACGTTGGCCTTAGGGACATCTCGAACTCACTAAGAGATTATCCTAAAGAGGGAAGGTGTTGGAAATTGACTCCTGCCAAATCAGTGTCTAGGAAGGGGATTGAGGGCCGAAAGCCCGAAGATTGGTGGTTATTTAATTAAGGAACGTCTTTGACGGAAAACCTCCCACCAATCTTGCCCTGACCTGGCTGATTAGCTTGTGGTCAAAGTCTACATTCTACCTCTTGTGGACAATCAACCAGTTAGGAGTTGTCTAGGTCGAGGTTACCTTAGACTAGGCTTGGTTGATTTCTATTGTTGACTGTTGTTTGAACTTGCTGTGATTGTGATTGTGTCTGTGTATGCAAGTGTGGTCGAGAGACCCTAATTCATCTAGGTTGACTAGAAACACATCACCACCCAAGTTTGAACCAAGACCAGATCCGGTAATGGCTCAATCAACATCACTGCAGGATAGGTTCTACCCCATTAGGACCTCACTTCCATCTTGCATTTTACTTCCATCGGTTGGTGAATACAATTTCGAGCTCAAGCCTCAATTTATCAACACACTCCCCAAATTTCATGGTCTAGAGTCTGAAGATGCCTACTTCTTCATAAGAGAATTTGAGGAAGTATGTCTAATGATGAAAATCCCACACCTTATAGACGATGCTATTAGGTTGAGATTTATCCCTTTCGCACTTAAGGACCTAGCAAAGAAGTGGCTCTACAGCTTAGCAGCCGGTTCCATCAAGTCTTGGGATGATTTCATCAAGGTTTTCTTGAAGAAATTCTATCCTATCTATAAAATTGCTCTCATTAGGAAGACGATCATGCAATATAAGCAAGAACCCAGTGAACCGTTCTGGAGGTACTTTGAACGCTTTAAGGACCTCCTTGTCCAATGTCCACATCATGGAATAGAGAAATGGCGACAATGCCAAATTCTATGACACTTTAGACTATTCCACCAAAACCCTCTTAGAAAGTATGTGCCAAGGGGGTTTCTTGCAGAAAGATGAAGATGAAGGATGGGACTTGTATGAAAATTTAGCTGAGAAGACCATCCAATGGGAATCTGCTAGTGAGACCTCTAAGAATCCTAACTCCATCTCTTCAAAAGGAGGTCTCCATTCCATCGAATCGTCCATCGCTAATGAGGCTAAGTTAGCTAATTTAGCTAGAAGACTGGAAGCTCTAGAAATGAAAGAACCAAGTCCAGTCAATCAAGTCAGCCCGAACCAATTCCTACGCCCGGGCTGCACTTATTGTCAAGCCATGAATTATGTGTTCGAGGAGTGCCCAGTGTTTCAGGCTCAGCAATCTTACCATGAACCGATGAATGCGGCCTTTTCAAGGCCGAACAATAACCCCTACGCCCCAACGTACAATCCCGGCTGGAGAAATCACCCTAATTTCTCATGGAGCCAGAATAGCTTGGACCATTCACGATCAAATCATACTAGCCACTTCCACCATGGTAATAATTCTTCCAATCATCAACCCAACTTATCCAATTTTCATAATAATTCTCCCAACCATGCACCAAACTTTCCGAATTATCAACAGAACTTTCCTAATTAAGCTCCATAATCCTCCTTCCAGAATCCTCAATTAGAAAGGAGAATGACTGACTTTGAAAGAAACATGAAACGATATATGAAAAATCAAGACTCTCTCTTGCAAACCATTTAGAGGTTAGAGGTCAAATGAGCCAACTAGCCAACCCACAGAATGAGAGACAAAAGGGTACCCTGCCTAGTCAGCCAGTCACCAATCCGAGGAATTCCCAACAAGCTCATTTGGCTGAGGTCCTTCATTCAATCAATGTAATGTTGTTCATACATTGAGATTAGAAAAGAGAGTTGATAACCAAGTGTCACCACCAACCAATCCTATTCAGCACAACCACAATCAAGCTTCCTCCTCATCCAATCCAATTTCTTCCAATTCTGACGAGTCTGAAAAAGACAAGTCAGCCAGCCAGGTGCACCAGCCTATAGTACCATTTCCTAATAGGCTGAAAAACAACAAGCAAAACCCGCACATGGACAAGATAATCGAGATGTTTAACTAAGTGAAGATAAATGTGCCACTTCTTGATGCCATCCAACAAGTTCCTTCTTATGCTAAATTTCTTAAGGACATGTGCACCAAGAAGAGAAAGACTAATGTTCCAAAGAAGGTCTTCTTAGCCACTAATATTAGTGAGCTATTATCGGGTCCTATCCCTGTCAAGTACAAGGATACAGGTAGTCTCACCATTGCCTACACAATAGGACAAGCCGAGATTAGTCATGCACTTCTTGACTTGGGGGTAAGTATCAACTTGCTTCCATTCTCTGTTTATCAACAACTCGGGTTGGGTGACCTTAGTCCAACTCGAGTCACCATCCAACTGGCTGACCGTTCTGTTAAAGTTCCAAAAGGGGAAATTAATGATGTCCTGATCTGGGTAGGAGAGTTCATATACCCTGTCGATTTCATAATTCTGGAGACACAACCTGTGTCCAACTCCAATCGTAGGGCTCAAACTCTTGTTATCCTAGGTCGACCATTCCTTGCTACTGCTAATGCCATCATCAATTGTAGGAATGGGTCTATGAGGTTAACATTTGGGGACATGACTAGAGAAGTCAATGTCTTCAATCTAGGAAAACAACCCCGCGATATAGAGGACCAAACATTTGAAGTCAACCTAATTGAGAACTTGACAAGTGAACATGGGGAAGAATTGGAATCAGAAATGGAGAGTGACTTCGGGTTAGAGTTGAGACTTTAATCTTGATCAAGTTGTAGATTCTGCTATGAATTGGGCCTCAAACCCTATTTCACCAACAATGGAGCCAATAGATTTGACTAGTCCTTCTAGTGAGCCTTCCTCTTCCTTAGAATTGAAAGCCCTACCTGCGCATCTCAATTACGCCTATCTAGGTGAACAAGAGACCTTTCCTGTCATCATTGCCTCCCATTTAAATGACGGGGAAGAAGAAGATCTAAAAGCTATTCTAAGAAAACATAGGGAAGCCATTGGGTGGACTATGACTGATATCAAGGGATTAAGTCCAACCATCGTTCAACACCGCATTCATCTCAATGAAGACGCTACACCCAAAAGAGACCCGCAGCGTAGGTTAAATCCTATAATGTAAGAGGCTGTTCATGCTGAAATCATCAAACTCTTAGACAATGGGATAATTTATCCCATTTCTGATAGCCAATGGGTCAGTCCTGTCCTCGCGGTCCCAAAGAAATCTGGTTTCACCGTAGTGGAAAATGAGAACAAAGAGTTGGTTCAAACTCAACTTCCCACGAAGATTCGACTTTGCATCGACTATAGGAAACTAAATGTTGCAACTCGTAAGGACCATTTTCCACTTCCCTTCATTGATCAAATGCTTGAACGTTTGGCGGGTCACGAGTATTACTGTTTCTTGGACGGTTACTCGGGCTATAACCAGATCCCTATCGCTCCTGAGGACCAAGAAAAGACTACGTTCACATGTCCATTTGGGACATTTGCTTATCGTCGAATGCCCTTCGGCTTATGCAATGCCCCAGCAACATTTCAACGTTGCATGTTGAGTCTTTTCTCAGATATGGTAGAACGCTTCTTAGAAATCTTTATGGATGATTTCTCCATCTACGGAGATTCATTCACTCAATGTCTCCACCACCTAGAACTTGTCCTCCAACGTTGTGCTGAGAAAAATCTGACACTGAACTGGGAGAAATGCCACTTCATGATAAAACATGGAATTGTCTTGGGTCATGAAATATCCAAGAAAGGAATTGAAGTGGATAGAGCCAAAATCAAGGTTATTGCTAAGCTTCCCATGCCCAAATGCATTAAGGACATTAGATCCTTCTTAGGACACGCTGGTTTTTATCGACGATTTATCAAGGATTTTAGCAAAATTGCTAGGCCCTTGACTAATCTGTTAGCTAAGGATGTGTCCTTCACTTTCGATGCTGAATGCATAAATTCTTGGGAGAAGCTTAAGAGAGAGCTTATTTCTGCACCAATCATATCTGCACCAGATTGGTCAAAGCCGTTTGAGATCATGTGTGATGCTTTCGATTTTGCCATAGGTGCTGTCCTAGGACAACGCATTGATAACAAGCAGCATGTGATCTACTACTCTAGTAGGACTCTCAACGATGCTCAATTGAATTACACTACGACCGAGAAAGAATTCTTGGCAGTAGTGTTTGCCTTAGAGAAGTTTCGTCCCTACCTACTAGGGTCCAAAACCACCGTTTTCACCGATCATTTTGCGCTTAGGTACCTCATGATGAAGAAGGATGCCAAGGCCCGACTCATTCATTGGATCCTCCTTCTTCAAGAATTCGATCTTGAGATTCGAGATAAGAAAGGCGTAGAAAATATCATTGCTGATCACCTCTCACGGATCCCTAATTCTCCATGCAACGTATTACCCATCAACGAGGATTTTTCTGATGAACATCTCTTAGCTATCTCTAAGGAACCTTGGTTTGCTGACATAGTGAATTACTTAGTCACAAACCAAACTCCGTCTCATTCGTCCAAAAACGATGTGCACCGGTTCTTGTCCCAAGTCCGGTATTTCTTTTGGGAGGAACCATATCTTTTCAAGTACTGTTCCGACCAAATTATTAGAAGATGCATTCCCGATGAGGAGGTTAGGAGTGTTCTGTCCTTTTGTCATGAACTTGCATGCGGTGGACACTTTGGTCCCCGCAAGACTTCTGAAAAGGTGCTACAAAGTGGGTTTTATTGGCCCACTCTGTTCAAAGATGCTTATGAATTTTGCAAGACGTGCCCTAGATGCCAAATGGTAGGAAGGATCTCTCACCGAAATATGATGCCCCTCAACCCAATTCTAGAAATAGAACTCTTTGATGTTTGGGGCATCGACTTTATGGGTCCATTTCCTAACTCATTTGGAAACCAATACATATTGCTGTGGATTACGTGTCCAAGTGGGTAGAAGCCATTCCTTGTAAAACGAATGATAACAAAGTTGTCATAAAGTTTTTGAAAGAGAACATTTTTTCCCGCTTCGGATCCCCTCGTGCTATCATCAGTGATAATGGCACTCACTTTTGCAATAGATCTTTTGAAGCCCTTATGCGAAAGTATGACATAACTCACAAGTTGTCCACACCTTATCATCCTCAAACCAGTGGGCAAGTTGAGGTTTCAAACAGACAAGTCAAGCTTATATTGGAGAAAACTGTGAACCAAAATCGGAAGGATTGGTCCATCAAACTTATAGATGCTCCATGGGCCTACAGGACCGCCTTCAAGACAATTCTAGGAATGTCTCCCTATAGGTTAGTATATGGCAAACCTTGTCACTTGCCCGTTGAGTTAGAGCACCGAGCCTTATGGGCAATCAAGCAGTTAAATTTCGATTTGACTAAGGCCGGTGATCTTCGAAAATTACAAATTTCTGAATTGGAGGAGTTGAGAAATGAAGCCTATGAAAATGCTAGGATCACTAAAGAGAGAGTCAAGATTTTCCATGACAAAAACATCGTAAGAAAAACCTTTGTCCCTGGACAAAAAGTCTTACTCTATAATTCTAGGCTTCATCTTTTTCCAGGAAAATTGAAATCGAGATGGACTGGGCCATTCGTTGTAAAAACCGTGTTTCCACACGGTGCAGTTGAGATCAGTGACCCCAAGAATGGAAATGACTTTAAGGTAAATGGTCAACGCCTTAAATCTTTCCTAGAATCGGTGCCGGTAGATGAAACGGTAATGGGTCTTTTTGACCCAGTGTATCGGTAACTTTCCTCCTTTCCATTTTATTTCATGCACTTATACATTTCTTTCATACATTGGGGACAATGCATGAGATAAGTGTGGGGGAGGATTCCAACATGACTAATATATATAAAAAAAAAGAGAGAGAAAAAAATGGATATATAAAAAATAAAAAAAAACTTTTGGAAAAGGGTAGACAATATTTTGATATATTTTTTGTAAGAATTTAAGTCAATTTTAAGGAATAGGAGAATCATAATTAGGATTTCTTACACTTGGTCAAAATAAGATAACTTGTTTGATTTTTAGGGTTAGGAAGAAAATTTGGGAAAGTAATTTAGTCTTGATATTTACTTGATGACATATGCACACAAAATACACTTACACACTTAGGGTTTAAAAACAGAGACTCTTATGCCTTATAATAAAAAATAAAAAAATAAAAAATAAAAAAAGAAAAACGAGTCTAATTATTGATTAGCTAGGTGCTTTGGCCTAAGCAAGCCTTAGTATTTATGCAAAAGATAATTAGATAAGTTTGAAAAAAAAAGAAAAAAAAGAAAAAAATGTGTATCTTCTGATTAAGCTGGGTATTTATGCCTCATGAAGCATAGGTATTCACGCCTAAAAGGGATACATCGTATAAAAATCTTAGTTTCGTGGCCTTATCTGCTCGAGTGTTTAAGTCCTTAGGGGTGTTTTCTCACCTGGTGCCCTAAAACTGTCCGGTTTGGGTGTCACCGGCTGAATGCTTGTTACATGGGCAGATTAGAAAGCCTAATGAAATTGAGGAATAAATTTCACCAAAAATAAATAAATATAAGGCATAGGAGTTAATGTTGAAGAACCCTTAGTAAACTTCACAATCACGATGGTGCATACGACTCAGGGTAAATTAATAGACTAGATGAGAAGTACAATTTGACTCCTTACTTTAATTGATGACATGTTTTTGAATAGCGACTAAGTTTAGGAATGAAAGATTTGATATTCCTATAATTTATAGATTACTTAAGCTCTCACAAATATACTTCAAATATTTTCTCCTTCAAAAAAAAAATGTTGTTCGAAAATACTAACTTTTTTCTCTTTCATTTCGGATTTTGTGGGTGTAATCTGCTGAAAACCCTCACGAGACAAAACTCGTCCTCTAGGGGAAACCTAGAGGTTTAAGGCTTGTTGCACATGCTCAGTGCAATCGAGTGACCTGCGAAAGTGGTCTAATAATCCTTAGCATAGTTTAGTTGTTTTGCTCGAGGGCGAGCAAAAGATAAGTGTGGGGGTGTGATTAGTCATTTATATTGCATTTACATTGTCACCTTACCATACTTTTTAGCTAATAAATCCTATTAATAGTCTTCTTTTTCTTTGTTAAATGTAGGCCCAAGTGCTAAAAGAAAGAAAAGAAAAACAAAGCCCAATAGCCCACCAAATTCTGATTAATTCAGAATAAATTTGAAATGAAGAAATCTGGGCAAAATCATGGCATATAAGGAAGGTTTAGAAGAATCCTCCCTGAATCAAGCACAATCAAAGGCTATTTTGTCAACTTTTGAAGTAAAAATAAGAAAATCAGAAGAAGATGCGGGAAATACATCAGACCAGGAGATTCCACCAGTTGGGTGTGGCCACCTGGCCACACCAGGGCCGCGGAAATGCGGCACTAATCGCATTTTCGCGGCTCTTTAGGCTTTGATTGGGGAGCGTTTGCTCTCCCAATCTTCCTGGGATCTTCCCCTTTAGGTTTTTGCCTATAAATACTGGTTTCAGCAAAGAAAAAAGAGGGCGAGGACTAGGATTAAGTTTTACACTTATTTTCTTAAGATTTAGGTTCTTTGTTAGCTAGAACAAGAGTTGTAATCTTGCTTTTTAATTTGTAGTCCAGTTCAAAACTTGTGAGAGAGAGGACTGAGAGCTTGTACTTGAAGATTGAAGTGACAGCAATACAAAAGTCGAGCCAATTTCTCTTTCACTTGCAGTACGGTATGGTTTGCATTATATCTTTGTTTTCTTCTTCGTTTTCCATGGATAACTAAACATTTTTCTGAGCTTGCTATCGAACTCTCTTTTGCTTTTCTTCTCCCCTACTTTTAAAAGAAAAAAAGACCCGATGACTTATATGAATGCCTCACTTAAAAGCCTTTCTTTTTGAAAGTGTTATTGAAGGCACATGAGGATGGGCTTAGATAGTTGAATTCACAACTCTTTCATGAACATCTCTCGAATCATTTTTAATTCATTCTTGCTTCTTCGCGCTTGATGTTTTAACATTCGATTCTACGATTTCTTGAAGAAAAAGACTCAACTCTTCTAACATCTTATGTGCTTTACTTAAAGCTTTCTAAAAGACAACTCTAAGTTTTGCAATTGATCATTTGAGGGACTTAACATTTTAAGAGAAGAAAGAACAATTGAGTAGTGAGATAGTGAGCCCAGACTTTCTTTATTACTACAAACAACAAAACAATTTCCAAGTTTTCTATATCACCTTCTCCAAAATCTTTTCTAAAAATTGCAATTTTTCTTTCCTTCATCTCTTTCTCTCTATTCTCTTTTTCCTAAAAAACGAACACAACTCCTTGTTTCTAAACGATTCACCGAAAAGCTTCCATCGCATCCCTCCTTGTGGACACGACCCGTTAGCCACAAGCTACACAGTATATTCTTAACTCATTGGTTGTTCTTTCTTTTAGCAATCATTTAATAAAAGGCTTGGTCAAAGACTTAGCAACTAGACTACCTAGAGATTGTAAAAAAATGGTTATCCTAACTTTCCATTTGGGAAAGTTGAGTCCATCAAATTTGGGAGGGGTCTTAATGTTATCGGCCATCTTTACTAGTGTATGATATGAAAATAGTGATTAGCAAATTATAAGATCTCTCTAAAGATGTGAAGCCAAAAACTAGAGTCCTAGCTCTGATACCAATTGAAATCACCTAGGGGTGAATAGGTGATAATGCTAATCAATGCACAAATTTAAAATGTTATGATGCAACGATCACCCGAAACAAGATAAGAAGCCGAATACCCCGTGAAGGGCTCTGAACTCCTTCCTCGCGATTCCTCTAGATAAGAGTTTGAGGTACGCAATGCAATCTTGTTGTATGAGTATTGATCGACAATATAGCAATGAATATAAAGCAAGTAAATAACACAAATAAACCAATCGCAAATACTGAGATTTGTTTCGAGGTTCGAGCACCCAGCTCTCCATCCCCGCCTTCACCCAGAAGGATTTTTGAACCACTATAACTTTCACAAAGAATTACAACCACAAGGGAGCACCCAACTCCTCTATCACACTCTTCTAGTCCAGAGGTAGTGGAGCCACAAATATAAGAATATCTTGGTGATCAAAAGACCACAAACCCTCTTTTGAAAAACTTTTTCCTTACAAAAAACCCTAGGGAATAATGTGTAGGATTGAAGCTCAAGTTTTGTAAGTGAAAAAGAAAATAAAATTGAAGAGAGTTTTGAATCAAAAACTTCAGTGAAAAGAGAGAATTTTGAGCACAAAAACTGAGAGCAAAAACTTCTTTTGAAAGACTTAAACTTGATTTCTTTTGCAAAGGATTGTTGTATTCTCTTCAACCCTAATCATCCCTATTTATAGGATAGAGGTAGGGATTAAAAGGTAAACTATTATAATGAATAATTAGGAAAGATTAGACCCAAATCCAGCCTAAAAATTGTTTGGAGAAGAAAAGCACGTTTTAAAACGTGTTTAAAAAACTAGCCGTTAAGGCAGAAAATCAGCTCACGGTCGACCGGCCGGTCGACCGGTTTTCAAAAATATAACCGTTGCCAACCCACGATCGACCGCCCGATCGACCGTCCCAAACAGAGACATAGGTGCTTTCAGTCGGCCGAAGCTCGGTAGACCGACATGGGGTCCGGTCGACCGCCCGGTCGACCGGATAACGTGCACACATGCACGCACCCAGCAGTCAGAACTGCGGTCGACCGCCCTGTCGACCGTTCTGAACTGAAACAAAGCCGGTCGACCGTCCGGTCGACCGCAACAGGCCAAAACAGTTTCTTTGAAAATGGTTTTGAAGATCTTAATAATTTTCAAATTAATTTTGATCAAGACTTGGTATATAAATAGAGTTTGTAAGTATTAGAATATGTTTATAAAAATATCTTATATATAGGAGAAATATCTTTAGAAAAATCATGTGCAAAATCTTGTGTGTGTGGGAAATATTGAGCTTCAACTCTATACACTATTCTTTAACAAACTAAAAATTATAAAAACTGAGAAAGGAAGTCTCTGAGCCGCGTTACACCAAGCTAGAGCCTTCTCTCCTATAAAAACGTCCTCTTGCGCCATTTGCCTTTTAGCATCATAATCCTTGCAATATGCTTAAAAGGCCATCATGACTAGTACAAACCTGAAACTCATACTAAACAACTTATTAGTACCACATAGCTTCTATGTGTTTTGTTATCATCAAAACTTAAATAAATAGAGAGTGTAACCTTTTGGGCCAACATCTCCCCCTTTTTGTCATCAACAAAAGAGGTCAACTCTCCTAGAAATCAGGATCTTCTGGGGAAGCTGGCGCCTCAGGAACAACAAGTGGAGGAACCCATGCGTCGAAAGGAGAACCTGTGGAAGGAAGCGGCTGTGAGCGACCACTCGGAAGAGTAGCCGGCCAAGTGTACCTGTTGTATATATCATGAACGCAGGTGTGCATATAGCGAATGGAATCACAAATATGATTGAGATCATTATCCACTCGCTGCTCTAGCCGCTGAAAGTGAGCGATCATCTGAGCGGACATCTGCTGATTGTACTCTTGAAGCTGAGTGGAAAGAGCATGATAAGGATCAAAGGAAGAAGAGGATCCTGCAGCAATAGCAGGAATGAGAGGCTGGGGCTGAGGAGCAGGAGCACGCTCCCTAACACGCATCCTCTTTAGAAGAGTGCTGTTGATGTCAACTGACGGTTCAATGGACCGTTCAATGGAAAGATCGAATCTGAGTTGCTTTAGAAGACGTGTAATAAGCATCCTAAAGGGCAAGTGTTAGTTTGGGACCATAAGATGATCGGACGTCATATAGTCGATGATGAGTTTAGGAATATTTATTCTAATGCCTTTCAGAAGGCAATAGATTAGGAGAGGAGCAGAATCCCTAACGTGACTATACTCTCCTGATTTTTGCAGGAGGTTATGAAAATGATTTTAGCTAAGACTTGGGCGGTGAGAGTGTAAAACTTCACCTCCTCATTCCTAACTAAAGCGGGGTTATCATCATCGTGAAGCAAAATGGAGGCGGTGTGGACAGGCTCACCGACAGTATAAGAAAACTCATGTAGATCCACATTATAAACATCTACCCCTCACAGGAGAGGTGTAGAAGATGAGCAAATTTATCAAGAGAAATATTTATATTTTTGCCCAAAACTCTAGACCTGATATGATTATTTTGGAAGGACAGGTTAGAGTAAAAATAATGTACTAGTTCAGGGTAAATGGTTTCTTTCATGGTGATAAAATGCTGAAGTGAACTAGTACTTGCAAGATGAAGGTGCTCAAAATCACTAAGCACCACAGTCCTACCAGAGATGACATTTTTATTATGGATTATAGTATATCTATAAGATGCATTTTGGGAGATGAAGGGGCTGGATGATGATTCAAGGGTTTTTTCCATCTCAGATCTGGATCTTTTGGAAATGATGATAGATTAAACAGGATAATAGCACGAAATGAAGATGGATAAACAAGAATAATAAGGAAAATTGAAGATATTAAGGAGAAATATTGGTTATACCTCAAAATCCAAGAAAATCCCTTAAAAATTGCAGATCTGGAGCCTGAGAACGATTTTAACGAATTTTGTAGGATAAATTTTGGATTGGACAGAGTTTTAGGGGGTTGGAATTGGTTTGGAAGGAGAAGAATTGAAAAGGAGAAGAGGGAGGAGTCGGTTGGAGAAGAAAGAATGGAAGAATTTGGGATTTAGGGCTTTATAAATCGGGTGAAAAAATAGTTTACCCGACTCCCAATCGACCGGCGCAAACCGAGAGCAAACACAGTTTCAGTCGGTCAACCGGCTTCGGGCTAAATTTTTTTTTTATTCCAGGTTATCTCGGTCGACAGCCAGGTCGACCGGGACTATGACAGGCTAACGTGGTTGACCGATCGTCGATCGTAACAGCCCAAACACAGTAAAAGTTTTTATTTTTGTTTTAATTTTAATTTTCTTTTAAAAGAAATTTGAAACTAATATCTTTTTACACATAAAATAGGGAAACAATGTTGAAATTTTAATAGGCATGAAAAACACATAAAAATTAATTTTTATTTTATTTTATTATTATTAACAACATATTTCTTAATAATTAAGTAATAATTTTGAGATATTGAAGCCGAATACCCCTTTAAGGGTTCTGAACTTCTCCTCGACATTCCTCTAGATAAGAGTTGAGGCGCACAATTGCTCTCTATTTAATTTGATTAATTATGGTTAAATAAATTTTCATATTTGACAATAAAAATATTTATTAACCAAAAAAAATCTTTGATACATGGACAAACAAAATATGGCTAGAATAGAAATAAAAGCAAACTGAATACACAATCTCAACTATAGTCAAAAAAAAATAAGGATATGCAAGTTTACATAATTAAAGCATATTATCACAAAATGAAACTAGCAAATCCTATGCATATATAGGTCTAACTAGAAATAAAATTTTCAAGTGGAGAAGTTACCAAACCACGGGCAATCTCCAAAATAGGTGACTCTTTGATAGCGATGCAAGTGATGATTTGTTCGTTAAGCTTTGATGCATCCACCAACCGGGCACCATCTCCCCCTAAGTCTTAGAGGAAAATGACGCACCTGTATCAATTAAGTTTGGCGTGTCCTTTGGTATCCAAATCTTTTTGGGTCTTATGAGGTTAGTACTTTTTCGAACCCAAATATTTTTATTTATCATATTTAATTTTGCATAATAAAATTTTGCTAAATGGTCTTTGCGGCCACAATGTGCACAAATATATATTTTTTCATACATAAATGCATGCTTGTGTTGATGTGATTGTGCATGTGTGTTTGATGCATGAGAAGTGTGTTTCCTTTAGGTTTTTCCCTTAGGAAACATAGATGCAAATTTGTTCATGTCAAATGCACACTTTTTTAAAGTAGTATCCAAAACCTCAATGCGTTTTTGAATTTTCAAAAATTCATTTTTATTATAAGTGATTCTTGGGCTTTTACCCTTATAAATAGTTTTATATTTTTCAAAATCCATTTTCATTTTCTCAAAAGATTTTGACAAGTCATTTTTCTCATTTAAAACAATCTCAAATTTTTTCTTTAATAAATCATTTTCCTTTTTTAACTTTTTATTTTGAGCAAGGAAAATTTCATATCTATTTTGTAATTCTTCAAAAAATTGTGCTAATCATCCATGGTCAAATCCTCATCTTCTAAAAAGTTTTCTGGGTTTACCTTAGAAGCTTCATCACCATGTGCCATGAAGCACATGTGTGCGGTATCGATCTCCTCTTCGGATTCAGTCTCCGAGTCATCCCACGTGGCCATCATCGCCTTCTTCTTCTTTTGCACGTTCTTGGAGGTTATAACTTGTAAAGAGGGGCAATCTGCAATTAGATGACCCGTTCTTTTGCAATGGAAGCACGGACCCATTTTCTCCCTTTTCTTTTCAAGTCTTCCTTGAGGTATTCCTCTTCGGAAGTTGCTTTGTCTACCTTTCTTGTAGAACATCTTGCCCACTTTTCTAATGAGTATGGCAAAGTCCTCATCGTAGTCTTCCGATGATTCTTCTTCATCAAAGGAGGATGGAATTGCCTTGAAAGCTATTGCTTTCTTTTTTTGGAGTCTCCCTTTTCTTCTCTCACTTTCATTACCATCTTATGAGTTTTGAGATTACCGACGAAGTCGGAGAAGTCCATCTCCTCCCTATCGTTGAGTTCCTTGAGGGTGATTGCCTTGACTTCCTAAGATTTGGGAAGAGCTCTAATGACCTTTCGGATCTTTTGGTTATTATCAATCTTGTCACCTAAAGAGGATAACGCATTAGTGATCTTGGTGAACCGAATGAGCATTTAATCTATACTTTCATTTTCAAGCATATAAAAATTCTCATATTGAGAACGGAGCAAGTCAATTTTGGATCTCTTGACTTGCGATGTCCCCTCGTGAGTAATGATAAGATCATTCCAAACTTCATAAGCTGATTTGTAATTAATCACACGAGAAAGATCATCTTCATTTAATGCTTATGTAAGTGCATATTGGGCTCTAGCATTGGTCTCATAGTCCTTAGCGGTTGCTTCGGACTATGTATCCTCATCATCGTGAGCTTCAACAAATTCTTTGGTAATGGATTTGGCAACTCTAACTCCTAGGAACTTTAGGAATAGGTTCCATTTGACCTTCCAAATGGGGAAGTTCAACCCATCAAATTTGGGTGGGGACTTGATGCTAGAGAAGTCAAGTGATGCCATGAAAACAAGTTTAGTGTACAAACAAATAATAGATGCAACAAATAAATATAGTCAAATAAAGAGGATCTCCCTAAGGTGGTTAAACCAAATTGTAGGGTTAGGCTCAGATACCAATTGAAAATCACCTAGAGGGGGGCTAAATAGGTGATGACTATACTTAATGGTAAATAATGCAGAATTAAAAACAAATTAACAATAAGCAATAACAATTAGATAGATCTTATAAAAGAGTAAGCAATATAAGTGCAAGTAAAGAGAGAGAAAGTAGAGTTTAGAGAGATAGTAGATAATCGCAAACACAAGGATATTTTCTAAGTTCGAGCCACTGCTCTACGTCCCCGCCTTCAACACGAGGAAGGATTTTCACTATGAGCGATCCCACTGGATCGTCAATCGGTTACAAGTTCTCACTAGAACTCTTCAAACACACTTGTTCTCTCTCACAGTGCCGCAATACCAACTTGGAGCTCACTAGCTCGCTCGAGGCCACAACCTCTACAACTTCTCAATCGAAGAAAACGGTGATCAACACTTGACCACAAACATAGCTCACAAGCACAACCCTACAACAAAAATGAGGAAGTGAAACACTTGGGATTGTGTAGTGAAAATAGCAAGTAGAGAAGTAAAGGAAAGGCTCAAGATAAAACACCAAATTTTTGAAAATAATTGACTCAAGAGAAAATCTTTTGCAAAGAGGCTAAACTTTAAAAAGCTTTGATGTAAGGCTTATAAATCTTGTTCTTAAGTTGTTTCATACTCCCACTATTTATAGGGGATGAAAATCAGGCTAGAAAATACAATAGATCCGTTGGGACAAGACCCAACAAAAGACAAAACAGAATCTAGCCGTTGGGAGCCAAGTCAGCAGAAATTTCTGCTGCCAGTCGACCGCCAATGGTCGGATTTCTAACCGTTGGGAAAAGCGGTCGACCGGACGGTCGACCGTGGTTCCCAAATAGAGAGTAAACCTCTCTGTCGATCGACCGGGCTGGTCGACCGGAACAACAGAGAGCACTGCTCTTGCAGCAGGTCGACAGGGACGGTCGACCGATATGCACGTTTGCACATGGTGCATGTCGGTCAACCGCCCGGTCGACCCACAGAGCAGTTTTGCTCTGCCAGCGGTCGACCGAACGGTCGACTGGATGAGGGCAAAAACAGATTTTTGAATATCTTTTTGAAGTCAAAATTTTTCTAATAAAATTTCTTTTGACATGTAGATACACAATAGAGTTCTAGGGCTTTGAGGAAGTAGACTGTGATCATAGATCAATACCAAATAAATTAGAACTATATTTTGATAAAAATCTTTTCTAAAACAAAAACTAGTTTTTTCAAAACTTGTTTTTCCGAAACCTGATTTTCCGAAACTTAGTAAGAAACATGGTAATAATTTTTTGTTTGAAAACACCAAGGATTATGAAATGTGTGTGTGTAACAATCCCAAAAGCTATCAACTTGTTTCATCTTAGTTTTAACAAATGATTATAAATCCTAACTAAAATGGAAAAGGAAAAAATACAAATCTTGAAATAGTCTTCTCGATATTGCTTGATCCTTGAGCTCTTCTAGTGTGCTAGGCTCTGGGATCTAAATCTTCTTAGCTTCCAAATGTGTGAGTCTTGTGTTGGAGCCGAAATGCAACATATGATTTTTCCTAAAACTTAATTAAACAATTTTGTTAATACCTAACTACATATGGTTTGTTATCATCAAAACTAAGGGCTAATGGCCTTTGGGCCAACAATCTCCCCCTTTTTGATGATGACAAAACATATGGAGTTATTATAAATATTTTGGGAAGAGACTTCAAGTGAAGCTCCCCCTTACCACATGCATATATAAGAATAAGACATAAAAGAACTAAATGCATAATAAAAACATATATAAAAGATATAACAGGTAGATTCATATGCCAACCATCTATGCATAATAATGATACAGAGATATGAGAGTGTATGCACAAATGGTTACCTCCATCCATCCAATAATACCTCCAACCTCCAAATAAGTTATAGATGGTTGGATCAAAAGGGAATTAGAAATAATACACAACCAAACACATACATCATGTAGAGACAATAAGGATAACTATCATATCAGAAATAAATATGTTCATACATGCTTAGAGGTTCATGCCAACCTAAAAAAAAACAAACATACACACAAAGCATCATATGTCCATAAAACAGAGTACATGTCCAAATCCAAATACAGAAAATAAAAACTCCAAACTAACTCCCCAAATAACTCCATCAAATCAATAACTCCATCAAATAACTCCATCAAATCAATAACTCCATCAAATAACTCTCCCCCTTTTTGTCATCAACAAAAGGGATCAACCCTTCTAGAAATCAGGATCTTCTGGGGAAGCTGGCGCCTCAGGAACAACAAGAGGAGGAACCCATGCGTCGAAAGGAGGACCCGTGAGAGGAAGCGGCTGTGAGCGACCACTCAGAAGAGGAGAGAAAGGATATTCCATTCCATTCAAAAACTACCTATATATATGTGGCCTATTATTATTAAATCATCATCATACCACAAACAAGTCACGTTTCCAGTCCAACATCTGCTCATCCTCCTTCTCATTTTCCCCCATTTCTAGTAAGCTATTAGAGAATAACTCAAGGAAGAAAGAAGAAGATTTGGGTTTTTTTGAACGATCATGGCTAATGATGGCACGGGGTCAGGAAAGATATATGGGTTTGCATGAACAAAGTGTTAGTATTTTGAGGGTATTTCAAAATTAAGTAAAGTTCTTTTAGTCTCACATTGGATAGGAATATAACTCTTTAGTGTTTATATATGGAGTCTCTTTCATGATGGGTTGTGTGAGTTAGAAACTAGAGGTTGCTCGCGCGCGCACAAGCGTACTGAGGCCTACTGAAGGAAATTGGGTTACCGGATCCAAAAAACCTTAATGCACATGTGCGCCCGCATCGCACGTGCAGAGGGGTGCAAATTCAGGTTTCAGAGCCTCACGGGTGTGCCCGAATAGGCTAAGTTTTGCCAATTTTATTTTTGAATTTAAAATTAAAATAAAATCTTTTCAAATCCTGTCATAATATTTGGGTCAGTGATAGCTGTTGAGATTCGTATCTTTCCAGGTCCTGTCATGTCAGCTCTCTTCCCAAGTTCTGCAGTGACACTTTCCAAGGCAATTTTGCCTCTGTCCAGAGATTGGTTCTCTGTCCAAGGATTATTTTCTCTTCCCAAATATTTTCTAATGATGATAAACTCTCTTTATAAAGGATCTATTCCCTATTCTCAAGAATAGAACTCAATCATCTTCTTCCTCTCTAAAATTTTTTAAACTCATCAGTTCTTCCCTACATCTCTGGAGGAAACAAAACCGAGCTGTTTGAGGGCCTGTGCATTGCGAGTGCACGCTTGCAGGGCCAGCGATCGTTGAATCCTGGAGGGTAGGCTGCCATCAACCTGCACACCGAGATAATCTCTCAGAGGGGCGCGATCTACTCTTAAGGACAGTGCTCCGCACGCCTCGATCAAAATAGAGAAGTTCCTTCCTTCTTGAAAGTTTAATTTAATTAGATTAGCAGTATTTCATACATTATTTTCTAACAATCTTAAGAGTATATATGGATACTGCTATGGTTGCTGCTACTAATGTTAAGTCTCTGCCTGACATCTTTAGGATTGAACCATTTAATGGAACCCACTATAAAAGATGGCAAGAAGAAGTTATGTCTACACTTGATATAACTGGTTATGCCTTTGCTATAACTGATCCTAAACCAGAGAAAGAAAGGGAATTACAAAACTGAAAAAAGCTAATAAAATCTGTACACACATCATTCTCAGCACACTTAGTAATGCACTGTTTGATGTTTACTGTCCTTATAAAACTGCAACTGAAATTTAAGAAAGTCTTAATAAGAAATACATTCTTGAAGATGCTGGAACTCAAAAATTTGCTATTGGAAATTTTCTGAATTTTCTCATGTCTGATGAAAAAGATATTACCTCTCAAATTCATGAATACCATGTTCTAATTGATGATCTTAAAAATGAAAATATCACCCTACCCAAAGCCTTTGTTGCTGGAGCCCTAATTGAAAAACTACCCGACTTCTGGAAAGATTACAAGAAAGAACTGAAGTATAAAAGAAAACAAATGAACCTTGAAGATGTAATAACTCATATCAAAATTGAAGAGAAAAATAAAGAAAGAGAGAAAACTGAAAGGGCCAAGGAGCTTACTTCCAAGGCAAATCTAATTGAAAACAAGCCTTCTAAACCAAAGAGACATTTTCATAAGACAAACTTTAAATCAAATCAAAACCCTAAGATGAAAAGAAATCCTAACTCTACTTTCAAGAAGAAAGGAAACTGTTTTGTGTGTGGCAAACCCGGATACTACTCAGCACAGAGTAGGTTCCGAAAGACTGGTGAGGCTCCATCCAAACCACAAGTTAGCCTGGTTGAGAGTGATATTATTGCTGCTGTAATCTCTGAAGTTAACATGGTTGCACATAATAAGAATTGGGTGATTGATTCTGGGACAACCCAACATATATGTGCCGACAGAGGAGCTTTCTCTTCTTACTCCTCTGTTGATGATGGTGAACAAGTGTTCATGGGCGATTCGAGGCCCTCACCCCTTGTGGGTAAGGGAAGGTGCTTCTCAAGCTCACTTCAGGGAAGATCCTTTCTCTTACAGATGTGCTTCATGTTCCTGAGATTCGTTGGAACCTTATTTCTGTTTCCCTTCTTAGAAAAGCTAGAGTTAAGGTCTGCTTTGAATCTGATAAAATTGTAATGATTAGGAATGGACAATTTGTTGGTAAAGGGTACTGTAGTCAGGGTTTATTTATGCTGAATGTACTTGAAATCATAAATGAAAATGCATCTACTTCTTCTGCTTACATGATTGACTCTTGTGATATTTAGCATGATAGGTTAGGACATGTTGGTTTTTCTTACATTAAGAAAATGAAAGATATAGTTCTCTTGCATAATGTAACTATATCTGATCATGATAAATGTGAAATATGTGTTGAATCTAAATCCACTAAGAAATCATGCAAAAGTGTACAAAGAGAATCTGAATTGCTTGAGCTTATTCATAGTGATCTTGGTGACTTAAAAAATAACTTAACTAGAGGTGGTAAAAGATTCTATATCACCTTTATTGATGACTGTTCTAGATATACAGTAGTTTATCTATTAAGATCTAAAGATGAAGCCTTTGAAATGTTTCTGAAATATAAATCAGAAGTTGAAAATCAACTAAGGAAGAAAATCAAGAGATTGAGATCGGATAGAGGTGGTGATTGAGGCCGACCTGCACAAAAAATACGAGATTATAGAACTTATGAAAAGAAGTGTGCAAGTGCTCAATTCTTTCGCTATAGCAAGTGGTTATGCGGGTCGTGATCCACAAGGAGGGTTTGCGATGGAAGCGTTACAGTTCTTTATTGAAATCGTTAAGAAGAAAAGCGAAGATTCTTCTCTGTTTTTAAGTTAAGAAAAGGAAAAAGAATTGTGTTAAAATTAGAGAGAAAGTGAAAGATGAAGAAAGTGAAAAATCAGAAAACAATAAAAGCGACTATGTACAATGAAGTGGAAAGAAGAATGAAAACGATTTGGAAGAAGTGGTGTTTGTGATTTAATTTACAGAAATGAAAGAAAAGAAATAAAAACAATTGCTTACCTTCTTTTCGTCAAAAGCTTACCTTGAGTCTTCAGCGATGATTTTACCTTGAAGTGGAGGCATTCAGCGCATAGCCCATAAGATTTGAGTATTGGTCTTCGTCCACATTACATCATCAAGACTACTTCAAGAATGAAATGATACAGAGAGAGACTCTATTCCATCGTCATGAGCTATCGGTGGCACTCGCAATGGCAAGGCTCTTTCGATGCTTTTAGACTCACTTGGAAGACGATTGTACGAAAAAGAAAAGTAAAATAGAAAAGAAGAAGAAGAAGAAGACTAAATAGAAGTACATACACATAAAAAAACCTCGATTCGATTTCATAACAATCAAAGAAAAGAAAGAAAACCTTACACCATTGTCACTATAGCTCAAGCTTCATTCTTATTCTTCGATGAAAGTCGATCTCCTCTGAATTACATAAATGAAAATTACAATTACATAAAAAGGAAAAACAAAAACCTAAACTAAGAAATGGAAAACTAGTCTAAAATCCTAACTCTGCATTGACGTCCATTTTCAGTGCACATAATGGCCTTTTATAGGCAAAAAAGCCAACAACCAAGATCCCGGGGAGGTCGGGGGAGTTTACGCTCCCCTAACTCCCCAAGATTGCCGCAGAAACGCGGCAAAAGTCGCGTTTCTGCGGCAAGGGTGTGGCCAGATGGCCACACCCTGTTGGTGGGTCATCTTGGGATTATCTTCTGACTTTATCCTTTGTTAGTTTCTTCGTTTGAGTCCCAGATTCTGACGAAATGGCCTTGGATTCTTGGCTTTAACCGATCGATTCTGAGAGGATTCTTCTCAACCGGTTCAACCTCTTGATTTTGCCCCGATTTTATGTGTACGAATTAACTCTGATTTAATTCAGAATTCTGGTGGGCTTTTGGGCTCATTTCTCTTCATCTCCTTAAGGATTGGGCCTGCAAATAAATTAGACAAATAATTAGGACAATGCAGGCTTTTATTCTAAAATAAGTATGGAAATGTGACATTAAATATGCAACATTAGTGACCAATCACACCCCATACCTATCTTTTGCTCGTCCTCGAGCAAAACAACTAACTATACTAGAGATTATTAGACCACTTTCGCAGGTCCCGCGATTGCACTGAGCATGTGCAACAAGCCGTTAAACCTCTAGGTTCCCCCTAGAGGACGAGATTTGTCTCGTGAGGGTTTTCAGCGGATTGCACCCACAAAATCCATAAAGAAAGAGAAATAAAGAGTTAGTATTTTCGAAAAGCATTTTGAAAGAGAAAAATATTTGAAATATGATTGTAAGATCTAAGCAATCTATAAGTTATAGGAAAGCCGAATTTTTCATTCCTAAACTTAGTCTCTATTCAAAAATTTGTTATCAATCAAAGTAAGGAGTCAAATTGTACTTCTCATCTAGTCTATTACTTTACCCTAAGTCATATGCACCTTGTGACTGTGAAAATTTTGACTAAGGGCTCATTAACTCTAACTCTTATGCCTTATTTTATTTGTGTGTGTATATATATATATATATATATATATATATATATATATTTAGTGGTATTATTCCTTAGTTTAGGCTTTCTAATCTGCCCATGTAACGAGCCTTTAATCGATGACTCCCAAACCAGACGGTCTTAGGGCACCAGGTGAGAAGACACCCCTAGGACTTAAGGACTCGAGCAAACAAGGCCACAAAACTGAGGATTTTATTATATGAACCTCTTTTAGGCGTGAATACTTATGCTTTATTAGGCACAAATACCCAGCTTAATCAGAGGATTTTTCTTTTCAAACTTATCTAATCATCTTTCGCATAAATACTAAGGCTTGCTTAGGCCAAAGCATCTAGCTAATCAATAATTAGACTTGTTTTGTTTTGTTTTTTTCTTTTTTTTCTTTTTTTTTTCAAACTCATCTAATTATCTTTTGCATAAATACTAAGGGTTTCTTAGGCCAAAGCACCTAGCTAATCAATAATTAGATTTGTTTATATATATATATTTTTTATAAGGCATAAGAATCTTTATTTTTGAACCCTAAGTGTGTAAGTGTATGAAGTGTGCATATTTCATCAAGGTAAAGATCACGACTAAATTACTTTGACAAATTATCTTCCTAACTCTAAAAATCAAACAAATAATCTTATTTTGACCAAGTATAAGAAATCATAATTTGAATTTTCCTATTCCTTAAAATTAACTTAATTTCTTACAAAAATAAGTCAAAATATTGTTTCTATTTTTCAAAAAGTTTTTTTTTAAAAGTAAAGAAAAGTGTTAATTTTTTTTTTTAAGAAAAAGAAAAGTTATGTTAGACCCTCCCCCACACCTATCTCATGCATTGTCCTCAATGTATGAATTAATGCATATATGCATGAAAAAGACGAAAGGGAAGGAAAAGGTTACCTTAAGGTGGTGGTTCCGGTGGTGGTTTGATTGGTCCACGAAACATGGCCCAATCAACTTTTCTTGGGTCTCGGAGGAACCCACCAGAAATTACATTAATATAACCCATGAAAAAGATGTGTCCATTAAGGATTTTTATTAAGTATGTGACCCCATCTAATTTTCATATTCCATAACTAATTTCGGAGTCAAATTTGTCAACCACCTCGTCTCAGAATGGAGTATGAAATGATAGAACAGTTGGCTTGGACTCAGGAAGGACAGGAACTAATACCGACTCAGGAAGGTGACTTAAGTCAAGTAAAGGTTCAGGAGTCGAAATAGGTTCAGAAATTGGGTCCAAGTCAAGAAGTTGAGACTCCAGTCCACATGTATTTTCCAACAATGGAATGTGACCTAATATGGGTGATTCCAGTTCAGGAATGATAGGTGGAGGAATCAAAACTGACTCTAGAATATTACTCAAGTTTGGTAACAAAACGGGAGTCAAAATTGATTCAGAAAGTTGAACTGGATCACATATGTGAGAATCTAGGTCACATATCTCATTGAGTTCAATATCAAAAAATTGAGAACTTGCCAACTTGTCAATAGGATCTTCGAAAGTGTAAAGTTGGTCAAGTTCAACATGATCCTCAAAGATAGGTGATTCAATTTCTTTATGAATTGGTACAGGATCCAATGTTGACTCTGGAAAAAGATTGAAGTCAGGTGAAGATACCGGAGTCATAATCGAATCAGGAAATAGAATTGAATCACTAAGTTGGGGTTCAGGATCATAATCATTTTCAAGTTCTATTTCAGGAAAAGGAAAACTAGCCAAACTATCAATATCTTTTTCAAAATTTGGAGTTTGGGCAAGTTCAAATGGTTATTCTGAAATAGAATTTTGATTTCCAAAACAACATGACTCTTCGGCTCTAACAGAATGGTAAGTGACATCAGGACGGTGGGAACGTAGAGATTCGACCATCATATCTATGTCACGATGTCTAGCATTTTGAGCATGAGTCATGGCTTCTAGCATCTTTTCATAGTTGATGGGTTCATTGTCTTGTTGAAAAGATGAAGAGTTGTTTTGAAAGTGGTATTGAAATTGTGAGTCCATCAGATTTTGTGATTGTTGTTTGGACTCACGCATACTCCGTTCCAAAATTGATGGTTTCCTATTTTGGACGGGTGGAACTGAGTATGACTCTTGAAAATATTATGGACTAGGTGGAGAAGAAGGACACTGTGGTTGAAAATTGGACTCGGGGTAGGTGAATCCCCACTGACTCTGTGAAGAGTTGAAATCGTTATGGAAATTATAGTCATACGATGGGGGACATGGGTTATATGGATTTGGATAAGACCAATCCGGCACACTAGGTTGGTTAAAGTCATGATATGCCGGGTTGGTAATATCCAAAAAAGAGTTTGATGCATAATATGGATTATTATTATAGTTGAAAAAATTATTATAATAAGCCATATCACACAATGGAATACAAACAAAAAGAAAGAAAAACACACAAATAGACAAACAAGAAAGAAAAAATTCTAACCTAAGTTAGGGTAGACCTAGACCTAGACGACTCCTGACTGGTTAGACTGTCCACAGGAGGTTTAATGTAGACTTTGACCACAAGCTAATCAGCCAGGTCAGGGCAAGGTTGGTGGGAGGTTTTCCGTCAAAAGACGTTCCTTAATTAAATAACCACCAACCTTCGGGCTTTCGGCCCTTAATCCCTTTCCTAGACACTGATTTGGCAAGAGTCAAGTTCCAACACCTTTCCCCCTTAGGATAATCTCCTAATTGAGTCCGAGATGTCCCTAGGGCCAACGTCTACTCATTTTAAGTTAGGCTTGGGTTAGTGAGTGCTTGGATTCTGATTTTTAGGCTAAGGAAGGGTGATTAAATCCCCACCTTATCTTATTATTGGGTTGTGCCCTTAAGATCAGTTTTTGTGCAAGTGTACAAGATAAATAAGATGCACTCTAAGCGATATAAATCAACCAAGAGATAGTCCTATTCTAGATGCAATGCAAACATACCTTGCTCCAGCACTCTTCAACAGTAAAAAATAAAGGAATTAAAAAGACACGTGCCTATAATGCAAATGTCTAATCAATTTTTTTATCTTTTCAACAAATATTTTACTGTTGATTATTAGCAGGCTTATGTAATGGCATATAAGAAAAATTAAAGCTGCAGCAAACTAGAATTTTTTTTAAACTAAGCAGCCCTGCAAAAAGCTGTTAGTAGTCAACTCTTCCTTGCCGCGGATCCGCGGCTTTTGCCGTGAAAACGCGGCAATTCAGAGGGCCCTTTGTCTCTGCTTTTTGGAGCAGAGGCCCAAGGCCACTTGTATGTCACTGCAATAATAATTTTCTGCTTTGCTTGCCCTGTAACCTGCAACAGAGAAGAAAATTCATTTAGTCCTAAAAAATTTGCAATAAAAATTTAGATTTCAATAAAAAAAAAACATGTTACCCTCCCCGGCAACGGCGCCAAAATTTGATTGAGGCCGACCTGCACAAAAAATACGAGATTATAGAACTTATGAAAAGAAGTGTGCAAGTGCTCAATTCTTCCGCTATAGCAAGTGGCTATGCGGGTCGTGATCCACAAGGAGGGTTTACGATGGAAGCGTTACAGTTCTTTATTGAAATCGTTAAGAAGAAAAGCGAAGATTCTTCTCTGTTTTTAAGTTAAGAAAAGGAAAAAGAATTGTGTTAAAATTAGAGAGAAAGTGAAAGATGAAGAAAGTGGAAAATCAGAAAACAATAAAAGCGACTATGTACAGTGAAGTGGAAAGAAGAATGAAAATGATTTGGAAGAAGTGGTGTTTGTGATTTAATTTACAGAAATGAAAGAAAAAAATAAAAACAATTGCTTACCTTCTTTTCATCAAAAGCTTACCTTGAGTCTTCAGCGATGATTTTACCTTGAAGTGGAGGCATTCAGCGCATAGCCCATAAGATTTGAGTATTGGTCTTCGTCCATATTACATCATCAAGACTACTTCAAGAATGAAATGATACAGAGAGAGACTCTATTCCATCGTCATGAGCTATCGGTGGCACTCGCAATGGCAAGGCTCTTTCGATGCTTTTAGACTCACTTGGAAGACGATTGTACGAAAAAGAAAAGTAAAATAGAAAAGAAGAAGAAGAAGAAGACTAAATAGAAGTACAATACACATAAAAAAATCTCGATTCGATTTCATAACAATCAAAGAAAAGAAAGAAAACCTTACACCATTGTCACTATAGCTCAAGCTTCATTCTTATTCTTCGATGAAAGTCGATCTCCTCTGAATTACATAAATGAAAATTACAATTACATAAAAAGGAAAAACAAAAACCTAAACTAAGAAATGGAAAACTAGTCTAAAATCCTAACTCTGCATTGACGTCCATTTTCAGTGCACATAATGGCCTTTTATAGGCAAAAAACCCAACAACCAAGATCCCGGGGAGGTCGGGGGAGTTCACCCTCCCCCTAACTCCCCAAGATTGCCGCAGAAACGCGGCAAAAGCCGCGTTTCCGCGACAAGGGTGTGGCCAGATGGCCACACCCTGTTGGTGGGTCATCTTGGGATTATCTTCTGACTTTATCCTTTGTTAGTTTCTTCGTTTGAGTCCCAAATTCTGACGAAATGGCCTTGGATTCTTGGCTTTAACCGATCGATTCTGAGAGGATTCTTCTCAACCGGTTCAACCTCTTGATTTTGCCCTGATTTTATGTGTACGAATTAACTCTGATTTAATTCAGAATTCTGGTGGGCTTTTGGGCTCATTTCTCTTCATCTCCTTAAGGATTGGGCCTGCAAATAAATTAGACAAATAATTAGGACAATGCAGGCTTTTATTCTAAAATAAGTATGGAAATGTGACATTAAATATGCAACATTAGTGACCAATGGTGAATATGAACTTAAATAATTTAATGAATTTTGTGAACAACTTGGTATAATTCATGAGACTACCCCTCCATATTCACCTGAATCTAATGGTGTTGCTGAGAGAAAAATTAGAACACTCAAAAATATGATGAATGCTATGCTTATAAGTTCTGGTGCACCTCTGAATCTGTGAGGGGAGGCTATACTCTCTGCTTGTTATATTCAAAATAGAATACCCTATAAGAAAACTAGCATAACTCCATATGAAATCTAGAAAGGTTATGCACCAAACTTAAACAATTTAAAAGTGTGGGGGTGCCTAGCTAAAGTTCTTCTACCTGAACCCAAAAGAAAGAAACTAGGACCCAAAACTTTTGACTGCATGTTTATAGGTTACGCACATCATAATGCTTCATATAGGTTTCTTGTTACTAGAAGTGATAATAATGTTATGGAGGTTAACACTATTGTTGAAACTAAAAATGCTGAATTCTTTGAGCATGTTTTTCCATTGAAAACTCATGTTGATAAACTTTCTCATGCTTCATCATCTAGTCATACACAAGAATCTGAGGATAATGAAGAGATTGAACTAAGGAGATGTAAAAGAGTTAGAAAAGAAACTGACTTTGGTAAAGAATTCTATACATTTCTTGTTGGTGATGACCCTCTCACTTATAAAGAGACTATCTCTTCTCAAAAGAGGCTATTAATAATGCATTAGAATCTATATTATCAAATCACACTTGGGAACTTGTTGACTTGCCACCAGGTGCAAAACCAATTGAATAAAAATGGATATTTAAAAGAAAACTAAAACTTGATGGGTATTTGGATAAATTTAAAGCTAGATTGGTTGCTAAAGGATACATTCAAAAGAAAGACTTTGATTATTTTGATATATTTGCTCCTGTGACTAGAATTACATCTATTAGAGTGTTGTTTGCTTTCGCATATATTCATAAGCTTGTGATACATCAAATGGATGTTAAAACGGCATTCTTAAATGGAGAACTGGAAGAAGAAATATATATGGACCAACCTAAAGGTTGTCTGTCAATAGGAAATGAACACAAAGTCTGCAAACTTGTAAAATCTTTATATGGTTTAAAACAAGCACCCAAACAATGGCATGATAAGTTTGATAGTGTTCTTATTTCTTATGGTTATTAGATTAATGAGGCTGATAAATGTATCTATACTAAATTTAAGGATAATGTTGGTGTTATCATATGTTTATATGTTGATGATATGCTTATATTTGGTACAAACTTAGAAATTGTAAATAACACCAAATCAATTTTGTCCTCTAACTTTGATATGAAAGACATGGGTGAAGTTGATGTGATCCTAGGAATTAAAATTATTAGAGATTCTGATCGTATCATGCTTTCACAAGGACACTATATAGAAAAAATGTTGAAAAGATTTGGTCATTTTGACTGCACTCCTGTTTCCACACCTTATAATGGCAGCATTCACTTAAGAAAGAATAAAGAAGAAAGTGTGTCACAATCTGAGTATGCACAAATTATTGATAGTTTAATGCACTTGATGAACTATACACGACCTGACATTGCTTATGTCGTGGGACGACTTAGTCGTTACACTCACTGTCCTAATAAGAACCATTGGACAGCATTGTATCGAGTGCTACAGTATTTGAAAGGAATTATTAATTATAGTTTGACATATTGTGGCTTTCTTTCTGTTTTAGAGGGATACTCAGATGCTAACTGGATCTCTGATTCTGATGAGTTAAAGTCCACAAGTGGATATGTGATCACACTTGGTGGGGGTGCGGTGTCTTGAAAATCATCCAAGCAAACCGTTACAGCTCGCTCCACTATGGAGTCTGAGTTTGTTGCCTTAGAGAAGGCAGGTACTGAAGCTGAGTGGCTCAGGAATCTTTTGATTGATATACCAATTTGAAAGAGACCAGCTCCGTCTGTGTCTATTCATTGTGATAACCAAGCTACTATTGCTAGAGATAAGAATAAATTATACAATGGAAAGAGTAGGCATATACGCCTAAGACATAAAATTGTAAAGCAACTACTAGATGATGGGATCATATCTCTTGACTATGTGAGGTCAGAGCTTAATATAAGTGATCCATTTACCAAACCACTAGGGAGAAACCTAGTGGAGAATACATCGAGGGGAATGGGACTCATGTCTATAATAAAGAGTCAAAAATGATAGTAACCCAACCTATGTGATTGATGAACTCATGAAGTAGGTTCATATGGGTAATAACAAATTATTTGTTGACTTAGAGATGCACTATCATTATTTTATTATTGAGAAGTCCCTTCCTATAATGTAAATAGTGCAAATTGCAATGTGCGAAGGATGAGAATTAGCTCTTAATGGATTACCATAGCCCTTATTGGGTGGTGTGTTTAATTGCAATGCACACTTGATGGATCCACCTATATGAGTGTGGAAGTGGGGCCGCTTCCTATGAGAATGTAGAAATATTCTCTAAAGCGCTCATGAATATCTAGGTAGGGCGCATGGCCGATTCGCGCCAACCCGTTTTGAACAGCTCGGTTCTATGAATGATATATGGTTTGTAGGTCAATGATCCATAATTAGGAAGATTGGTTCATAGAAACTTTACGTTTCACCAACTTCCTGTGAGACACACCTACATATCCTAGGTAGTGGTTCATAGACCAAAAGTCACCATTATTGATGCATTGAGTTCTTATGTTTCCTCCTCTCCTCTCTCGTTCCTATTATACTTCCTTTTAATTTTGAAATAGTGGGGGATTATTAGTATTTTGAGGGTATTTCAAAATTAAGCATAGTTCTTTTAGTCCCACATTGGATAGGAAAAGAACTCTTTTGTGCTTATATAGGGAGTCTCTTTCATGATGGATTGTGTGGGCTAGAAACCAGGGGGTGCTCGCGCGCACACAAGCCCATTGAGGCCCAGTGAAGGGAATTGGGTTACCGGATCCAGAAAACCTTAATGGGCATGTGCGCCCGCAACGCACGCACAGGGGGGTGCAAATCCGGGTTTCAGAGCCTCGCGGGTGTGCCCGAATAGGCTAAGATTTGCCAATTTTATTTTTGGATTTAAAATTAAAATAAAATCTTTTCAAATCCTGTCATAATATTCGGGTCAAAGATAGCTGTTGAGATTCGTATCTTTCCATATCCTGTCCTGTCATTGCAATAACACTTTCCGAGGCAATTTTGTTTCTCTGCACAAGGAAAGATTGGTTCTCTGTCCAAAGATTATTTTCTCTTCCCAAAGATTTCCTAATGATGATAAACTCTCTTTATAAAGGATCTATTCCCTGCTCTCAAAAATAGAACTCAACCATCTTCCTCTTCCTCTGAAATTTCCTTAGACTCTTCAGTTCTTCCCTGCATCTTTGGAGGAAACAAAACCGACCTGTTCGAGGGCCTGTGCATTGTGAGTGCACGCTTGCAGGGCCAGCGATCGTTGAATCCTGAAGGGTAGACCGCCATCAACCTGCTGCACCGAGATACTCTCTCAGAGGGGTGCAATCTACTCTTAAGGACAGTGCTCCGCACGCCTCGATCAACATAGAGAAGTTCATTCCTTCTTGAAAGCTTAATTTAATTAGATTAGCAGTATTTCATACATTATTTTCCAACAATCTCAAGAGTAGATATGGTTGCTGCTACTAATATTAAGTCTCTGCCTGACATCTCTAGGATTGAACCATTTAATGGAACCCACTATAAAAGATGGCAAGAAAAAGTTATGTCCACACTTGATGTAACTGGTTATGCCTTTGCTATAACTGATCCTAAACCAGAGAAAGAAAAAGAATTGCAAAACTGGGAAAAAGCCAACAAAATCTGTAGACACATCATTCTCAGCACACTTAGGTATGCACTGTTTGATTTTTACTGTCCTTATAAAACTACAACTGAAATTTGGGAAAGTCTTAATAAGAAATACATTCTTGAAGATGCTGGAACTCAAAAATTTGCTATTGGAAATTTTCTAATTTTTGTCATGTCTGATGAAAAAGATATTTCCTCTCAAATTCATGAATATCATGTTCTAATTGATGATCTTAAAAATGAAAATATCACCCTACCCGAAGCCTTTATTGCTGGAGCCCTAATTGAAAAACTACCCGACTCATGGAAAGATTATAAGAAAGAACTGAAGCATAAAAGAAAACAAATGAATCTTGAAGATGTAATAATTCATATTAGAATTGAAGAGAAAAGTAAAGAAAGAGAGAAAACTGAAAGGGCCAAGGAGCTTACTTCCAAGGCAAATCTAATTGAAAGCAAGCCTTCTAAACCAAAGAAATATTTTCATAAGCCAAACTTCAAATCAAATCAGAACCCTAAGATGAAAAGAAACCCTAACTATACTTTCAAGAAGAAAGGAAACTGTTTTGTGTGTGGCAAACCTGGACACTACTCAGCACAATGTAGGTTCCGGAAGACTGGTGAGGCTCCATCCAAACCACAAGTTAGCCTGGTTGAGAGTGACATTATTGCTGCTGTAATCTCTGAAGTTAACATAGTTGCACATAATAAGAATTGGGTGATTGATTCTGGGGCAACCCGACATATATGTGCCGACAGAGGAGCTTTCTCTTCTTACTCCTCTGTTGATGATGGTGAACAAGTGTTCATGGGCGATTCGAGGCCCTCACCCGTTGTGGGTAAGGGAAAGGTGCTTCTCAAGCTCACTTCAGGGAAGATCTTTTCTCTTACATATGTGCTTAATGTTCCTGAGATTCGTTGGAACCTCATTTCTGTTTCCCTTCTTGGAAAAGCTGGAGTTAAGGTCTGCTTTCAATCTGATAAAATTGTAATGACTAGAAATGGACAATTTGTTGGTAAAGGATACTGTAGTCAGGGTTTATTTATGCTGAATGTACTTAAAATCATGAATGGAAATGCATCTACTTCTTCTGCTTACATAATTGACTCTTGTGATCTCTGGCATGGTAGGTTAGGACATGTTAGTTTTTCTTACATTAAGAAAATGAAAGATATAGGTCTCTTGTATAATGTAACTATATCTGATCATGACAAATGTGAAATATGTGTTGAATCTAAATCCACTAAGAAATCATGTAAAAGTGTACAAAGAGAATCTGAATTGCTTGAGCTTATTCATAGTGATCTTGGTGACCTTAAAAATAACTTAACTAGAGGTGGTAAACGATTCTATATCACCTTCATTGATGACTATTCTAGATATACAATAGCCTATCTGTTAAGATCTAAAGATGAAGCCTTTGAAATGTTTCTGAAATATAAATCAGAAGTTGAAAATCAACTAAATAAGAAAATTAAGAGATTGAGATCGGATAGAGATAGTGAATATGAACTTAAACAATTTAATGAATTTTGTGAACAACATGGCATAATTCATGAGACTATCCCTCCATATTCACCTGAATCTAATGGTGTTGCTGAAAGGAAAAATAGAACACTCAAAAATATGATGAATGCTATGCTTATAAGTTCTGGTGCACCTCTGAATCTGTGGGGGGAGGCTATACTCTCTGCTTGTCATATTCAAAATAGAATACCCTATAAGAAAACTGGTATCACTCTATATGAAATCTGGAAAGGTCATGCACCAAACTTAAACTATTTAAAAGTGTGGGGGTGCCTAGTGATTAGTCACATATATTGCATAAACATTATCACCTTACCATACTTTTTAGCTAATAAATCATATTAATAAGTCTTCTTCTTCTTTGTTTAATGTAGGCCCAATTGCTAAAAGAAAAGAAAGAGAAACAAGCCCAAAAGCCTACCAAATTCTGATTTAATTCAGAAGAAGTTCGAAATCAAGGAATCAGGGCTAAATCTTGGCATATCAAGAGGTTGAAAACCGGTTGAGAAGAATCCTTCCTGAATCAAGTGGTTGAAGCCAATAATCAAAGGCTGTTTCGTCAAAACCTGAAACTGAAATGAGAAAACTAGCAGAAGATATGGGCAAATCATCAAACCGGGGATCTCCACCAATTGGGTGTGGCCACCTGGCCACACCAGGGCCGCGAAAACGCGGCCCAAGGCGCGTTTCCGCTGCCTTGTTACGACAGTTGGGGGAGCGTTTGCTCCCCCAATCTTCCCGGGATTCCCCCTTTTAATTTTGCCCTATAAATACTAGTTTTAGCAGAGCAAAATGGGACGACCATGCAGAGATAGGAATTAGTCCAGTTTTTCACTCTTTGTAGTATAGGTTTTTATTTTCTTTTTATGTAATTTTAATTTGTGTGTAAGCGTAGGTTAGATTGAGATTCATGTAAGCAAGAGAGAGAGGCTTATGTTGAGAGTGACACCGATGTACCCTCCTCCTTTCTTCCATCGTTTCTGCAAGCAATAAAAGGTAATTTTTTTTTTATGTTCGTCTTTCCTTTTGTTTTCTTCTTCTTCTTTCTACTTTACCTCTTTTGGTTTTGATGAGCATGCAAGTGAATCCAGAAGCATCAGTATAACAATATTTGTGTGAGTGCCAACGATAATTCATGGTGATGTTCTCCTCCTCAAGACTCCGTATCATTTCATTCTTGTTCGTCTTGATGATGTAATGCGACTGGGGACTGAGCTCGATCCTATGGCTTATGCGTTGAACGCCTCCGAAGCAAGGTAGAACATGCAAGGGTTCCAGGTAAGTCATCAACCAAACTAGGTAAGTATTTCTTTAATCTTCTTTCTTTTCTTTTATTTCTTTAGTTAGATCACCAACACCCACTTCTTTCATCACTCCTTTTTCATTTCTTTGTAAATAATCATTCTCCATTTTCCTCCACCTACTCCATCTATCGCTTTCTTTCTAGCTTAACTATAACTCTTTTGTAAGATCACCTAGAGGGGGGTGAATAGGTGATGGCTAATCTAATGGTCACTTATGAACAAATAATGCGGAATTAAAACTAAGATGACCAAATTAAACTTCTTTTAATTAAACACTTATGTATAACACAAGAGTGTTGCCGAATTCCCCTTGCGAGGCTCTGGACAAACTCCTCTAGATTCCCCTTGAATGGGTTGAGGTGCCGCGTTGGCTCTCTTGGTTGAATACAAGTGTTAGCAACAATCCCACGCAAGTATATATCAAATATGCACAAGGGTATATCAAGCATGTAAAGTAAATACAATGTAAGTAATGCAAGATATAATAGAGACAAAAAGAGTAAGAGAGCAAGAGTGAGCAATCGCAAACACAAAGGGTTTGTTTCGAGGTTCGAGCACACTTGCTCTACATCCCCGCCTTCGACACACGAAGGATTTCCACTATGCACGATCCAACCGGATCTCTCCTTGGTGCCGCAACACCTACAAGCCCTCGGACTCCCAAAGTCCCTTACACACCACAAGCCCACCGGCTCGTCGAGGCCGCACCTCAAGCTACAAGAGTTCGCACCCGAACCCTAAACAACCACGAGCACACTTGCCCGTCTCCTCAAAGTACAAGATGAAATCTTGGTGATCTAAACACTTGATCACCTACAAAAGCTCTCACTACAACACCTATAGGATGAATAGCTCAATGGATGCTCAAGTGTAGTGTGAGAAATCAAGGAAAGAACTTTTGATGGAAAACTCAAGAAATCACAATAAACACTCTCTTGATAAAATCCCTTTTGATAGGAAATATTGGCACTCTATTTTGTGGAGAAAACTCTGCTAAAAGAATGGAAATAACTGGACAAAAGCTCTCCTAAAATCTTGGCTCAAAACAATGACAAAACCCCCTTTTATAGAGGCCAGAAAAATCTGACCGTTGGGCTCTGTCAGAGCTTCCGGTCGACCGGTCCGGTCGACCGGCAACGGTCAAAATCCGACCGTTGCAGCCTCCGGTCGACCGGCTCGGTCGACCGAGCACTTGGAGCAGAGAATTCCTTCTCTGTCGGTCGACCGGTGCGGTCGACCGAAGTTTCCCGAGAGCAAGCTCTCTGGAGCGGTCGACCGGCCCGGTCGGCCGATCGTCCAGTGCACACTGGCGTGCACGTCTGTGCATGTCCGGTCGACCGACCCGGTCGACCGGCCACTGTCAGTTCTGAAAAATCAGAACTGCCAGAACCAGAAAAATGGGATTAAAGATTGGTCTTTTAACTTAATAAAAATCCCAGAAATTCACAGTAAATCCAGAAAAATAGTTTCAATCAAAATAAAAACTGTTTTTCTAAAAATATGTTTTTCTAAAACTTATTTTTCCATAACTTCACAAAATACAAAAACAAGATATTTTGAACTTATAAAGCAAAGTGTGTATGGATATGATCCACCACACAATCAAGATGAAATATCTAGTTTTTGACATAAAGCACTAAACTTGTTTTGGTTAAAGGATATGTATATAAGAAATTACCAAAACCCAAAGTAGATATTTTGTCATGAGGAAAATCTCATCAAATACAAAAACAAGATATACTTTTAAAGCATAGTGTGTATGGATATGATCCACTACACAAATAAGATGAATATCTAGTTTTTGATATAAGGCTCTAAACTTGGTTTTGAAAGATATGTATATAGGTAACATCAAAAACCAAGACATGTATTTTGTCCAATGAAAAATCTTTTTACCAAAAAGAAAGAGTCTTTTCTAACTAAAAATTCTTTTATGAAAAGACAATTAAATCTCAAGAGTGTGTGTGTGATATGACTTGAGCAATCCACCAATCTATTCTATCCTTTACATTTTAACTAAAATAAATAAAAATCTTATACCTAGACACAAGTCTTCATCCTCTTGAAGTCTTCACTTGAAGGCTTCTCATCTTTTTGACTTGGTCCAAATGCAATCCACCGAGCTCATCTCTAGATGTGGTCTTGATGCATAGGCTCGTGAATCAACCGGTGCTAGCTTCCAACTTGACTTTAAATCCTTTGTTGAAGCTCCACACCTACTAAGATCTTGATAATGAATCTGTCACTAATTAAACACAAGATCATTAGTAAATATAACTACATGAGTTGATCATCATCAAAACTAGAGTGATAGGCCTTTTGGGCCAACAATCTCCCCCTTTTTGATGATGACAAAACTCATGAAGTTATATATGCATGGATTAAAGTAAAGCTTCAAAGAAGCTCCCCCTTAACTCATGCATAATAAATAAGCAATAGATATTCAATGAAGCACATAAAAATGTATGCAAATGAATGGAGATAACACAAAAACAAATCTTTTTCTCCTATTATTTGCAAACCAAAAAAAAAAACATATATGCATAACTAACAGGAAGACAAATACTTCTCCCCCTTAAGTAAAGAAAACATGCATATATACTCAAATACTTCTCCCCCTTTTGTCAATCATCAACAAAGGGTTCAAAGTAAAATCAAATCAAAAAAAAAATTTCTCCCCCTTTTTGTCAAAAAACAAAGAAATAAGGAGGGGTATACAAATCAACCAATAAAGATTTATATGCGATATACATTCATGAAGAGGAAGACGTTAAGTTAGCTTCCCTACAATGTGCATTGCATGAAGGAGGGATGTGAAGCCCTAATTCACACAACACAACTATGTAATGCATAGAAGGAGATGTGAAGCTCCCCCTACACACGTATATCATATAAAGAAGAGATGTTAAGCTCCTCAATTTATAATATACTCAACATGAATCTATATGTAAGAGAGATGTTAAGCTCTCCTTGCATATAGGAAATACAAAACAAAACATTTTAATTTTTTTATTATCAAAACAAAATTTTGAACTTTTCCCAATAAAACAAATTTTGAACCAATCATAATTTGTAATTTTGATACCAATAGAAAATAGCACTTGAAGATGTGTGATATCAAGTTATCATTGCAAAATCTTTTAATGTTTCAAACATATTGATATCAATTGTAATCATATAACAAATTTGAAGTTGAAGCATATTGATACCAAATGAAAGATCTAAAATAAAATCTTTTTATTTTTCATAAGCTTATGCATAGTTAATATAAGGTGTTAACTTAACTTAGCATAAACTTTTTGTGCTTTTAAGAATGTAAATCAATTGTAAAGCAAGCACATGAAAATCATATATATGTATGTGAATAGATAAGACCATTTTGAAAATTAGGGCATACATATATAGGAACCAAAATGTGAGTAATATACCAATTGTAAAATGTAATACCCAGTTCCCGGAATACGTACTTAGTTGCGTATTCAGTTTTTCGATCGTATTTTTCAATTTACTTCTTGTATTTGATCGATTTTAGTTTTAAATATCATTTTCTAATATTTTATATTTTCTAGAATTTTCTGGAATTTTCTCGAATTAAATTGAAAATCTTCAAAACCGGTGTCGACCAGTACCGCTGATCGATTCCCGGATTTTTAATTTACAGACAGATTGGAATTTCTCGAAGAGTCTTTAGACATTTCCTCTTAGAATCATATTTCCTACCTAAATACTTTTTCTGAGGATTTTATGAATTTATGAAAATTCCACCGGAGTCGGTATCGGCCAGTATCCGGGATTTTTAATTTCAAAATGATAAATAATTTCTTAAAACGAATTTCACCAGGAGTCTTAGTATAATATTCTCGATTTTTGAGAATTTTTGTGAGTCGTTCCGAGATACTTGATTTCGGGACGATTTCGGTATTTTTCCAAAAGATTTCCGCATCCGCAACCGAATCCCGGGAATCCGCCACTCCAATTATTTCCACTTTTTCTTCCAAGAAAATATCTTCCTCTTTTCATTTTCTTTTCCTTTTTCCTTTTTCTTTCCTTTTTTTCCTTCCACCAAATTTCCACAAAATATCTTCACCAAAATATCTTCTCCACCAAAAACAAAATATCTTCTCCAAACAAAATAAATATCCCAAAACACTCAAATCCCTCTCCCATCACCAAGGTCGGCAAAGAGAGCCACCTCACCTCCCATTTTACAAATAAACCCCCCTCTTTTCCATTTTTACATCTCCTTTACAAATCCAAATCCTATATAAACACTTCCTTCTCCTTTCTCCTTCATTTTTACTTCACTTCACCAAAGCCTTAGCCTCCACCAAGAGAAGCCTTCACCCTCACCAATTCCTCCTTCATCTCCACCACAACCACAACCACTACAACCTCCTACCTTCATCTCCTTCCTCCTTCAACTCCATTAAACCAACCACAAACTCCAAAACACCACCAAAGCCTTCACCTTCTCCAAACTACCACCACCACACCATCATCTTCTTGAGGCCGGCCACCTCCTTTGGATTGGGGGCCGCGCTCCTCTTCATCATCGGCAAGACCTTAAGGCCGGTACCCTCCTTTTGGATTGGGGCCGAGCTTTCTTCGTCGGTAATATCACCGTAGATCTGTCCGGTAATCGTTCGCGATTATTCCGGTGATCGATTTTATGATATTCGGCGACAAAGATCATTTCGGACGCATAAAGCTTCAAGTATCAGTTTTAGGCGAGTAACTTTACTCGCCAAGACATGGACTTATAAACTCATTTTTATTATTGTTGTATTTTATGTCGTGCGGTGTGGCTGTACTGTTAGACGCGGAGTTACCTCCTGCGTCTAGGCATTTCCTTAACGCGGCCTTCACGTTATTGTATCGATGCGACGCAAAGCTAAAGCTCGCGTCTGTGTTCTATTTATATTGACATGACGCGGAGTTATACTCACGTCCGCGTTCTCCTCATGCCCTGATTTAAACGCAGGTCACGAGCCTCGCGTTTTGATACCTTCGTGACGCGATCCCCGCGTCTGAGAACCCCGCGTCTGCTACTTTCGCGTCTGTTATGCCCATGTCGATGTTCTTCTTGCATTAACGCGACGCAGAACCCATGTCCGCGTCCGCGTTCACCTCGCGTCCTGACTTGAATGCAGACCCCGCGTTTGCGGCACCTTTGCGACGCGAACCCCGCGTCTGCTATTTTCGCGTCTGCTACTCCCAGACGAATATCACCTCTTGCCATGCTATCTCTTGACACCAGGCATGATACACTTGACTCTTATAATTATCACGATAATGGGAATGATAACCGGACATCATGCTTTACCAACTTGATTTACATGATAGTACGATTGTACTCCTGATATTCCTGACTTGCTCCTGCTCATTCCCGAAATCTGATAATTATCTAAAGAACTCGTAAAATGAGACAACTTACATCGGGTCGGGGGGAAACATGCGGCTATCAATATATGTTCGTGTTTACAGTGGTATTAGGTATGTTGTGCAACTAAATATCCGGTCTGACCTGTGGGCCTCCAGGCGACCGAGGGGAGTGCTGGCTCCCTCTTCCTGATACCATCATGATAAAGGGCATACATAAGTCCCTCCTGATAGGCCTTGCGGCTGGTTCCATCACCAAGCAACGGAACACCCTGGACCGTGGTCCCGGGCAAGCACGGGACCCACTGTAAACATAGTTCATTGATACCCCCGCAGGTTTCCAATAACAACCTTGCTTTACTCGGATATGGATCTATGTGCGCTGGGACGCTAGTTCACATAGCTAGATATCAAAGTAAGACAAGTAATAATAATAAAAGACACTAACTGTGGATCCGTTGTACACGCCTGAATTACGGGGACATGAGATAAAGGTATATAGATGAGGGTTTCCTTGTTTGGATTATTCCTTCGAGGTACTAGTCTCATAGAGCCGTAACCTAAACTTGTACAACGTCTTTTCAACTCTAAATTGTTGTGCTTCCATTACTTGCTGGCTGAATATTTATTATATTGTTCCAACTCTCCTGCTCTTGTCTCTTTGCCACTCGGCTGTAACCTGATCATTTGTTTGGGAGGTCCTGACTCCCTTGAATTTGTATGTTCAGGTTCCGGAGCTTGGATTGAAGTGGAGCCGTCCACAGAAGATCAAGCTTTCCTTGTTGAGCAGGCCGACTAGTTCGGTTTCTCTCGTGTCAGACTTTTCTCTTCGACTCACGGGATCCTCATCCAACTCGTGAGCATCTTGTGTTCATATTGTAAATCGTACTTTTGGACATGGTTGTGATATAAGACACATGTATTGTGTAATAGTATATCATATCCTGTGATAACTTTGTAATTTGTACTTCTTAAGTTGGCATATGAATGAATACCACGCTTTGTAGTACTCTGATTCTTGCTTGTACTAATGCTTAGCGTATATACGTGAGGGTATTTCTGACCTGCGTATATACGTCGCAGTGACGTCCCCGTACCGTAGGTTCGGGGCGTTACAGGTTGGTATCAGAGCCTAGGCTCTCACACCTATAGTACAATCAAGCAGCAAATTAATGGAATTTACTATTGTCAACTACAATGTACAAAGTTATCTAGTCCTTCTTGATTCATTCCCTTATGTCCTAAATTCCTTCCATTTTTCCAGTTTCCAGTCATCTTTTTACCAACATAAGTATGGATAGAAGGACGAGTCGTAAAAACTCAGGACAAGTATCAAACGGACCCACGGGAGAGAATGCCGATATTCTGAGGGTTATCCAGACGATGGTGGAAAATCAGCAACAACAGACAGAACTCTTCCGGCAAGAGTTAGCAGCTCCTAAAGAACAAAGGCCGGGGAACATATCCGACTTTCGACGGTTGCAACCAGCCATTTTTACAGGAGGAGAGAAATCATTGGATGCTGAACAATGGCTGATCGACACCACAGATCTGCTGAACGCAGCTCGAGTTCCAAAGGAAAATCAAGTAGAGGTTGCAAAGATTCAACTAAAGGATGTAGCCAGAACATGGTGGCTAGCTGAGGCAAGATTAGAAAAACCTGTCTCCTGGGACCAATTCTCTAAAAGTTTCTATAGTAGGTTCTTTCCTGCCACAGCTCAGAAAGAAATGGAAGAACAGTTCATCCGACTTCAGCAATGGAATCGGTCCGTGGATGAGTATGCCGCGGAATTTTTAAGACTTAGCCGCTTTGCTCCATACATGGTGACTGATGAGGAGAAGCGAGCAAGTAGATTCCAACAGGGCTTACAAATGGACATTCAAGTCTTCTTAATGCCCCAACAGCTGAAAACTTATTCCGAAGTCCTCACCATAGCTCGGGAAGTGGAGCGTGGACTGGAGAAGAAGAAATTGAACCTGATAAGGAACCAGGCCATGAAGAGGCCATTCCCACAAATGGGGAGAGGAGGTCCATTCAGAGCAGCAAAAGCTCCAATAATGAGACGACCATTCCGACCAGCTCCTTTCCAGATGGCCCAACCCCAGATGGCCCAACCAGGTCCTACTTGTCACTTTTGCCTGAAACCAGGTCACTCTCAACAAAATTGCCGTAGGGCAAATGGATTATGCCTGGTATGTGGTTCTCGTGACCATACCATAGAAGTCTGTCCCCATAAAAGAATGGGAATAACCAACCAAGCCTTGCCAGCACTTCCAGGGCCAAATGGACAGAGGAACCAGGGACCAATGGTTAGGAGAGCCCTTCCCCCTCCCCCACAGCAAGCTATCCACCCAGTCCAGAGGGGAGTTAAGACTGCAGCAGGACGTGGAAGGGGACAAGCTTACAATTTGACGGAAGAAGAGGCCGAGGCTTCTGAGGAAGTGATAACAGGTAAAATCATGGTACACTCAAAACCTGTTCTAGCCCTCTTCGATTCAGGTGCTTCCCATTGTTACATCTCAGATCATTTTGTTGCATTGCATTCTATACCTGTTAAAACTTTAGACCACCAATGGGAGATTAGTACAGGGAATGGAGTAGTCATATCTACTAAGGTTTGTACTGATTGCCCCGTAGAACTCTGTAACAGAACATTGGCCATAGATATGCTCGTACTAGATACCAAAGGGTACGACGTAATCTTAGGCATGACCTGGCTAAGCAAATACTATGCAGTGCTTGACTGTCGGGAGAAGAGAATTGAGTTCAGAATTCCACGTCAGCCGGAATTTCAATTTAACGGGGAACCCAAGGCTGTCAAGAGAAAAACTCGGATGGCTACTGCTGAGATTCAGAAGAAGAAAGTACCGGTTTGGGATGAATTCCCGGAAGTATTTGCTGAAATTTCAGGACTCCCACCTGACAGAATGATTGAATTCTCCATTGAGACTATTCCAGGAACAGTTCCAATATCCAAAGCTCCGTACAGAATGGCCCCCACTGAGTTAGAGATTCTAAAGAAACAGCTGCAAGAATACTCTGATAAGGGATTAATTCGACCAAGTGCTTCACCATGGGGAGCTCCAGTACTATTGGCAAACAAAAAGGATGGTGGTAAACGGTTATGTATCGACTATAGAGAATTGAACAAAGTTACCATCAAGAACAAGTATCCCTTACCAAGGATTGATGACCTGTTTGACCAACTACATGGAGCCCGAGTATTCTCTAAATTAGATTTACAATCAGGTTATCATCAGCTAAAGGTGAAGAAAGAAGATATTCCGAAGACGGCATTCAGAACCCGTTATGGCCACTATGAATTTCTAGTTATGCCTTTCGGAGTCACCAATGCCCCTGCAGTTTTCATGGATTTGATGAACAGAGTGTTCTCGCCATATTTGGATCAGTTCGTAGTTGTCTTTATAGATGACATCTTGATCTATTCAAAGAACAACCGAGAGCATGCAGAACACTTGAGGATAGTATTACAGACTCTCAAACAAGAACAACTTCATGCTAAGCAGAGCAAGTGTGACTTCTGGTTAGACCGTATAGCCTTCCTTGGACACATGATTTCAGAAGAAGGAATTTCAGTTGATCCCAGCAAAATCCAGGCAGTAAAGGACTGGCCAATTCTAAGGACAGTGACTGAAATTAAGAGTTTTATTGGACTAGCCGGATATTACAGACGCTTTGTCCAAGATTTCTCCAAGATTGCAGCCCCGTTAACAAAGCTCACCCGAAAAGGAGAAAGGTATATATGGACAGAGGAATGTACTGCAGCATTTGAGCAATTAAAGCAAAGACTCATTACAGCTCCAATCTTAAGGACTCCCTCAGGAAGAGGAGGGATGGTCATATACAGTGATGCATCCGGAAAAGGCCTGGGGTGTGTACTAATGCAACATGATCATGTCATAGCTTATGCATCCAGGCAACTGAAGCCTCATGAGCGAAATTATCCAACTCATGACTTAGAGCTGGCAGCAGTAATATTCGCCCTAAAGATCTGGAGGCATTATCTTCTGGGAGACAAAGTGTTAATCTACACAGATCACAAGAGTCTTAAGTATATTTTCACACAGAAGGAATTAAACATGAGACAGAGACGGTGGCTTGAATTAATGGCGGACTATGATATAGACTTGCAATATCATCCAGGCAAAGTCAATACGGTACCAGATGCCTTGAGCAGGAAGCCAGAAAATAGAATGCTAGTCCAAATTACTCAACAGAAAGAGTTAATTCAAGACATCATAAGATTGGACTTAATGTTAGTACAAGGAACTGATAAGGCAGGACAGTTAATGACCTTTCAGATTCAGTCAACCCTGATGAATGAGATTAAAGAAGCCCAAAAGAAAGACCCCAGATTACAGAAATTCAGAGCTCAAGTAGAAGCTGGATTGAGAACAGATATCCATATTCATACGGATGATGCACTATACTTTGGTAACAGAATTTGCGTTCCCCAAGGAGAAGTTCGACAGAAATTCTAGCAGAAGCACACAGTTCAGCCTATTCCATACACCCAGGGGAACTAAAATGTATCAAGATATAAAGAAACAGTTTTGGTGGAATGCTATGAAAAGAGAGATAGCCCAGTATGTAGCCAAGTGCTTAGTTTGTCAGCAGATAAAGATAGAACATCAAAGAACAGCTGGACTTCTACAACCCTTACCGATACCCGAATGGAAGTGGGAACATATCACTATGGATTTTGTCACGGCACTACCTCGCAGTCCTAAGGGTAATAATGCAGTTTGGGTAATCATTGATCGCCTCACAAAATCAGCTCACTTCATACCATTCAGGGTAGGTCAAACAACAGAAGTCCTGGCAGACAAATACATGAAGGAAATAGTTCGTCTACATGGAGTTCCGGTTAGCATCATATCAGATAGAGACACAAGATTCCGATCGCATTTCTGGGAAAGTCTCCAAGAAAGTCTAGGAACTCGTCTGAAATTCAGTACTTCATATCACCCCCAGACAGACGGACAATCTGAACGGACTATCCAAATTCTTGAAGACATGCTAAGAGCCTGCATGATTGAATTCAAGGGATCATGGGAAGACTATCTTCATCTGGCAAAATTCTCTTATAATAACAGTTATCAGGCCAGTATCAAGATGGCACCGTTTGAGGCATTATATGGCAGAAAATGTAGATCACCAATTTGTTGGGACGAAGTCGGTGAGAGGAGACTTTTGGGGCCAGAGATCCTAATTCAGACAACAGACAAAGTTCGAATCATTAGAGATCACCTCCGGGCAGCACAGAGCCGACAGAAAAGTTGGGCTGACACAAAGAGAAGACCATTGGAATTTAGGACAGGTGACCATGTGTTTTTAAAGATATCACCCACCAAAGGGGTAATCCGGTTCGGTACTCGTGGAAAGCTTAGCCCAAGATACATCGGCCCATTCGAAATTTTGGATCGTGTGGGAGATGTGTCCTACCGATTGGCATTACCTCCATCTTTAGACGGAGTACACAATGTATTCCACGTATCACAGTTGAGAAAGTATGTCAAGGATGAGAATCATATCCTAGATCACTCCGAACTGGAACTACAACCAGATCTGTCCTATCAAGAGCAACCGATGGCCATTTTGGATAAAAGTGTTAAGACCTTGAAGAATAAGGCAATACCATTAGTGTTGGTTTCTTGGAATAGGCATGTGCCAGGAGAGGCCACGTGGGAACGAGAAGATGTTATCCGTGAACGTTATCCTCAACTATTCACAACTTAAGTTGATAAAATTCCTTCTCTCGATCCTTCTCTACCGTCACCTTCCCCTTCCTGAAATTTCGAGGACGAAATTTTTTGTAAGGTGGATGGATTGTAATACCCAGTTCCCGGAATACGTACTTAGTTGCGTATTCAGTTTTTCGATCGTATTTTTCAATTTACTTCTTGTATTTGACCGATTTTAGTTTTAAATATCATTTTCTAATATTTTATATTTTCTAGGATTTTCTGGAATTTTCTCGAATTAAATTGAAAATCTTCAAAACCGGTGTCGACCAGTACCGCTGATCGATTCCCGAATTTTTAATTTACAGACAGATTGGAATTTCTCAAAGAGTCTTTAGACATTTCCTCTTAGAATCATATTTCCTACCTAAATAATTTTTCTGAGGATTTTATGAATTTATGAAAATTCCACCGGAGTCGGTATCGGCCAGTATCCGGGATTTTTAATTTCAAAATGATAAATAATTTCTTAAAACGAATTTCACCAGGAGTCTTAGTATAATATTCTCGATTTTTGAGAATTTTTGTGAGTCGTTCCGAGATACTTGATTTCGGGACGATTTCGGTATTTTTCCAAAAGATTTCCGCATCCGCAACCGAATCCCGGGAATCCGCCACTCCAATTATTTCCACTTTTTCTTCCAAGAAAATATCTTCCTCTTTTCATTTTCTTTTCCTTTTTCCTTTTTCTTTCCTTTTTTCCTTCCACCAAATTTCCACAAAATATCTTCACCAAAATATCTTCTCCACCAAAAACAAAATATCTTCTCCAAACAAAATAAATATCCCAAAACACTCAAATCCCTCTCCCATCACCAAGGTCGGCAAAGAGAGCCACCTCACCTCCCATTTTACAAATAAACCCCCCTCTTTTCCATTTTACATCTCCTTTACAAATCCAAATCCTATATAAACACTTCCTTCTCCTTTCTCCTTCATTTTTACTTCACTTCACCAAAGCCTTAGCCTCCACCAAGAGAAGCCTTCACCCTCACCAATTCCTCCTTCATCTCCACCACAACCACAACCACTACAACCTCCTACCTTCATCTCCTTCCTCCTTCAACTCCATTAAACCAACCACAAACTCCAAAACACCACCAAAGCCTTCACCTTCTCCAAACTACCACCACCACACCATCATCTTCTTGAGGCCGGCCACCTCCTTTGGATTGGGGGCCGCGCTCCTCTTCATCATCGGCAAGACCTTAAGGCCGGTACCCTCCTTTTGGATTGGGGCCGAGCTTTCTTCGTCGGTAATATCACCGTAGATCTGTCCGGTAATCGTTCGCGATTATTCCGGTGATCGATTTTATGATATTCGGCGACAAAGATCATTTCGGACGCATAAAGCTTCAAGTATCAGTTTTAGGCGAGTAACTTTACTCGCCAAGACATGGACTTATAAACTCATTTTTATTATTGTTGTATTTTATGTCGTGCGGTGTGGCTGTACTGTTAGACGCGGAGTTACCTCCTGCGTCTAGGCATTTCCTTAACGCGGCCTTCGCGTTATTGTATCGATGCGACGCAAAGCTAAAGCTCGCGTCTGTGTTCTATTTATATTGACATGACGCGGAGTTATACTCACGTCCGCGTTCTCCTCATGCCCTGATTTAAACGCAGGTCACGAGCCTCGCGTTTTGATACCTTCGTGACGCGATCCCCGCGTCTGAGAACCCCGCGTCTGCTACTTTCGCGTCTGTTATGCCCATGTCGATGTTCTTCTTGCATTAACGCGACGCAGAACCCATGTCCGCGTCCGCGTTCACCTCGCGTCCTGACTTGAATGCAGACCCCGCGTTTGCGGCACCTTTGCGACGCGAACCCCGCGTCTGCTATTTTCGCGTCTGCTACTCCCAGACGAATATCACCTCTTGCCATGCTATCTCTTGACACCAGGCATGATACACTTGACTCTTATAATTATCACGATAATGGGAATGATAACCGGACATCATGCTTTACCAACTTGATTTACATGATAGTACGATTGTACTCCTGATATTCCTGACTTGCTCCTGCTCATTCCCGAAATCTGATAATTATCTAAAGAACTCGTAAAATGAGACAACTTACATCGGGTCGGGGGGAAACATGCGGCTATCAATATATGTTCGTGTTTACAGTGGTATTAGGTATGTTGTGCAACTAAATATCCGGTCTGACCTGTGGGCCTCTAGGCGACCGAGGGGAGTGCTGGCTCCCTCTTCCTGATACCATCATGATAAAGGGCATACATAAGTCCCTCCTGATAGGCCTTGCGGCTGGTTCCGTCACCAAGCAACGGAACACCCTGGACCGTGGTCCCGGGCAAGCACGGGACCCACTGTAAACATAGTTCATTGATACCCCCGCAGGTTTCCAATAACAACCTTGCTTTACTCGGATATGGATCTATGTGCGCTGGGACGCTAGTTCACATAGCTAGATATCAAAGTAAGACAAGTAATAATAATAAAAGACGCTAACTGTGGATCCGTTGTACACGCCTGGATTACGGGGACATGAGATAAAGGTATATAGATGAGGGTTTCCTTGTTTGGATTATTCCTTCGAGGTACTAGTCTCATAGAGCCGTAACCTAAACTTGTACAACGTCTTTTCAACTCTAAATTGTTGTGCTTCCATTACTTGCTGGCTGAATATTTATTATACTGTTCCAACTCTCCTGCTCTTGTCTCTTTGCCACTCGGCTGTAACCTGATCATTTGTTTGGGAGGTCCTGACTCCCTTGAATTTGTATGTTCAGGTTCCAGAGCTTGGATTGAAGTGGAGCCGTCCACAGAAGATCAAGCTTTCCTTGTTGAGCAGGCCGACTAGTTCGGTTTCTCTCGTGCCAGACTTTTCTCTTCGACTCACGGGATCCTCATCCAACTCGTGAGCATCTTGTGTTCATATTGTAAATCGTACTTTTGGACATGGTTGTGATATAAGACACATGTATTGTGTAATAGTATATCATATCCTGTGATAACTTTGTAATTTGTACTTCTTAAGTTGGCATATGAATGAATACCACGCTTTGTAGTACTCTGATTCTTGCTTGTACTAATACTTAGCGTATATACGTGAGGGTATTTCTGACCTGCGTATATACGTCGCAGTGACGTCCCCGTACCGTGGGATCGGGGCGTTACATAAAATTAACATTGTAAGTCATGTATATACTCATAACCAAAAATTGGTAGGTTTTAAAAATAGTTATGTCTAAGCACTACCAAATTTGAAGAATAAATAACTAGTTATAAATAATTTTTGAAAAACTAGTTAAAGATCTTTCACAAGCATGAAATCATATGTTATTCATGAATTATACTAAATACATACAAGTTTAAGCACTCATAGTCCATAAAGCTCAAAAATTATCTTTTATCATAAAAGATGAGTGTTCAAAGGATCATGTAAATAGTATTTTCATGAAAATAGTCATTCAAGCTCAAAAAGATCATAAATCACATTTTGTTGTACAACTCAAAAACATGAAAAATCATTTTTTATTATTATTTATTTAAAATACTAATCTTCATGGTATATGTATGATTTATCCAATTCTAACAATATGCATACATATCCCAAATATGAAAAGAGTCCAATATATATTGCATGAAGGCAAATGACTCAAGGGGTATACATGTATATTTATTAGATTTGAATTAAACACACATATACATGAAGTAAGATCAAAGATAGGCATAACAAGTATAAATGACCGAATCATCAAAACTAACCTATACATATGCATATAGTGGATACAAATGAGCATGAAGTTCAAATATATATGAGTCAATTGTAGTTCACTATTCATATATGTATAAATGCAAGTTTTGACACATTCTACATTTAAGCATGTAAATGCCACATGAAGCACATAAAATCTTAAAACATGAACATGCTATGAATGATATTATGAAAATAAAAGCATGTACATAAATAAGATAGGAGTTTAGAAATTGTTACCAACTCCAAAACTCCATAGCATGGTGGTTGACCCACCAAAATTTCTTGATAGCGGTGCTCCAAGTATGTGTCATTTTAGTTCAAATGCACCCACCATCAAGGCACCAAATCTCTCACGTTTTGAGAGATTCCTCACCTTCATCAAATACACAAGGTGGGGATTTTGGTACCCATATTTTCTTGGGTCCTTTGGGGTTAGCTTTATTGTAAGGATCCCAAAATCTTTTATACTTAGCAAAATATAAATGAGGTTTCTTATCAAAATAATATTTTGCTAAATGGCCTTTGCGACCACAATGTGTACAAGTGTACACCTTAGCATGATGCTTATGAGTGTGATTGTGATCGTGTTGTGCAACATAAGCATGATGTGTATGTGCATGAGCATGTGGAACTTGTTTCTTTTGAAACAAGGATTCCAATCTAGTATGATTGAATGCACAAGAGTTCAAAGTTGAACTCAAATTCTCCATTTTATTTTTCAAATTCTTAATCTCATTAGTTGTGGCATGAAAAGCATGATGAGATAAAGAATTATTTTTCTTTTTCTTTTGAGAAACAAAATCTTTTTCTTTTTCAATAAATTTTCTTTTCAAAGATTTATTTTCTTGAAAAACTTCTTCTCTTTGTTTTTCCACCAAAATGATTTTATCCTTCAAAATAGTGTTCCCTTCACAAAGATCATTCAATTTTGAAAGCAAGGAAACATTTTCATTTTTCAAATCTTTATTTTCTTTTTCTAAACATGCAAGTTTATTTCTAAAAGAATCATTTTCTACATGCATGCAATCAAATTTCTTTTTCAAACTTTTGTTATCTTTTTCTAAGCATGCAATGTTATCTCTAAATGAGTCATGTTCATTATGCATGCAAGCAATGTCCTTTTTCAAATTTTTATTTTCTTTCTTAATTATGTCATATCTCTCAAGCAATAATTGACAAAATGTAGAGAGCTCATCATATGACATACTATCATCTTCTACCTCGGATTCGGTAGTTACCTCAAGGGGGTTATCCCCTTGGACCATGTAGCATACGTTGGAGGTGTCGCTCCCAACGTCCGAATCGCTCCCCGCATAGTATAGGTCCTTTTCGCCAAGGGAGGTGATGATGTTCCAAGCTACAAAAGCCGATTCAACATTAGAAACCCTAGATAAATAATCATCATTTAGGGTTGACTTAATAGCATGAAGGGCTTTTGCATTAGCCTCAATGTTCTTACCATTTAAGCAATATTCTTTATTAGTTGTGGCAAGATATACACTAAGGCCAAGTCCTTTGAGGAACAAAGACATCTTAACCTTCCAAATTTGGATGTTAAGAGTGTCAAAGGTGGGTGGTGACATGAAGTCCATGGTGTGTGTACAAAATATTGTGATTAGCCTAAAGGAGGATCTTTAACTCTAGGTTGTTAGACCCAATATCTAGAGCACTTGGCTCTGATACCAATTGTAAGATCACCTAGAGGGGGGGTGAATAGGTGATGGCTAATCTAATGGTCACTTATGAACAAATAATGCGGAATTAAAACTAAGATGACCAAATTAAACTTATTTTAATTAAACACTTATGTATAACACAAGAGTGTTGCCGAATTCCCCTTGCGAGGCTCTGGACAAACTCCTCTAGATTCCCCTTGAATGGGTTGAGGTGCCGCGTTGGCTCTCTTGGTTGAATACAAGTGTTAGCAACAATCCCACGCAAGTATATATCAAATATGCACAAGGGTATATCAAGCATGTAAAGTAAATACAATGTAAGTAATGCAAGATATAATAGAGACAAAAAGAGTAAGAGAGCAAGAGTGAGTAATCGCAAACACAAAGGGTTTGTTTCGAGGTTCGAGCACACTTGCTCTACATCCCCGCCTTCGACACACGAAGGATTTCCACTATGCACGATCCAACCGGATCTCTCCTTGGTGCCGCAACACCTACAAGCCCTCGGACTCCCAAAGTCCCTTACACACCACAAGCCCACCGGCTCGTCGAGGCCGCACCTCAAGCTACAAGAGTTCGCACCCGAACCCTAAACAACCACGAGCACACTTGCCCGTCTCCTCAAAGTACAAGATGAAATCTTGGTGATCTAAACACTTGATCACCTACAAAAGCTCTCACTACAACACCTATAGGATGAATAGCTCAATGGATGCTCAAGTGTAGTGTGAGAAATCAAGGAAAGAACTTTTGATGGAAAACTCAAGAAATCACAATAAACACTCTCTTGATAAAATCCCTTTTGATAGGAAATATTGGCACTCTATTTTGTGGAGAAAACTCTGCTAAAAGAATGGAAATAACTGGACAAAAGCTCTCCTAAAATCTTGGCTCAAAACAATGACAAAACCCCCTTTTATAGAGGCCAGAAAAATCTGACCGTTGGGCTCTGTCAGAGCTTCCGGTCGACCGGTCCGGTCGACCGGCAACGGTCAAAATCCGACCGTTGCAGCCTCCGGTCGACCGGCTCGGTCGACCGAGCACTTGGAGCAGAGAATTCCTTCTCTGTCGGTCGACCGGTGCGGTCGACCGAAGTTTCCCGAGAGCAAGCTCTCTGGAGCGGTCGACCGGCCCGGTCGGCCGATCGTCCAGTGCACACTGGCGTGCACGTCTGTGCATGTCCGGTCGACCGACCCGGTCGACCGGCCACTGTCAGTTCTGAAAAATCAGAACTGCCAGAACCAGAAAAATGGGATTAAAGATTGGTCTTTTAACTTAATAAAAATCTCAGAAATTCACAGTAAATCCAGAAAAATAGTTTCAATCAAAATAAAAACTGTTTTTCTAAAAATATGTTTTTCTAAAACTTGTTTTTCCATAACTTCACAAAATACAAAAACAAGATATTTTGAACTTATAAAGCAAAGTGTGTATGGATAAGATCCACCACACAATCAAGATGAAATATCTAGTTTTTGACATAAAGCACTAAACTTGTTTTGGTTAAAGGATATGTATATAAGAAATTACCAAAACCCAAAGTAGATATTTTGTCATGAGGAAAATCTCATCAAATACAAAAACAAGATATACTTTTAAAGCATAGTATGTATGGATATGATCCACTACACAAATAAGATGAATATCTAGTTTTTGACATAAGGCTCTAAACTTGGTTTTGAAAGATATGTATATAGGTAACATCAAAAACCAAGACATGTATTTTGTCCAATGAAAAATCTTTTTACCAAAAAGAAAGAGTCTTTTCTAACTAAAAATTCTTTTATGAAAAGACAATTAAATCTCAAGAGTGTGTGTGTGATATGACTTGAGCAATCCACCAATCTATTCTATCCTTTACATTTTAACTAAAACAAATAAAAATCTTATACCTAGACACAAGTCTTCATCCTCTTGAAGTCTTCACTTGAAGGCTTCTCATCTTCTTGACTTGGTCCAAATGCAATCCACCGAGCTCATCTCTAGATGTGGTCTTGATGCATAGGCTCGTGAATCAACCTGTGCTAGCTTCCAACTTGACTTTAAATCCTTTGTTGAAGCTCCACACCTACTAAGATCTTGATAATGAATCTGTCACTAATTAAACACAAGATCATTAGTAAATATAACTACATGAGTTGATCATCATCAAAACTAGAGTGATAGGCCTTTGGGCCAACATCTTTTTCTCTTTTCTTTTTAAGAACCAAAGAAGAACTTTAACCAAACTTTGTATCTTAAAAGAAGACTTACTAAAAAGCTTCCATCGCTAGTCCCTCCTTGTGAATCACGACCCACATAGCCACTTGCTATCGCGGTAGAATTGAGCACTTGCATATTTCTATTTTTAAGTTCTGAAATTTCATATTTTTGTGCAGGTTCTAGCTCAATCAAATTTTTGTGCAGGTTCTAGATTCGGAGTAATATTTTAGAGTCAGTTTTGATTCCCACACCTATCATTCTTGAACTTGAATCACCAATATTAAGTCACATTCCATTGCTGGAAAATAAATGTGGACTTGAGTTTCAACTTCTTGACTTGGACCCGCTTCTTGAACCAATCTCGACTCCTGAACCTTTACTTGACTTAAGTCACCTTCCTGAGTCGGTATTAATTCCTGTACTTCCTGAGTCCAAGTCAATCATTCTATCTTTTCACACTCCATTTTGGGACAAGGCGGTTGACAAATTTGACTCCGAAATTAATTATGAAATTTGAAAATTAGATGGGGTTAAATTTTTAATAAAAATCCTTCATGGATACATCATTTTAATGGGTTATGTTAGAGAGATTTTTGGTGGGTTCCTCCGAATCTCACGAAAAGTCTATTGGACCGCATTTCGTGGACCAATCAGACCACCACCAGAACCACCACCTTAAGGTAGTATTTTCCTTCCCTTTCTTCTTTTTCATGCATCTATGCATTAATTCATACATTGAGGACAATGCATGAGATAGGTGTGAGGGAGGGTCTAACAGTTCTAACATAACTTAGGTTTTTCTTTTATAAAAAAAAAATTTCTTTACTTTTAAAAACTTTTTGAAAATAGAAACAATATTTTGACATATTTTTTGTAAGAAATTAAGTCAATTTTAAGGAATAGAAAAATCAAAATTAGGATTTCTTAAATTTGGTCAAAATAAGATTATTTGTTTGATTTTTAGGGTTAGGAAGACAATTTGTCAAAGTAATTTAGTCTTGATCTTTACCTTAATGAAATATGCATACTTCATATACTTACACACTTAGGGTTCAAAAACAAAGATTATTATGCCTTATATATATATATATATATATATATATATATATATATATATATATATATATATATATATATATATATATATATATATATATATATATATATATATATATAACAAATATAACTATGAAAGATAAACAAATCTAATTATTGATTAGCTAGGTGCTTTGGCCTAAGTAAGCCTTAGTATTTATGCGAAAGATGACTAGATAAGTCTGAATATATATATATATATATATATATATATATATATATATATATATATATATATATATATATATATATATATATATATATATATATCCTCTGATTAAGCTGGGTATTTGTGCCTAATAAAGCATAAGTATTCACGCCTAAAAGGGGTTCATATAATAAAATCCTTAGTTTTGTGGCCTTGTTTGCTCGAGTCCTTAAGTCCTTGGGGTGTTTTCTCACCCGGTGCCCTAAGATCGTTTGGTTTGGGAGTCATCGATTAAAGGCTCGTTACATGGGCAGATTAGAAAACCTAATAGAACTAAGGAATAATACCACCAAAATATATATATATATAAATAAATAAGGTATAAGAGTTAGAGTTAATGAACCCTTAGTCAAAATTTTCACGGTCACAAGGTGCATATGACTTAGGATAAAGTAATAGACCAAATGAGAAGTACAATTTAACTCCTTACTTTGATTGATAACAAATTTTTGAATAGAGACTAAGTTTAGGAATGAAAAATTCAGTTTTCCTATAACTTATAGATTACTTAAATCTTACAATTATATTTCAAATATTTTTCTCTTTCAAAATGCTTTTCGAAAATACTAACTCTTTGTTTCTCTTCTCTTTATGGATTTTGTGGGTGTTGCACATGCTCAGTGCAATCGAGTGACCTACGAAAGTGGTCTAATAATCCTTAGTATAGTTTAGTTGTTTTGCTCGAGGACGAGCAAAAGATAAGTATGGGGGTGTGATTAGTCACATATATTGCATATACATTGTCACCTTACCATACTTTTTAGCTAATAAATCATATTAATAAGTCTTCTTCTTCTTTGTTTAATGTAGGCCCAATTGCTAAAAGAAAAGAAAGAGAAACAAGCCCAAAAGCCCACCAAATTCTGATTTAATTCAGAAGAAATTCGAAATCAAGGAATCAGGGCTAAATTTTGGCATATCAAGAGGTTGAAAACCGGTTGAGAAGAATCCTCCCTGAATCAAGCGGTTGAAGCCAACAATCAAAGGCTGTTTCGTCAAAACCTGAAACTGAAATGAGAAAACCAGCAGAAGATATGGGCAAATCATCAAACCGGAGATCTCCACCAATTGGGTGTGGCCACCTGGTCATACCAGGGCCGCGAAAACGCGGCCCAAGCCGCGTTTTCGCGGCCTTGTTACGTCAGTTAGGGGAGCGTTTGCTCCCCCAATCTTCCCGGGATTCCCCCCTTTTGGTTTTGCCCTATAAATACTAGTTTCAACAGAGCAAATGGGACGACCATGCAGAGATAGGAATTAGTCCAGTTTTTCACTCTTTGTAGTATAGGTTATTATTTTCTTTTTATGTAATTTTAATTTGTATGTAAGCTTAGGTTAGATTGAGATTCATGTAAGTAAGAGAGAGAGGCTTGAGAGTGACACCGATGTACCCTCGATCGAGGAAAAACCGCGCACAAAAGTGTATGTTTTGAAGTGAAGATTTAAAGTGTGTGTGCTTTGGCTTCCTCGATACTTCCGTTATAGCATAGAGGATAAAACGAGTCGAATCCACAAGGATGGGAGGCGATAGAATCTTACACGGGATGTTCACGTGTATGTTAACGATTCTTCAAAGTTTTAAAGAATGAAAAGAAAAGAAAGAAAAGAATGAAAAGAGAAGTACGGTGAAACACAAAGAAGTGGGAAACATAGAAAAGAATGATTTTTTTTGTTTTGTTTTTATATCTAAAATAAAGTGAAAAAGAAAGAAGACTCACGGCTACTAACTACTAATAACTCCACCAACACGCTAACCTCTTAGTGATAGTTGCCTCACATGTATCATTGGCCATCACTAGTCCTTGGTTCAAGAGCGATTCAAAGCATGACCCATATGTAACCCATCACAACCCAACTCAACAAACAAGTTCAAGCTACACTTAAATCATCAAAAAGTAAGCATGTAGTAAAGTAATGTTTGCTTGTTAGTGGTTAGGAAGTTAGAGTTAGATCCATCATCATGAGCCATCAATGGCTCTTGCAAGAGCAAGGCCAAGAAGAGGCTATTAGATTTATGTGGATTATCATCATAAGAAGTTAGACTAGTTGGTGGTTAGTAGTTAGTTGCCATGAGAGAAAATACTAGCTACACATATAAAAGAGATTAGAGAGAAGAAAACATAGAGAGGTAAAGAGAGCACCTTTCATAGATTGTCACCTTCTATTACAAGCATTCTTACATTCCAAGTATGAACCACTCTCTCTCCCTATTACAAGATCTACAAAATGAAAAATACAAAGAGGGAGAAGAAGAACTAGCCTAACCTAAACAAAACTACAAAATGGAATGAAAAACTACCCTAAACTCTGCATATCTCCCCTCTGGAAATCCCACGGGGGTATTTATAGACACCAAGGCAATAGGGGGCCAGGGGACAAACCCTGGCCCAAAACGCGCCGCGCGCCGCGGCCGTACGGCCACGGAAACGCGGCTTGGGCCGAGTTTCCGTGGCCCCTTGGTGGTCGCGCGCGCGGCGCCTCGAACCGCGTGCAGCCCAGTCTGTCTCCTGTCAGTTCTGGTGCCCGGTTTCTGATTTTGCACCCCTGATTTTGACGAATCAGCTCTTCTAGGTCAATGGCTATGATAATATGCTTTTAATCACCAATTAAATGGTGATTTAGATCTTCTTCTTCATTTGCAAACCATGAACCTAGGATCAAGCAAGTAAGGTATTATTAGCAGAATTTATTATCAAATAAATGTGAGAATATGATGAAAATTATGCAAAATTAGAGACTAATCACACCCCCACACTTATCTTTTGCTCGTCCCGAGCAAAATAAAAAACTAAGAAATTATTATACCACTTTCGCAAGTGACGGATTGCACTGAGCATGTGCAACAAGCCATTAAACCTCTAAGTTTCCCCTAGAGGAGGAGTTTTGTCTCCTGAGGGTTTTTAGCGGATTACACCCACAAAATCCATAAAGAAAGAAATCAAATGTTAGTATTTTTGAAAACGCATTTTTGAAATAGAGAAAAGTGTTGAAGTATTTTTGCGAAAATATAAGTGATCCAAGGTCAGAGGTTAACCAGAAAGTGTTCTTTCTTAAACTAAGTCAAAATGCAAAAAAATCTTGTTATAAATTAAATGTAAGAATTTAAAATTGAATTAACTCTTTGATCTTTCATAAAACTCTTAGAAAATATGCACTTTGTGAACAATGAAGGTTTTTGGAATATCGCCTCTAACTTTCATGCCATTTATTTATATTATATATTTTTTTCTTTTTTTTTTTTTTCCTTCCCTTAGTTTTATTAGGCTTTCTTATTTACCCGGGTAGTGAGCCTTTAGCCGGTGACTCCCAAACCAGATGGTCTTAGGGCACCAGATGAGAAAACATCCCTCGGACATAAGGACTCGAGTAAACAAGGCCACAAAACTAAAGGGGATTATTTATTTTTTATCCACCATTTTAGGTGTGAATAATCATGCTTCCTGAGGCATAATTACCCAACTTCAATAAGTGATTTTTATTTATCATATATATATTTTTTTCTTGAATATATATTTTTATGGCATTTTCAGTCTTTGTTTCAATCCCAAAAATTGTGTAAGTGTGGAGTGTATAAATCTAAGGCAAAAAATTCAAGATCAAATTATCTTTTCAATTTTACTTTCTTATCCTAAAATTTAAACAAGATCTATTATTTTGACTAGGTTTAAAATTTCATAATTTTAGGTCTTCCTAATTCCCTAAGATAATCTTAATTTTCTTAAAAATAAATCAAAAACTATTTCTCTTGTTTCAAAAAGTTTTGTAAAAAGAAAAGAAAAGTTTTTATATAAAACTTTTTTTTTGTTTAATTAAAAAGAAGTGTAAAAGAAAGAAAATATAAAACTAACTATGTTAGTAAACCCTCCCCCACACTTATCTCATGCATGGTCCTCAATGCATCGTGAATGTGTGTATATACATGAAACAAATGGAGAGGGAAGGAAAAGTACCTCATGGTGGTGGCTCCGGTGGTGGTCTGATTGGGCCAAGCATGGCTACCCAATCAGAATAGCGTGGATCGTGCAGGAACCCACCAGTGACCTCTTTAATATGACTCAACAAAAGAATGATGGACTGAATGGTCTTATTTAAAAAATTATCCCCATCTAATTTTCAATTTTCAAAAATAATTACTGAGTCATTTTTGTCAACATTCTTGTCCAACAATGAAGTGTGATTTTTGAAAATGATGGATTTGGACTCAAAGGGATCAGGAATAAAAACCGATACCGACTCGGAAAGTTGACTCAGATCAAGTCGAGAGTCAATAATGAGAGTCGAATTGTTTAAAAATAGGGTCCAAACCAAATAAGTGATGTTCACACACTTTCCCCGTGAATGAAGTGTGATCATGAGAGATTGGTGATTCCATTTCACGGTGTACTGGTACAGGATTCAACGTTGACTCCGGAATAGAGAAAAAATCTGGTAAAGATACCGGAGTCATTATTGAATTAAAAAGCGAAATGGAATTACTAACATGAGGTTCGGGATCACATTCAGGTTCAATTTCAATTTCAGGAAAGGGATAACTTGCCAAAATATCCAGGCGACTTTCATAACTTGGAGATTGGTCAAGTTTAAATGTGTGTTCTGAAATTGAATCTGGATTTCCAAAATGACATGATTCATGGGTCCAATCAGCAGAGTTAGGGATATAAGGATCGGTCAAAGGTTGACAAGAAAGACTTTCCTCGCTCTCATTGATCAATTCGCTCATAAGTGCGTCTAATCTACTGATAGGCCTTGCAATAGAATTTGGATTCGGAATCATGTCTTCCATACTCTTTGTGATTGGTTCGTGAAAAAATGAGTATGGAAGTTGATTTTGGAAATTATGGTGAATTTGTGAGTCCATCGGATTTTTGATCTGACTCACGTAAGGGTTTCATACTCAAGTCCAGTATTGATGGTTGTTCATTTTGCATAGGTGAGACTGGAAAAGATGAGTAGGACTCTTGAAAATTTGGTTGAGATGAGGAGTCCAACATGTTTTGCATTCTATCACAAAAGACTTCCAAACGCTTTTCTAGCTCAGATTCTTCTTCAATTGGATGTTCTAGAAAAGGAGTATGTGGAGTTTGATATTGTGAATTAAGCAAATTTTGCATTTGTTGTAGGGACTCTTCTATACTCCTTTCCAAATCAGATTTTTCTTCGGGTGGTGGATTAGGAAAGGGAGTATATGAACCAAAATCGGGGAATGAATTTTGTGAAAATTGTGAACAAGATGGTTGAAAGTTTGACTCAGAGGAGTTGAATCCCCATTGACTCTGTGAAGAGTAGAAATTATTTTGAAAATCTTGGTTATAGGATTGTAGATATGGGTCATATTGAGTCGGATAATCCCAACTCGTCATATATTGTTGGTTCATATTGTACATAGCCGGGTTGGAGTTATCCGAGTCAAATGAGGTCAGAGTGAAATATGGATTCATATTTGGATTGAAAGAATTATTGTTGTTAAAATCCATATCACAATTTATAAAAAAGAAAAAAATAAACAAACAAACAAATAACAAAGAAAAAGAAAAAGAAAACAAGTATATGCTAGGGTTAACTTAGACCTAGACGACTCCTAACTGGTTAGACTGTCCACGGGGGGTACATTATCGGAAGCTGACCACGAGTTAACCGGCCAGGTAGGGGCAAGATCGGTGGGAGGTATCCGTGCCGGAGCAACGGGCCTAATTATGCCAAACCACCGTTCTTCGAGGTTTCGCCTCTCAATCCCCAACCTTAGACACCGATTTAACAAGAGTCAAATTCTAACAACTTCTCCCTTAGGTCAATCTCCTAAATGAGTCCGAGATGTCCCTAGGGGCCAACGTCTAGCAATTTTTATTAGGCTTGGGTTGTGTGAGTGGGGAGGTGATTTTTGGGCTAAGGGAGGGTAATAACTTTTCCACCTTATGTTGTATTGGGTGTTGCCCTTAAGTTTAATTTGTGCAAGTGTGCAATATAGATAAGGATGAACACAAAAAAGCGAGTAAATCACTGAAATGTCTGTCCTAACTATATGCAATGCAATATGTACACCTCCTACAAGATCACAACAACACAAGAATAAAATATAGTATATTGGAATGAAAATTGACACGTGCCTAGATGCAAATGTCTAAACTGTTTTAAAGCATCTAATTACCGTATTTTAATTCTTAATATTATTTACAGTGTACAGGTAATAAAAAATTAGCAGCAGAAAATAAGAATATACAAGAATTACCCGACCACACTTGAGCAAGTGTGAACTTCTGCAATGCTAAATTTAACCTGTACACCAAAAAACAAAGAAGAAAAGTTAACAAACTTGTGAAATCAAACCGTTCCCATCCCCGGTAACGGCGCCAAAATTTGATCGAGGGAAAACCGCGCACAAAACTGTATGTTTTGAAGTGAAGATTTAAAGTGTGTGTGCTTTGGCTTCCTTGATACTTCCGTTATAGCATAGAGGCTAAAACGAGTCGAATCCACAAGGATGGGAGGCGATAGAAGCTTACACGGTATGTTCACGTGTATGTTAACGATTCTTCAAAGTTTTAAAGAATGAAAAGAAAAGAAAGAAAATAATGAAAAGAGAAGTACGGTGAAACACAAAGAAGTGGGAAACATAGAAAAGAATGATTTTTGTTGTTTTGTTTTTATATCTAAAATAAAGTGAAAAAGAAAGAAGACTCACGGCTACTAACTACTAATAACTCCACCAACACGCTAACCTCTTAGTGATAGTTGCCTCACATGTATCATTGGCCATCACTAGTCCTTGGTTCAAGAGCGATTCAAAGCATGACACATATGTAACACATCACAACCCAACTCAACAAACAAGTTCAAGCTACACTTAAACCATCAAAAAGTAAGCATGGAGTAAAGTAATGTTTGCTTGTTAGTGGTTAGGAAGTTAGAGTTAGATCCATCATCATGAGCCATCAATGGCTCTTGCAAGAGTAAGGCCAAGTAGAGGCTATTAGATTCATGTGGATTATCATCATAAGAAGTTAGACTAGTTGGTGGTTAGTAGTTAGTTGCCATGAGAGAAAATACTAGTTACACATGTAAAAGAGATTAGAGAGAAGAAAACATAGAGAGGTAAAGAGAGCACCTTTCATAGATTGTCACCTTCTATTACAAGCACTCTTGCATTCCAAGCATAAACCACTCTCTCTTTCTATTACAAGATCTACAAAATGGAAAATACAAAGAGGGAGAAGAAGAACTAACCTAACCTAAATTAAACTACAAATGGAATGAAAAATTACCCTAAACTCTGCATATCTCCCCTCTGGAAATCCCACGGGGGTATTTATAGACACCAAGGCAACAGGGGGTCAGGGGACAAACCCTAGCCCAAAACGCGCCACGCGCAGCCCAGTCTGTCTCCTGTCAGTTCTAGTGCCCGTTTCTGGTTTTGCACCCCTGGTTTTGACGAATCAGCTCTTCTAGGTCAATGGCTATGATAATAGGCTTTTAATCACCAATGAAATGGTGATTTAGATCTTCTTCATTTGCACACCATGAACCTAGGATCAAGCAAGTAAGGTATTATTAGCAGAATTTATTATCAAATAAATGTGAGAATATAATGAAAATTATGCAAAATTAGAGACTAATCAACCCTCCTCCTTTCTTCCATCGTTTCTGCAAGCAATAAAAGATAATTTTTTTTTTATGTTCGTCATTACTTTTGTTTTCTTCTTCTTCTTTCTACTTTACCTCTTTTGGTTTTGATGAGCATGCAAGTGAATCCAGAAGCATCAGTATAATAATGTTTGTGTGAGTGCCAACGATAATTCATGGTGATGTTCTCCTCCTCAAGACTCCGTATCATTTCATTCTTGTTCGTCTTGATGATGTAATGCGACTGGGGACTGAGCTCGATCCTATGGCTTATGCGTTGAACGCCTCCGAAGCAAGGTAGACATGAAAGGGTTCCAGGTAAGTCTTCAACCAAACTAGGTAAGTATTTCTTTAATCTTCTTTCTTTTCTTTTATTTCTTTAGTTAGATCACCAACACCCACTTCTTTCATCACTCCTTTTCCATTTCTTTGTAAATAATCATTCTTCTCCACCTTCTCCATCTATCGCTTTCTTTCTAACTTAACTATAACTCTTTTTCTCTTTTCTTTTTAAGAACCAAAGAAGAACTTTAACCAAACTTTGTATCTTAAAAGAAGACTTACTAAAAAGCTTCCATCGCTAGTCCCTTCTTGTGGATCACGACCCGCATAGCCACTTGCTATCGCGGTAGAATTGAGCACTTGCACATTTCTATTTTTAATTTATGAAATTTCGTATTTTTGTGCAGGTTCTAGCTCAATCAAATTTTTGTGCAGGTTCTAGATTCGGAGTAATATTTTAGAGTCAGTTTTGATTCCCACACCTATCATTCTTGAACTTGAATCATCAATATTAAGTCACATTCCATTGTTGGAAAATAAATGTGGACTTGAGTTTCAACTTCTTGACTTGGACCCGCTTCTTGAACCAATCTCGACTCCTGAATCTTTACTTGACTTAAGTCACCTTCCTGAGTCGGTATTAATTCCTGTACTTCCTGAGTCCAAGTCAATCATTCTATCTTTTCACACTCCATTTTGGGACAAGGCGGTTGACAAATTTGACTCCGAAATTAATTATGGAATTTAGAAATTAGTGGGGTTAAATTTTTAATAAAAATCCTTCATGGATACATCATTTTAATGGGTTATGTTAGAGAGATTTCTAGTGGGTTCCTCAGAATCTCACGAAAAGTCGATTGGACCGCATTTCGTGGACCAATCAGACCACCACCGGAACCACCACCTTAAGATAGTATTTTCCTTCCCTTTCTTCTTTTTCATGCATCTATGTATTAATTCATACATTGAGGACAATGCATGAGATAGGTGTGGGGGAGGGTCTAACAGTTCTAACATAACTTAGGTTTTTCTTTTTATAAAAAAAAAATTCTTTACTTTTAAAAACTTTTTGAAATAGAAACAATATTTTGACATATTTTTTGTAAGAAATTAAGTCAATTTTAAGGAATAGGAAAATCAAAATTAGGATTTCTTAAATTTGGTCAAAATAAGATTATTTGTTTGATTTTTAGGGTTAGGAAGATAATTTGTCAAAGTAATTTAGTCTTGATCTTTACCTTAATGAAATATGCATACTTCATACACTTACACACTTAGGGTTCAAAAACAAAGATTATTATGCCTTATATATATATATATATAAAATAAATATATCTATGAAAAATAAACAAATCTAATTATTGATTAGCTAGGTTCTTTGGCCTAAGTAAGCCTTAGTATTTATGCGAAAGATGATTAGATAAGTTTGAAAATATATATATATATATATATAAAATCCTCTGATTAAGCTGGGTATTTGTGCCTAATAAAGCATAAGTATTCACGCCTAAAAGGGGTTCATATAATAAAATCCTTAGTTTTGTGGCCTTGTTTGCTCGAGTCCTTAAGTCCTTGGGGTATTTTCTCACCCGGTGCCCTAAGATCGTTTGGTTTGGGAGTCATCGATTAAAGGCTCGTTACATGGGCAGATTAGAAAGCCTAATAGAACTAAGGAATAATACCACCAAATATATATATATATATATATATATATATATATATATATATATATATATATATATATATATATATATATAAGGCATAAGAGTTAGAGTTAGTAAACCCTTAGTCAAAATTTTCACGGTCACAAGGTGCATATGACTTAGGGTAAAGTAATAGACCAAATGAGAAGTACAATTTGACTCCTTACTTTGATTGATAACAAATTTTTGAATAGAGACTAAGTTTAGAAATGAAAAATTCAGTTTTCCTATAACTTATAGATTACTTAAATCTTACAATTATATTTCAAATATTTTTCTCTTTCAAAATGCTTTTCGAAAATACTAACTCTTTGCTTCTCTTCTCTTTATGGATTTTGTGGGTGTAATCCACTGAAAACCCTCACGAGACAAAACTCGTCCTCTAGGGGAAACCTAGAGGTTTAACGGCTTGTTGTACATGCTCAGTGCAATCGAGTGACCTGCGAAAGTGGTCTAATAATCCTTAGTATAGTTTAGTTGTTTTGCTCGAGGACGAGTAAAAGATAAGTGTGGGGGTGTGATTAGTCACATATATTGCATATACATTGTCACCTTACCATACTTTTTACCTAATAAATCATATTAATAAGTCTTCTTCTTCTTTGTTTAATGTAGGCCCAATTGCTAAAAGAAAAGAAAGAGAAACAAGCCCAAAAGCCCACCAAATTCTGATTTAATTCAGAAGAAATTCGAAATCAAGGAACCAAGGCTAAATCTTGGCATATCAAGAGGTTGAAAACCGGTTGAGAAGAATCCTCCCTAAATCAAGCGGTTGAAGCCAGCAATCAAAGGCTGTTTCGTCAAAACCTGAAACTGAAATGAGAAAACCAGCAGAAAATATGGGCAAATCATCAAACCGGGGATCTCCACCAATTGGGTGTGGCCACCTGGCCACACCAGGGCCGCGGAAACGCGGCCCAAGCCGCGTTTCCGCGGCCTTGTTATGTTAGTTGGGGGAGCGTTTGCTCCCCCAATCTTCCCGGGATTCCCCCCTTTTGGTTTTGCCCTATAAATACTAGTTTCAACAGAGCAAAATGGGACGACCATGCAGAGATAGGAATTAGTCCAGTTTTTCACTCTTTGTAGTATAGGTTTTTGTTTTCTTTTTATGTAATTTTAATTTGTATGTAAGCTTAGGTTAGATTGAGATTCATGTAAGTAAGAGAGAGAGGCTTATGTTGAGAGTGACACCGATGTACCCTCCTCCTTTCTTCCATCGTTTCTGCAAGCAATAAAAGGTAATTTTTTTATGTTCGTCTTTACTTCTGTTTTCTTCTTCTACTTTCTACTTTACCTCTTATGGTTTTAATGAGCATGCAAGTGAATCCAGAAGCATCAGTATAACAATGTTTGTGTGAGTGCCACCGATAATTCATGGTGATGTTCTCCTCCTCAAGACTCCGTATCATTTCATTCTTATTCGTCTTGATGATGTAATGCGACTGGGGACTGAGCTCGATCCTATGGCTTATGCGTTGAACGCCTCCGAAGTAAGGTAGAACATGCAAGGGTTCCAGGTAAGTCATCAACCAAACTAGGTAAGTATTTCTTTAATCTTCTTTCTTTTCTTTTATTTTTTTAGTTAGAGCACCAACACCCACTTCTTTCATCACTCCTTTTCCATTTCTTTATAAATAATCATTCTCCATTTTTCTCCACCTTCTCCATCTATCGCTTTCTTTCTAACTTAACTATAACTCTTTTTCTCTTTTCTTTTTAAGAACCAAAGAAGTACTTTAACCAAACTTTGTATCTTAAAAGAAGACTTACTAAAAAGCTTCCATCGCTAGTCCCTCCTTGTGGATCACGACCCGCATAGCCACTTGCTATCGCGGTAGAATTGAGCACTTGCACATTTCTATTTTTAAGTTCTGAAATTTCGTATTTTTGTGCAGGTTCTAGCTCAATCACCTAGCTAAGGTTCTTCTACCTGAACCCAAAAGAAAGAAAATAGGACCCAAAATATTTGACTACATGTTTATTGGTTATGCACATCATAGTGCTTCATATAGGTTTCTTGTGACTAGAAGTGATAATAATGTTATGGAGATTAACACTATTGTTGAAACTAAATATGCAGAATTCTTTGAGTATGTTTTTCCATTAAAAACTCATGTTGATAAACCTTCTCATGCTTCTTCATCTAGTCATGCACAAGAATCTGATGATAATGAAGAGATTGAACTAAAGAGAAGTAAAAGAGTTAGAAAAGAAACTGACTTTGGTAAAGATTTCTTTACATTTCTTGTTGGTGATGACCCTCTCACTTATAAAGAGGCTATCTCCTCTCCAGATGCTCCATTCTGGAAAGAGGCTATTAATAATGAATTAGAATCCATATTATCAAATCACACTTGGGAACTTATTGATTTGCCACCGGGTGCAAAATCAATTGGTTGCAAATGGATATTTAAAAGAAAATTGAAACCTGATGGGTCTTTGGATAAATTTAAAGCTAGATTGGTTGCTAAAGAATACACTCAAAAGAAAGACTTTGATTATTTTGATACATTTGCTCCTGTGACTAGAATTGCATCTATTAGAGTGTTGTTTGCTTTAGCATCTATTCATAAGCTTGTGATACATCAAATGGATGTTAAAACTGCATTCTTAAATGGAGAACTGGAAGAAGAAATATATATGGACCAACCTGAAGGTTGTCTGACAACAGGAAATGAACACAAAGTCTGCAAACTTGTAAAATCTTTATATGGTTTAAAACAAGCATCCAAACAATGGTATGATAAGTTTGATAGTGTTCTTGTTTCTTATGGTTATCAGATTAATGAGGCTGATAAATGTATCTATATTAAATTTAAGGATAATGTTGGTGTTATCATATGTTTATATGTTGATGATATGCTTATATTTGGTACAAACTTAGAAATTGTAAATGACACCAAATCAATTTTGTCCTCTAACTTTGATATGAAAGACATGGGTGAAGTTGATGTGATCCTAGGAATTAAAATTACTAGAGATTCTGATCGTATCATGCTTTCACAAGGACACTATATAGAAAAAAATTTTGAAAAGATTTGGTCATTTTGACTGCACTCCTGTTTTCACACCTTATGATGGCAGCATTCACTTAAGAAAGAATAAAAAGAAAGTGTGTCACAATCTGAGTATGCACAAATCATTGGTAGTTTAATACACTTGATGAACTATACACGACCTGACATTGCTTTTGCCGTGGGACAACTTAGTCGTTACACTCACTGTCCTAATAAGAACCATTGGACAGCATTGTATCGAGTGCTAAAGTATCTGAAAGGAACTATTAATTATAGTTTGACATATTGTGGCTTTCCATCTGTTTTAGAGGGATACTCAGATGCTAACTGAATCTCTGATTCTGATGAGTTAAAGTCCACAAGTGGATATGTGATCACACTTGGTGGGGGTGCGGTGTCTTGGAAATTATCCAAGCAAATCGTTACAGCTCGCTCCACTATGGAGTCTGAGTTTGTTGCCTTAGAGAAGGCAGGTACTGAAGCTGAGTGGCTCAGGAATCTTTTGGTTGATATACCAATTTGAAAGAGACCAGCTCCGTCTGTGTCTATTCATTGTGATAACAAAGCTACTATTGCTAGAGCTAAGAATAAATTATACAATGGAAAGAGTAGGCATATACGCCTAAGACATAAAATTGTAAAGCAACTACTAGATGATGGGATCATATCTCTTGACTATGTGAGGTCAGAGCTTAATATAAGTGATCAATTTATCAAACCACTAGGGAGAAAACTAGTGGAGAATACATCGAGGGGAATGGGACTCATGTCTATAACAAAGAGTCAAAAATGATAGTAACCCAACCTATGTGATTGATGAACTCATGAAGTAGGTTCATATGGGTAATAACAAATCATTTGTTGACTTGGAGATGCACTATCATTATTTTATTATTGAGAAGTCCCTTCCTATGATGTAAATAGTGCAAATTGCAATGTACAAAGGATGAGAATTAGCTCTTAATGGATTACCATAGCCCTTATTAGGTGGTGTGTTTAATTGCAATGCACACTTAATGGATCCACCTATATGAGTGTGGAAGTGGGGCCGCTTCCTATGAGAATGTAGACATATTCTCTAAAGCGCTCATGAATATCCAGGTAGGGCGCATGGCCGATTCGCGCCAACCCGTTTTGAACAGCTCGGTTCTATGAATGATATGTGGGTTGTAGGTCAATGATCTATAATTAGGAAGATTGGTTCATAGAAACTTTATGTTTCACCAACTTCCTGTGGGACACACCTACATATCCTAGGTAGTGGTTCATAGACCAAAAGTCACCATTATTGATACATTGAGTTCTTATGTTTCCTCCTCTTCTCTCTCGTTCCTATTATCCTTCCTTTTAATTTTGAAATAGTTGGGGATTGTTAGTATTTTGAGGGTATTTCAAAATTAAGCATAGTTCTTTTAGTCCCACATTGGATAGGAAAAGAACTCTTTTGTGCTTATATAGGGAGTCTCTTTCATGATGGGTTGTGTGGGCTAGAAACCAGGGGGTGCTCGCGCGCACACAAGCCCATTGAGGCCCAGTGAAGGGAATTGGGTTATCGGATCCAGAAAACCTTAATGCGCATGTGCGCCCGCATCGCACGCGCAGGGGGGTACAAATCCGGGTTTCAGAGCCTCGCGGGTGTGCCCGAATAGGCTAAGTTTTGCCAATTTTATTTTTGGATTTAAAATTATAATAAAATCTTTTCAAATCCTGTCATAATATTTGGGTCAGAGATAGCTGTTGAGATTCGTATCTTTCCATGTCCTGTCCTGTCATTACAGTAACACTTTCCGAGGCAATTTTGTTTCTCTGTACAAGGAAAGATTGGTTCTCTGTTCAAGGATTATTTTCTCTTCCCAAAGATTTCCTAATGATGATAAACTCTCTTTATAAAGGATCTATTCCTTACTCTCAAAAATAGAACTCAACCATCTTCCTCTTCCTCTGAAATTTCCTTAGACTCTTCAGTTCTTCCCTGCATCTTTGGAGGAAACAAAACCAAGCTGTTCGAGGGTCTGTGCATTGCGAGTGCACGCTTGCAGGGTCAGCGATCGTTGAATCCTGGAGGGTAGGCCACCATCAACCTGCTGCACCGAGATACTCTCTCAGAGGGGCGCAATCTACTCTTAAGGATAGTCTCCGCACGCCTCGATCAACATAGAGAAGTTCATTCCTTCTTGAAAGCTTAATTTAATTAGATTAGCAGTATTTCATACATTATTTTCCAACATATTGCATGTTTAAAGATAACATATCAAGTAGCATAATCTTCCAACATGGCTACAGAGCTGTCTTGCTCTCGTGCATGCTTTTTAAGTTGAATTGATATTGTCTCTAACGAGCAATGCACGCAAGAACTCGTGAGCACGGCCACATGAAACAGCGAACGCTCCCTTCCAACACTCCAGATTTGAACCCAATAACTGTGATGGTTAACAAGATAATTACCGGACCTATCCTATACTGAGGGACCGGCGCCAAAATCCTGAAGAGTCGATCTGTTCCGCTTGTCCTACTATCTTGAGACATGCATTTGTGCAGTTTCCTTAATATCTCAGTATAAATATCACATACTAATGATAATTAATTTACAATTATATATTAAGAGAAAAATGTACCTCAGTTGTCAGCTGAGAGATTCTCTTAAGACGTGGCTGAATCTCAGCCACAAATTCTACGTCAGTGCTATCATGGTCGCAATTTTTTATGAGAACCGCAACCAGGTCACAATATTCAGACTAAAGGGAAGCGATTCCGGCAAGTGAATCTTATTTTTTATAATTTTTAGTTGTATTTCATCAAACACCTTGAGCCCGTTAACTTATTTCACAAAATTTCATCACAAAAATCCACCCAAAATGTAACTTACTATTAATATAATTTCTCTAAGATTTTTAGAAATTTTATTCATAAAAAATAATAAGATAAAGAGGATTCTCGGCTAGTACTATCCGGCCGAGACTCAGACGCTTCTGGTCTAGAGAATTGCTTATTTAATATTAAATTATAGTATCTCACTATAAATACCACATAGTAATAATAATCAATAACAAATATATATTAATAACAATGCAATAATTAATAATGATAATAATAATAATAGTTAACATAGTTGATAATAATAAATAAAAGTAAATAAAATCAAATAATAATTAACATCTAAATACAAACTATGCATGCAATAACAATAATAATAATTTATAAATCAAATTAATAAATAACAATAGAAAAAGAAAGGGGAAAAAAGAAAGACAAAATAAAATAAAAATGAAGAACAAGCCCAGGCCTGCCCTTTACCAAAACAAATAAATGAAAGCAGAGCCACAAACCCTGGCCCACATCCGTCTTTCCCTTTTCTTCTCATTTCTCTTCAGTTAGCCCAACAAAGCCCAGTCCAAACTTTAAACCTTACAAAATAGAATGTAATATCCCCTATTTAATAATACCATATTATTATTTTTAAATATTCACATGTACTATAATCTTATTATTATTATTTAACTTGATTTAGTATCATTATTAGTATTATTATTGTATATGACTTGTAGACTCTTATTATTTATATTTAGTTATTTTAAATTATTATTAATGTGTAGTATTATTATTTTCATTCCAAGCTCAATAAGCTCAGCTCATTCTCCTTTTCCTTTTGTTTTCTTTTCCTTTTTATGCTAAGCCCACATGAGTCAAGCCCACTTCCTTATTTTCATCTTTTTTCTATTTTTTTAAATCTAAAAACTAAGCCCGCAAGCCCACTCTATATTTTCTTATTATTCATATTACTTATTTCTTTTAACTAAAGCCCAAATATAACCCATAACCCATTACCATTGAGATACTTATCCAAAACCCAAACCCAATCCTAATCCTAATTCAAATCATATTTTCAAAATCATGACCTTAATAAATCCTATTCCTAACAACTAAATTAAGCAATCTAAATCTAACTGGAATTCAAGTTTCTAAAATATCTAATAGCCTATATAAAGACCCAAACTTTTTCTTTCTCTTCTACCTCAAGAGAAAACCATGCCCCAACTCTCCCTCACCTCCTTCTTTCTTTTCTCCTCAATCGAAGCATGAACAAAAGGATCTTGAAGTGCAGAGATTGAGAAAGATGTTAGGGGAGGTCAAAACCAAATAAGTAATTTATCTTCTCACAATTTATTTGACAATTTATTAAAATCATGTTCATACTATGATCTTCATGAATAATTTTATACATAAAAAACCCAATCTAAAATCCAACTAAAATACATATGAAGATATACCAACCCATATTTTTTAAAAATATTTTTCTGAGATTTTTACAATTAGGAATTTTGAATTTAAAAAAAGAAAAAAATGAAAACAGCCGCTGCACAGACCAGGCGGTCTCTGCAGCACCGCGCCAGACCCGTATTAACCCCGGCCTGGCCCCGGCCTGGCCGGCTGAAAACAGAAAACAGGGCGGCCTTGTTAGCCTTGTTTAAATAAAAAAAAAGAAAACAAGAAATTTCGGACCAGGCCTGGGCCTGGCCTAGTTCAGCCTGGTCTAGGGCTGGGCCTGGACCTCTAGACCTGTGTATAAGAAAAAAAAAAAAAAGGAAGAGAGAGAGAGATAAAGAGAGAGGGAGAGAGAGAAAGAAAGAAGAATATCATGTTAAAATAATTAGTTAAAAATATCAAAACAATTGGGAAAAAATATAAACAATATTCTACAATACTTCTACCTTCTATGATAAAACTTTTGGACTAATACCAACATAAACTAATTAAAACCACACACTTTAAAGCCATCTTCCTTAATGGTAAATTCAGACCCGTTAAGTATTTTAATGATTTAAAGCCTATTAAAAATCCAACAAAAATTAGAAATTGGTTTAAACTAAACCTATTAAATTCATTAGACCCAAAGGATCATATTCCTAATCTCCAAACTAATTAATCAAGATTAAAACCCCTTAAAACTCTCAAGTAAAACATACTTTTAAAAAAAATATCTAACAATTTCTATTAAAATGAACCATGTAGATTTATCGGGGCCTTATGATTTCAGTGTTTTGGACTTGGGATCGAGTTCAGGTGAGTGTTACCTTTCTTTGTATAATTTTATTAATTTTATTTGTGAGTGTTTTCTTTTCCTTCTATAATTCTATTTTGTGAGTGTTCTCTTTCTTCTTCAAGTAAATAAGAATTTTGTGAGTGTTCTTTCTTCTTTCAGTTAAACAAAAGAATTTTGTGAGTGCTCTCTTCCTTCTTCTGTTAAATAAGAATTTTATGACAAATAATTTTATTTTATTGTTACCGGTTACTTGTATCATTTCATATGACCATCTTATATATTATACCGGTATATTTACCTATATTCCTTCATGAGATCTCGTTGAGTGCTAACACTATTTATTTAGTTGATTTACGTCATTTCATGCGTAGTCGTCTACCACTGTTGATCATGATTAGTTGTAGTATACCTTAGCCCAGATTTTATCTTGTAATTGACCTAACTGTGTGAAATTTTAGAATATTAACAGATTGATATTGAGATTGATTGATTCTTGATTGAAGTTAGAGATTCATATTTTTATGTGAAGTAATTGTCAGATAAGTTATTTGGTGATCATCCCAATTAGAACTCTTTTGATATTGAGGACGTATTAGACATGATGTTGCTTAATCGATAGACTATTTTACCGATACATGGATATGTATGAATATAATACTCTTGACGCTAGTGTATATGATGAGACAGACTTCTGGACTATTAGGAGCTATTATTTCTGGATTCCTCCATTGGTGAGCTTGACTGATGTATTGATGACCATATTGATTACTAGAAATAGGGATGACTTAGATTTCACATTGATCGAGGATGTGGCACTCCTTAATTATGATCTTGATTTTAGATTGATGAAATAAAGACTTTTGGATTTACCGTGGTGATTTGATTGAGTACTGATGATCTTATCAATGTTGGATATTAGATGTAGAGATGATTGAGATGTTATGTTGATCGAGGAGGTTATATTCTTTAGTTATGATCTTGATTATGGTTGGATAAGTCTGATTTTAATCTCGAAGATATATATATATATATATATATATATATATATATATATATATATATATATATATATGTATGTATGTATGTATGTATGTATGTATGTATATTACTTCATATTGGTTCTTAACTATTTCAGTTATGGAGATAGAGTTATTATGAGAATAATTTCATTGATATCGGTGACTATATTACATGTTCGGAGTTTTATGGTAGCTATTGATCGATTTGTTTTATTGGTGACTTAGAGGATGGATATGTCGATGACTTTGAGGATCATAGTTGATTATATACTTTGCCGGATTATTCTATTCATGACAGCAGGTCATTACTCACCCTGAATATCATGATTTGTCTAGGAAACTTGATTGATTATACATGATATCTACCTGATAACTATATTGTCCATGTTACTATAATTGCTGGGAAAATATAGTTACACGGTTATATCACCCTCATGTTATACTTATTACATGTTCTGTTATACCGGTATCCTATTCACTGACATTATATATCCTGTTATATCGGTATCCTGATTACACATGTTGATGTTGTTACCCACCGAGTTATCCCAGTGGTCTAAGTAACATGTACGTTACATAATCTTGATAATCTAAATAACCTGATATTAAACAACTTACACTGGGGTTGGGAAAATTGATGGAGGAGACAACGTCTGTATTTTGGGTGAACCTAGGATTTATGTTGCGCATCTGAAAGAGGGTTCCACTGCAGGGTTCCCATAGGGTGACTGGCACCCCGTCCTGTTCCTGTTCCTAGTATACATGTTATACATGTACCTGACCTGTTATACATGTTCCTGACTACCTTGCGGTAGGTCCTAGTTCAGCGCCAGGAGTCTGGGCCGTGGTCCCGGGTATGCACGGGACCCACCTAAAATACAGATAATGTCTCTAACTGATCAGTTTCAATAACTAAGGACCTCGATTAGTCTGGGATGCGTCTATTACATGTGGCAATTGGTGTTCGCTGACATAATTAATAATGATAAACTGTTAATGTATTGTGACTGACCGTGATCACTCGACTGTACGTATATATAACTATATCAACATATGATTGTACACATGACCTGATTGTATACCAGACTAGTGACATATGCTAGGTTAGACATCTTGACATTAGTGGTCAGGATACCCGTTACATATCGTTTATAACTTTGTTCTTGACATTGATTATTCTGTTATCTCCTATTTCAGTTTATCTCAGTATAAATACCACACAGTAATAATAATTAATAACAAATATATATTAGTAACAATGCAATAATTAATAAATAACAATAGAAGAAAAAAAAAGACAAAATAAAATAAAAATGAAGAACAAGCCCGGGCCTGCCCTTTACAAAAACAAATAAATGAAAGCAGAGACACAAACCCTGGCCCACATCCTTCTTTCCCTTTTCTTCTCATTTCTCTTCAGTTAGCCCAACAAAGCCCAGCCCACACAACTTTCAGCCTTACAAAATAAATGAGAACAAAAAAAATATGCAAATTGTCGGAGACGAACGCACCCAATGACCATCAACGACTATCAACTGATTTGTGTCTGTACGACAATGTATAAGATTGTGTTGCCACCATCTTGGTCCGTTGAAAGCGAGGAGCTTTTGTATGGGGAAGAGAAATTTTTCTGGCTGACTAGATATGGACAAGGCATGCAATTGAATTAGAGGGGACTTTCTGTTGGGTCCTCGGGACATTCAGAACCAACTATCAGAGTTGTCGAGACCAATCCCATCACACACACACACTTTATTTACAGATGACACTCTTATAATCGGAGAGGAAGCACAGAGCTGCACTCATTCACGACAGCTATTTCTACCAATGTTTGTGCATCTGGATAGCGTCACATATGTTCTGAACATCGACCGAGTATCCTTGGACTCCCTGCATGCAGTAGTGGATTTGGTATCACACCCTCCGTAGAGAAGGATGACTTTACCCAGATTCATGGCATCTGGTAACGCTTTAACAATTGGACGATCGGATTGGGAACCTGCAATCTTCAACACTGTGCGCACGCGTTAATTGGTAAGCAAGCTGGAAAGCTTTTTCTCAATGGTTCAGCATTGAACATCCCCATGGGCACAACTGGATACCAAGTGAATGATCAATTTCACAGAGTCACTAGTCGAGTCCTGGTCTTGGAAGGCCATAAGAGCCTCCATGCTATTGATCGACCAACACTGCAGACACCAGACATGTTGCTGCAAAACACATGCCTCATCAGATATTAGGACATTTCACAACTTATACTTGAGACCTCCCATCACACTATTGGTGACCTCTTCACCAAATACCACTCTCAGGACATCCTTTACAACTTGACCGTATATTATGGACAGTCTCATAGAATATGGTACTTGATCAGGTATACCATTTACTGCATTCATATATGGATATGATCGGATATGAAAAATTGATATGTGTATTCTCTGAAATTAGATTTCGTATACGTATCGGATGTTAGCAAATCAAATATGGATACAGAAAAAACAAATATAAGCTAAACAAGTATACTCATATCACTATTCATCTTAATTAAAATTGAGAAGAGAGGAAGAACTAATTTTACTTAGTTCAATTAAATAACTAAAATAAAAAAGGAAAATATGTAAAGAATGGAAAAGGACTGACCTAGTAAACCAAAAAAAAAAATTCTCAAAAAGAAAATTCCCATCCATAGATCTAGAAGAATCTCTCGATTACAAAGTAAACAATAAGAAATCACAATCTCTATGCGAATATTCGTATAAAAGAAATTCTTTCGTAAGCTGAAATTTGCATCATATCCTGTTTCTATATACGCGGATATTTGTATCCAAAAAAAAAAAAAAAAAAATCTATCCACAAGCAGATATATGTGTCCATATCCAGGTTTTTACATGTGTGGATAACCGTATCCAAAAAAATTTCATCCATACGCATATATCTTTATCCATATCTCATTTTTGAAAAACATACATGTACTCGTTCAACCTTTTCCAAATTCATATCTAAATCCGTAGTTGTTTCATATGGCATCCACATCAAAAATGGATTCAGATGCTAATATATACGCGTGTGTTTTAGTCCCGGGCATACAAGTTACTGACACAATCAATACCGTCCCTTGTAGCAACTTCCTTGTGCCCCTAAAATATGCGTGGGCTTACATCAAAGCTGACTTCATACTTTTTATGGAAATGCTACCAGCAGTGACATTGCTCGCAGTGAGAAGCATCCAGATCCCACCAGCATGTGCACGATGTGGCATACCTGAATCAACACATCATGCACTATGGGAATGCAACACTTTTCCTCATTTCGCCGATCATCCTCTGGGCTTCATGGACCCACTTTCTTGAGATTCATTTTTAAGACCATACATTATGTTATCTCACTCAAAAACTTCCTACTTTAGGAACATACATATATGTCATCTCACTTCAAAAACTTTTCAACTTTAGGGTAGGAAAAGGTTCTAGAGCTCACATGCATGCAAGTAATAACATATAACCATATGACTTTAACCCTACTATCCCTTTTCACCGTGCTCAGAACCCAAAGGTGGGGTTCATCGGCAGCTGGGTGCGGGAGGCGATCCTCCTCCTGCGGAGTCTCTCGGCGATGATGAAGGCGAGCTCCAGAGATTGGGATGCATTCAGCCTTGGGTCACAGTGGGTGTGGTAGCGAGAGGACAGGTCATCAAAGGTGACAGTTCGGGACCCACCAATGCACTCTGTAACATTTTGACCTGTCATCTCCAGGTGCACACCACCGGGGTGGCTGCCTTCCTGGTCGTGCACGTCGAAGAATGCCCTCACCTCTGCCTGCAGTGTCACAATTGCAACAAAGGATTTCCCATATTAGCAAAATTGTATGCATCTGTTGGTGTAAATTTTGCACACATCTCTAGATGCAATAATAGAGATTCCATAACTGAACCTGTTTTAAGCATGCATTTATATGCATATAAATCTGATGCAAACCTCTGGAAACCAAGAGAGAATTGAGAATGAATTCCAAATCACAATCTAAAAGCGGTCATAATGCGGCCCAAACCAAGCGGATGGAACTACCTTCTGGTCCAAAATCTTGAGGGAGCTTTACCATTTTAGTGATGCATCTATAGATTTAAATGAAACTTGGACCACAATGCCCAAACAGACAAATGACTAGTTGCACATTTGTTTTCTATGTTGTGTATGGCTGCTACTAGCAACTTTGTGTGCTTTGCGAGGGGATGGGCCAATGGCGGTATAATGTATGGTCTAGAGGGGGTCGCAATCCACCACCTAATTTGGACATACTTAATAGAACATGGTGAAGCTAATTATTAACCAGTGGGTTCCATATGTATTATTAAGAACATTTCCAACAACTTTACCCAATTTTCGATGGGTTAGTGGGCTGATGATCTAGGGTTGGTTAGCTGATGACCAAGGGATCAAGTCCATGGAAGTATCTCTAAGGCCTTGTGCCAACATCAGACTGACGATCAAGGGTTTGGTAAGCTGAAGATGAAGGCGTCAAGTCAATGTAAGTCATCATTTTTGGAGAACAAAGTCAATGGGAGTTATCTTTTTGGAGAACAAAGTCAATGGGAGTTATCTTTAAGGTCTTGATCTTGCATCAAAGAAATAGATGTCAAAGAATCTCCGAAACCACAAAAGCTCTGCTCAAGTAATTGCCACAAAACTGATTTACCAAATTAACTTAAAATTTTGATATTCAGAGAAAAAACAGACAAAAAACTCATTAAAAACAACATAACAATGTCCAAGTGAAAATTCGAAAATCCATCAACTTAAGTATACTCTTACCATTTTCTCTCAAGAAAAGTGAACTCCACCAAATTGTATTTCAGTTGCATTGAAATAAACCCATCATAGATTCAGAGGATTCCAAATGCCGTTAACTCTGTTACTTCTACCATTAACTCATTGAGGACATACTTCTTGTCTAAGGTGGGACTTAATCCAGTGTACATGATTTTCAGGCCAACACGTGCTGATCCCGTGTCTGAAAGGTGCTCCTAAAACTACTCTAGATCGTAAATACCTTCTGATGAAGTCCTTTCGGATCCAACCCACAAGTCAATAAGAGAGCACAATACTGCCTAAAAAACTTCATTTATACCAGACAGAAGATTTCTTTCTAGAGCCTTACATCTACACATTTCTAAAATTGAAAGGAAATTGCCAGACATTCCAAGAAGAAACATATCGAACTAGAGACATGAATGATGTGATACGGACATGTCAGAGTTAAAATGGAACTGCCAGACCTTCCAAGAATATACATTTCAGATTTGAGACACGATGATATGATACAGACATGGCCTGACATGCTCGGTTGCCACTGGAATGCGACCTCAACTATTCAGAGGGTTATTTTGGGGGGTTGAGCATTTGGTAGCCACTGGAATGGCTGAAACTAGTCAGAGACATCAGCAGCGTTTTTCTTGAAAGAAGGGAAAGAATAAAGCTTTTATGTTTGACATACACATAAAATTAGCACCACTAAAGCATGGAAATAAAAGACAAACACAAACAAACGAACATGGACATTACAATTGTTGTGATATAATGAAAGCATGAATTGCCAAATAACCTTTTCTAAAGTGCAAGAACAATGTGCATTAGTATTTGCAAGATAAAGGTAAAATGAAATGCTCAAATTTGTAAAAATGACAACATTTTCAATTAGACCAAGAGAACGGGAGAGAGATGGCTAGCATACCCGAATTGCATCAAAAGGACGAGTCTTGAGACCACATGGGGCCTTGATGGTGTTTCCGTGCATTGGATCACTAACCCAAGTAACAACCTGACCTGCTCCTCTAACTGCCCTGATCAGATGAGGGAGCTTCACTCTCATGTTCTCTGCTCCCATCCTTGTGATGATAGTGATTCTTCCTGCTTTGTTCTGTGGGTTCAAGATCTCAATCAACTTCACCAACTCCTTTGGGTCCATCTTATCACTTACCTACAAACATCAATTCTTCGTTAACTTCAGACCAGTCAAAATATATTGCGAAAGTTAAAACTTATCAGGCATACTCATGAATACCTTGATGCCAAGGGGATTGGCCACACCTCGAAGGAACTCAACATGAGCTCCCTCGAGTTGGCGAGTTCGCTCACCAACCCAAAGCATGTGGGCTGAACAATCATAGTAGAGGCCAGTAGTGGAGTCCTCACGGGTGAGGGCTTGCTCGTAGGGGAGAAGCAGACACTCATGAGATGTCCAGAAGTCGGTGGTTGTCATAATGGGGTGCTCAACTGTCAGCCCAGCAGCAGCCATGAACCCTAGGGCCTCATCAACACGATGTGCCAACTCGCGATATCTGCTTGTTCCAAAAAATGTTCATGGAGTGAGCAATGACCCGAATAACTGCTTTTAGCTAGATCACAGTCAATCTGGATTCTGGATTAGGATATACTAGCACTTTGTTCCTTCAACTGAAGACGTGGACCTGTTGTTTAAAACCATGTTTGACTCTTTCTCACTTTTCACTGCCATTTATAAAGTTCAGCAGAAAACAACCAATACTGATTACAAAGTGCCACACATCCATTATTTTTTAATTTTTAGAGTAGAGTGGAAATATTCAGGAATTATACAGTCAGTTTGATAACCCACAGGTATTTGTTTTGTAACTTATGTTTCTTCCAGACACATATATTTAAAAAAACACTTATTACACACATGAACTTAAACATATAAGCTCCAATTTAACAATGAATATACCTACCAACTGTATTATGCTTCCATTGGTCTGGATAATTTTAGATGGTTCACTCAAAGTTGACCACGTCAATAGCACAATGAATCTTTGTAGGCACACAACAAGCAAATAATCTCTATCAAGGCACCGAATATACCATCTCAGTCCAGTTGTGATGGGGATTTTAACTCCCAATTTCAAAAATATGGTTGAAAATGCAATAAACTTTTGGACCCATCTGCCTCTTTGCATACTTTTTTTTTGAAAGGACCAAATCGATCTCTCTTGGCACATTTGGAGCCACATGAGATGCACATCTACATATGTTATCAGGTTTGGGATATGTAGATTTAGTTATCGATGAATACCTTTAGTGTTGGGAATCTAAGCATACAAATATCCAGTTACCTTTAACATGATATTATATTCTCCACAAATTTCAACGTCAAAATCATAACAATACTAAACACTAATTATCCGAATCTACAATATATACTCTTATAAAGATATCTTACAGTGGAACCTTTAAAATTATGACATAGAATAAAACGTCAATCTCTATTTAGATAAGCAAACAAAACAAAATCCAGAAAATATCAAAAAGTTATGCCGCTCAATCAATCAAGAATCCAAAATAAATCATCCCAATATGTAAAAGTTGGTATGGATTCGATATCAGTACAAGTTAGACATGGACCAAAGGAAACCAGAAATAGACAGCAATAATGAGAATGGCATAGGTGGGGGACCAACAAACTAACCCTAAATCCAACCTGTAAATTTCTTTTTGTTTACATAAAACATAAAAGGGAAAACAACCTATGTGTCCTTGTAATGACCTGGACTTCAATTTACATTATCTAACAAATCAACTTGTAAAGATCGCAGAGTTAGTTTTAGCACTTAGGCCAAGCACCAACTTATTGACCACCCAGGAGTTTCTTTCTAGATGTTCTTATCTTTAATCATGACTTATGAAATTTTATTCCTGAATTTACTGTTTACTCGAGGTGTTATCATTGAACACAGTTCTTTATTATTAATCTTATTATTACTAGTTAAAACATGAGGTGTTATTGTTCATTATCAAGTGTAGGTACTCAGGCATCATTAAACGTACCACCCCTCAGGAATTCAAAATTTCTGGCAGTAAATCCACTTTATGTTGGATTAGTCAAGGATATCATTAACTTAAATCAACCCAAGCTTACCCAAGTTTAAAATAAGGGTCTGTTTGGTTGTCGTAATTGGTCGTAATTCATAAGCCATAATTGGTAAAGTCTTTTACAGTTGTAAATGAGTTATATGCATGTAAGTTTTACGGTGTTTGGTTGGAAATATAAAGTTGTAAGTGGGAAAAATGTATTGTATTTTACGGTGTTTGGTTGTCGTAATGTGTAAGTCGTAAGTGAAAAAGTTGACCACAAAATTAACTATTTGGTGATTTAAAAATTTTAATATTGCAAATAAATACTAAAATGCTAAATATTAAAAAATTAATATTAACATAAAAAAAATAATACAAATTAGCATGACCACAAAATTAACTGTAAGTGGGTTGTAAGTGAGTGGTAATTGGGTTGCAAGTGAGTGGTAGGTGAGTTGCGTAAGTCTTTTACGAATTACGGTACAAACAAACACCATAGTTGTAATTGGGTTGTAAGTCATTTACGAATTATGACCTTTTACAGCCTTTTACGTCCAACCAAACAACCCCTAAATAGCAGCAAATTGGCGAGGACATGTACCTGTCCCCTTGCTCACTGTGTTCAGTGAAGTCCAGGTTCCACTGTGTGACCCTCTGCATTGCAGCATAACCTCCAGTAGCAAAGGCCCGCAGAAGATTGAGGGTCGCGGCAGCCTGGCAATAGGCACGGATCATCCTTTGAGGATCCGGAATCCGTGATTTCTCATCAAAGGCATCACCATTGATGTTGTCTCCTCTGTAGCTTGGCAGCTTCACCCCATCCTTCTCCTCGAAGGGGTCAGATCTCGGCTTCGCAAACTGACCCGCCATCCTCCCTACCTGTTAAATGGGCTTAACAATTGAACTTAAATGCTTGCGTAATGTCTATTTGTGTTAATAAAAATTTTCAAAAGCTACAACTTCATTAAACATTTTTTTTTTAGAACAAACATACAAAAAATTATGTATGATTAAAAATGGAATATCTTTATAACCAGAAACAAACATTAAACAAATTTGACAGGGCCAGAGCCACGAGAATTGCAAAAGTTAACATTAAATGGTTTCATTAGGCATACTTTATGAATAATTCATGAAAAAATTAGCTATATTTCAAAACAAAATTTTGATTATTACGAAAATAATGTTATATACTAGACAACAAAACCGGTCAAAAGCCCCATCAAAACACGCAAAAATTATCAAACACTGAATCAAGCAGAGACTAAAAACAAAATTTGACCAGATCTAGGTTTCCCTCCCTCACCTTAATCACAGGCATTTGTCCCCCAAACATCATGACGACCGACATCTGCAGCAGGATCCTGAAGGTGTCCCTGATGTGTTGGCATTGAACTCCTTGAAGCTCTCGGCGCAGTCCCCTCCCTGAAGCAGGAACGCCTTCCCCACCGCCGCGTCGGCCAGCCTCTCCTCCAGGCTCCGCGCCTCTCCGGCGAACACGATCGGCGGGAAGCTCTCGATCGTCTTCAGCACCGTCTCCAGATCCTCCTTGTTCGGGTACTCGGGGAGCTGGAGCGCCTTCTTCGACTTCCAGCTGTCCACCGACCACCTCGACGGCGAAGGGACAGCCGGCGAGGTCACCGCCGCCGCCGCCGGTTTCTTGAAGGGGTCGGCGGCGTGGACGGCGGTGACGGAGAGGGGGAATGGGGCGGGGGAGGGGGAGTTGAGGTGGAGGAGGGCGGCGGGTGCATTTTGGGAAGAGGAGGAGGGGAGGGGGAGAGGGGAGAGGAAGGGCTTGGAGGTGAGGGAGGAGGCGGCTGTGAGGGCCATTATGGGGATATTTTCTCTCTCTACTTCTTGATTTTGTTTTAGAGAGAGAGTAGTTTTCGGTGACGATGAGGGGATTATTGCGGAGTGGCGGGGGGCGGGGAAGATTTATTTATCGGGGCTAGGGGTGGCCAACGGGACGAATCGGGTTGATTCGTCCCGTCTGGCAAACGAATCCCTGACGAGACGGGTTGGACCCGTCTCGTCACGGGTTAAACGGGACGGGTTAAAATCTCGGGTAACGAATTACCGGATTCGGCGAGACGGGTTGGACCCGTCTCGCCTATTTTTTTTTTTTAATTCGATAATTTTCCCCTCTAACGAGACGGGTTGAGGGTTTAAAACAAAAAAATTTTAATATAGGGGGCGCAGAATAATTTTCCCCTCTAACGTTCTTAAAAAATTATTGGACTAAAAAAAAAAATAAATAAGAAGGGGGGGTCGGGGAAATTTTCCCCGACCCGACTCGTCCCGTGATTCGTCACGGGACGAATCCGATTCGTCCCGTGACCACGGGACGGGTCAACCCGTTTGGACCCGCCCCTTAACGGGGCGGGTACGGGTTGACCCGTCAACCCGTCTGTGCGACTCCGACGAGTCGCACAGTACGGGTCGGGGCGGGTCGACGCGGGTCGACCTGCCCTGGTGGCCACCCCTGATCGGGGCGAGGGAGTTAGTGAAGAAGATGCACTATTTCCTTTTCACGTTAGTCCCTTATATTCTAATATTTGCATATTAGTCCACCGGATCTTCAAATTTCCCACTAAATCCTCCTTTTTTATGTTATACTAAGTTAAGATATTAAACTTTACTTATTGAATATTCTATTAAATAGTATGTCGCTTGAACCTCTTCTTTAATACAAATACATCCTCAATATTAATTTCATTTATTTTCTCCATAAATCAAAACTCATAACTCTGTATCTCTCTCCTATCAGTCTCATCCTAATCTCAAATACCTCTCTATCTCTCTCTTTCTCGATCTCTCGATCGAATTTAAAGTTCTTTTAAGAGAGAATTGAAAGGATTCATGAGAAATAGAGACAGAGAGAGGGCACAAAGTAAAGAAAGAGAGGGGAGAGAGAGATTGTGAGGTGTCCTTAAAAGTTTAAGTAATTAAGTCTTTTTTAGTTATCCGGATATAACTTAAAAATTGAGGGACTAGAGACTAATATGCAATACAAGTAATTAAGAGGTTAATATTGAAAACCTCTTTTTTAATTCTTTTTAGACCAATAGGGACAGAAGATGTGAAGAAGTAAGTAGGAAGTGTGGACTTAGACCGTTAAAATAAAAGCATTGGAAATTTGACTCTGTGCTCAAGAGCATTCGGATCCGCATCATTCATCCACAAACCCATTAAAACTGGAGTCAATGGCATGCAGTGTAAATTTGGAAAAGCTAGGTAAGGTGAGAAGGTGCTTGAAGGAAAGCTGCAAGCAGAACCAAACTTTTAAGATAAATGTCTTTTGCTGGAATACATATCTAGTTACTAAGAAAAAAAGAAAAATTTAATATTATAGTCTTGGATAAAAGAACAAGAAATTTTTTCTTTTATCGCTAAAAAAAAAAGAAAGAATTTCTTTTATCTCTTGGCTTTTACTTATTTATGTATTAAAAAAGTTTCACATTTTGCTGTACAACTTACAAAACAAAGGCAGTCAAAGGTCTAAGAGCTCTGGATGACTCCTCACCTAAACCCTCTGACGTTTAAGTTAAACAATTTATGAGGTGAATCTCCCAAAGAAGAATAAAAGATTGCAATTAGAGGGGGTTAATAGCACATACCTCTGTTCGAGTAGAAGTTAATTAAAAATAGGTCAAAGGGTAGTTTAGGTAATTCAAGCGAGGCCGGTGGGCGTCACGATTAGTGTTGCCTTGCCAACGCGATTAGTGTGAACTTTATCGGACTTGTCAGGTATCAGGCTGAGGATATGCTGATTGGGCAGCCTAATAAAACTCTGACGGGCCGCTCAAGCAGCTTTGCAGTTCTGTAGTCCCCTTCTTCTCCTTGAGGGTTGTCGTTAGTGACGTACTATTCTCTTGGTCCGGGCTAAGGCGTACTGGAGAAAAAGAGTTCGGGCTCTCGATGTGGGCTGGCCCAATCCGCGCAGCCTAAACACTTAATTTATTATTTTTAGGTAATTTTAAAAATGCTCAAACATCAAGATGGTATATTGAAATTTAGTATTAGAAAAACTAATTAAGAAACCAAAAAAAAAAAAAAAACAAATTAGCTGCTGATGGGAGCTTAAACGTCTGACACAACTCATTTAAAAAAATTTTTGCTCACCGCCTCATGCTCACCCCGCGCTCACCGCGGTGAGCCAAAAAAAACTCACCCAACACGAGCCCTCTGTTGTTCGTATGCTCACACGTGGCGCCTGGGTAGCTTCCCAGGCACCACGCGCAATTGGAATATTCTCGCATCTATAGTTTTTCGGGTAAAGTGCAGAAAAAATACTCAGAAGTTTGGTGGATATTTCTAAAGTATACCCCGTACTTTTTGTTCCTTCATTTAAGGCCTGCTTGTTTCGTTGCAAAACGTCGCAAGTCGTAAGTCGTAAAATGAGTATGGAAAAAGTGAACTGTAGCAGAGAAAATATATTGTGTTTTACGGTGTTTGGTTGATAAAGTGAAGTGTAAATGGAAAAGTATATTGTGTTTTACGGTGTTTGGTTGATAAAGTGAAAGTGTAAATGGTAAAGTATATTGTGTTTTACAGTGTTTGGTTGGTAATGTAAAAGTGTAAGTGGAAAAGTTGACCACAAAATTAACTGTAGCAGTGATTTAAATATTATAAATACTATTAAATTAAATCTACTATTGTAAATTAAATTTTATTAATAAATTTGAGATAAAAAATTAATAATCTTAATATTTTATTCATAACAATAATATTAATAAAATATTACTAAAATATTAATTAAATAAATAATATAAAATTTTAAGAAAATCTAAAGAACAGTAATAAAATTTTAAGAATACTAATAAAATATAAATATTAAAAAATCTTACAAAAATAATAAATATAGTTATAATATTATAATATTAAAAATACTTGAAAATTATTATAATATAAATTTTATTATAATATTATTGTAATATTATAGAAATATAAAATTAACAAAGTAAAATATAATTATATTTTGATAATAAATTATCATTATAGTATTATTATACTAAATTATTATTGCAATATTAACATAATAAAATATTAATATAATAATAAAATATATTATGATATTAATAAAGTAATTTTTTATATTAAAAAATAAATAATTAAATATATAGTAAAGTATAATATTGTAATATTAATAAAATATTAACTCTAAATAAATAATAAAAAATGGAATAAGTATTATAAAATAATAAAGTATTAAATAAAATATTAATAAAAAATATTAAATTAAATTAGTAAATATTAAATATTAAAACAATATTAAAACAATAAAAAATTAAAGATTAACAATATAAATAATTAAATAAGAAATTGAACACTATTTAAAATATTATATATTTAATAATATTAAATTATATATTGATTATCATGTAACTATTTTGAACTGTAAGTGTACTACAAGTGAGAGTTACATGACCACAAAATTAACTGTAGCAACTGCAAGTGAGAAAATATGAGTATAAAAGTGAGATTTACATGACCACAAACTTAACTGTAGCAACTGCAAGTGAGAAAAGAAGAGTTGCATTTTGCAACTTGTTTTTCAGCGAAACAAACAACGGAAAATGGAAAAGAAGTTTTACGACTTACGTTTTG
>JAVJIF010005324.1:0-181663 GCA_038442645.1 Agave tequilana
AGACATGTCTTGAACTGTTTAATTACAGCCTCCGTATCTTATATCATTGTGATGGATAAACACATCTAATTTGGGGGGTGTAGTAAAAAATTGACCCTCATCAAGATGCTGACATGTGTTCGATTAATTAAGTCTCTCTTTTGAGACTTCTGCATCATTCATTCGTCCGGCAGCTTTTGTCACATCGAATCCTCCCAAAGACGTCAACACCTCTCAGAATCACTCCAAACCACACATAAGTCAAACTTTAAGATTCGCCACAACAGCCATCCCGACGCTACCCTCATGTTCCAAAAACATCACCCTCCAGATCTACCTACAGTCCAAGATTCCCGACTTTACCACGGAAGTCCCTAGTAGCCACCACTGAGATCTTCGTCTACAATTACGCCTCTCTCTCTCTCCCCCCACATTGAAGACGTGTAACGTCCCTACATTCAAAATAGATAATTATGAATAATGAAGAAATTCTCTGCATGCAATCCTAACAATCCAACACTCATAATCACGGCCGTTTCAACACCGCATATAAAAGTCGTGCAATTATATGAACCTCGTCAACTCTTGTTCACAACCAAAATCCCAATATAAATGGACCAGCGTCCCCAACGAGAAGAGAACCATGAATCCCCTCTTTGGACCTAACACTAAAACCTTATCACGGAATTGTAATGATGGCAGACCAATAGTTTGTATCCCATGCTATGATCGTGAGAGTCTATAGAGATGTGATAACTTTCTCACTTTTCTCATAATTTTCCGACCAATCGAAAGCATTTGTCCACGTATCAGCAATATGATCAGTGCTGTTTGATATGTCTATTACTTTAATTGTCAGCATACAATGAACCATATAATAAAACACAATATAAGAGGATAAACGCCAGCTGGTCAACTGATCAGATCAATTTGCTGAAATTGGAAGCCTTAAACGGCAGTTGATTGCAATGATGCATTATGGGTCAAGTTTTCTGGTGACTAGTCTTCAAAGAGCATCACAATGGATCAAGCTCAACTTCCACGAGAGATCAACTTCAACTTTCAGATTTTTCAGCTGATACTTTAAAGATTTTCTTTTAGATTCTAAATTTTTTTTTTTAATCTAAACTCACAATTTTCATCTATCATGAGTTTCCATTGGGTGTTAAGAAGTATTATAATTATGCAGTACTAGTAGTATTAAGATTACATTTTTTCATTATCATGTAATTGTAATACTTATACAATTAACAATAATTCAATTCAACTCTCTCTAAATCCAGTTTCACTTTAAACAGTAGTTGAAAGTAATGACATGTCACGGGTCATCGTTGGCAAGAAATATTGCTTTCTTTTTTTGTTTTGCATTCTTTTGTAGTTTAAAAGAGTTTGGTGAGATCCAGTGACGAAGAAAACATTAAAATTGTATAAATAACGCAAACTAGCACATAACATGGTAAGGATCATTATGAGTCACAGTCGTTATTTGGTGTTTGAGAGTGATCATAAGTAGGGAATTGAATTTGAGTGAGAATCCGATGTGACGAGAGAGTTGTCAACTTCTTTTGGTAGAGTCAAAAAAAGATATTATTCTGCTCGACATTATGTTGCCATGGAGTAAAACACAAACTTTAGTGATTGCATATGGTGAAGTTAACCCATCCTTCTTTATGCCAGCTTAAGTTTCACACTAACGAATGGTGAATATATCTCTTATCAAAGTGAGAGTAAATATGAGATAACTTGTGTCATTCTGAAAAGATTTGAATCCTTCTCACTCAAATACAACACATCCGAATATAAGATTTATTCTGTTGAACTTGACTAAAAATAAAAAATCATAAAATTTGAATACTTTTTGCTTATTCATCAAGTTGGCACAAAATAAACAAGTGAAAATAGCTATTACTTAGATCTATATTTTTAGACATACAAATTCTCGATCCGACCATTTCATCATAACCTAAACACTTAAAACCCTCACACACAAATTTTTGTTGAATTTCAATATTCTACACAGTGAAACTAACCAACTCACTATTTCGACTGTCTATTTTGCGCTTGCTTGATTGATAGGCAAAAAGCATGATTTTTATTTTTTTAATTATTTAAATAATATAGATCAACTTCAACGGAGTGAATCTTGCATGCGGATGTCAAAGATTGCATTTTAGTGGGGAAAATTCAGCCTCGAATCCTTCCGAAATGACACAAATCTATCTCGGTAAATATTTCCTCATGGGATATCTATTATATACTAATTCAATAATCTCCAGAATTAATTGTGCTTTAACAATTTTGAAAAAAAACAGAGTACAACTAATTAAGCATACATGAGTGACTTTGTAAAAAGTTAGAACTCAGGTTGTGACAATATATCGCCGTAACATATTAGAGAACAAAATTCACACGAGTAGGTGTGCGTGAGTCTCACATCACATATAACCTGCACGCACAAAAAACACTTCATTTAGGTAGTAAGCTAGCTTAGTAAACTGTGATGACTCGTCGTTCCTTGAAAGTGAGAAAAAAGATATCTTCGTAGCTGAATTAGCTCCTTGGTAGCCACGCGAAAACATACATGGACCGTAGAATCCAAGATCATACAAAAACATTGCATACATATGTAATCAATCAAAATGTCATACAATGCATACACCATAACTTTACATTGCACTGGTTATGCACGGACTTGGCTCTATACACGCAGTGATTATTTAAATGTATGCCTTAGTTTTACATGATGGTCCCAGTCACGTACAATTACACAATTGCTTTTATATAGCATATACATTAGTTAAGCATAATACACTAATCTCACACGCGAGTTCTACACCACAGAATGTATTGCTTTTCAATACTACAATAAATTGTCATGGTATTCTCAATAAAACTCCTAAAACTATTAAAGTCCCAAAATACAACCACAAACTATATTTTTCTCACTTTGACACTATAAATGATGTTAACAGTGCAAGTGCAAATACCTAAATACCTTACGCTTGCAATCTGATGGAAAAAACACGTGTTGTGCACATCTTAGATTAGTGACAATTTGTCATAAAATAGACATGTGATAGACACATAACAGCTCTTGAAACGGAAGATGGGTGAAAGGTAGTTTTTTGAAATTCAAGGAATAGCTTGTAATGATATTTTATGTATTTGATAGTTATAGGGTTTTATGGAAATACCATGATAGTTTATGGTAGTATTGAGAAATTTAGCCGTCCACTTGCCTTGAGATCTACAAGATGACGCAAATTTCAATTTCTAATGGTAAGATCACCATAATTTTCCCATTGAACTATGGGTAATATGTCCTCCAATTTGATTTTCCTTTTCAAAATTTCAACCCGAGTAGATTTATTTCCCTATTGCATTTCGATTAGGATTTTCAAAAACCAAAACCCAAAAGCCCGTCAAAACAAATGTGGGACCTAAATACCCTGCTAATTTACATTTTCAATATATCCATGAATTACACCCTAATCTTGATATGCTCCTCATAATTCTTTGAATTCTGATATTATACCCTAAAAGTGGTACCCTTGGCTAGTTAAACACTATAACTAGTGATCCACATGCAAATACATTATAAATTAGTACGTTCCACCCTTGGATATAAAACACACTAGGAATAAAGATCCACCTGAGGATCCAAACCACTAATTTCATCATATTTGGCTCACATTACCCAAATTCAAATACATAACACTTTCCATTAAGAATTACATAGAAATCGGGAAATGTTCTTCTTCTGGATAAATATAAACAAGTTGTATTTAGAAAGAAGATCATTTAGATTGAACTATATGAACTAAACTATAAACATATCAAACTCGGATTAATCAGATTATCAGGTCGAGATCAATAAGGATTCATATGCATGTAGATTCAATAAAGAATAATCAGGTCGACTTTTAGAATCCATATCCTATCTAATAAGATAATATCAGATATGATTTTAACGATTCAAGTTATGAGGCCCCGCGGCCACCCCAAAACCCAACTGCTATGCCAGTTTACTAACACCCCTGTAATGTTTTTGAAGAGTATGTATCAAAAACAAATAATTCAAGGGACAATCAGAATAATTAAAAAAAAAAAAGGTTTCAGATGAATGGAACCTAAACTTGAATGTTCAGGAAGAAAAGGATCCAGAATGCACTATAAAATGACAAACTATTTATACTTCTGATACAACTACAAGACTGTCCACAGCAAGATTAAGCATGACTGCTTGACAGGCAAAAAAGATCAAGCATAGCTGAGGTTAAGCAAGCCTAGTTAGACGCAGCTCTGAGCCTCTGACCTCTGCTTTTTCCACAATCAAAACCAAAATCAAGAGATTTAAAGACTCTTCAAAATCTAATCTCACCACAACAGGGTAGGAGAATCCCCTAGAAATGGGCCTTGTTTTAATTTAATTTGGGTGGCATTTTAGAATGTTTGAAACAATCGGCTACTCGTGCCCGGGGTTTTCGGGCGGCTGTCTGGCCTTCCTACTCATCACTTACCTATAGTCACTCACCAAAAGTAGAATCCCCACAAAAGGCCCTAGATAGTGGCATGGTCATACTTAACTACATTTGGGAGTAAATCCAGGATTCTAGCTTTATTAGCCTTTCAAGTGAAATGACATCATGTTGGCCCATTCTCATCCAACTCTCCTCAAACCAATCAACCTTGTGCTTTAAAAGAAAAGAAGTTGAGAAACTCCCTCTGAGAAAAGCATGCTATTGGAATTAGAGAAGACACAGGATTGATCCTGCTTTTGATGTGAAACGAGGAGAGGGGGGGTCTATAGATTTTGGGAAAAAATAAAAGATGAAAGAAATAGTCAATGATTAAACTAATGGATTAATGAAAAGGCCTTCCATCTTTTCGGATCTCACGCCGCACGCTCCCCGGTCTTAACCTTAGGCCGCTTCACAACGTCAGCTCAATCTTAGCTTCACGTTTAGGGTTTCACACCCTACCATGGGAGGCACGCCCTTCAAGGAAAAAAAAATCCAAAACATTTTTTCCTCAAAATTCTGGTCTCTTTTATTGAAAGAAATAGAGCCTTCAAATAGACCTACAAGTCTTGACTTTTCACCACATAATTAATGTAAGACTAATATGAAAACAAAGACTAAATAAAATAAAAGAAAAAGCACATTAAACGCAAAAAAAGATACAAGCTCAATTCGAATTCTTTCATGACATTGATGTCCCCATCATTCTCGTCGGATAGGAAAAACTCGACCACGTCGAGTATACATGAGTTGATACTTGCTCAACACTTGATTTGGATTCGAAACTGCTATTGAGAAGCCGGTTCTCAAGAACATGTCTTATACTGTTGACTTGTTGATAATTGTGATTAACAAATGTTGATCCGAATGACTTTTGCTTGTTGATGTCTGATATTGCTATTCTCGTGAGGAGGGAAGGAGAGAGAGAGAGAGAGAGAGAGAGAGAGAGAGAGAGACAATGGGGCTTGCTTTCTTTCTTTCTTTTTAAAAATATTTTGATTGTGATTTGTAACTAAAGATTTGGGATTGTGGCTGAGGATTTAATTTGGGGCTGAGATTTTAAATTATGTTTGGGATTTGAGATGCATGTGAGGATTTGAGATAAGATAAAAGATAATGAGGAGATTGAAAGATTTTGTAATTTTTTTTTTAATTTGTGAAAAAAGAAATGAATGAGATTATTTGACAAAAAAAATTAAAAAAAACAATGAATAATTCAAATAAAATTGTATCGATTTCATATCGGAATCTTTTCACAAGAAACTTGTATTACAATTTTAATTTCATCACTCACTATTTTTTTTAATCATGCTCTAATACCAAATTGACGTGAAATGAGGAGAGAGGGTCTGAAAATTTTGGGAAAAGATGAGAGATGAAAGAAATAGCTAATGATTACCTAATAGATAAATGAAAAAAAACTCACCTTTTCGGGATCTCATGCTGCTTCACACCGCATGCTCGATCTTAGCTTCATAAGTAGGGCTTCACATCCCGCTACGAGAGGCATGCCCTCTCAAGAGAAAAAAACCCAAATATTTTTTTTCCTCAAAATTCTAATCTCCTTTTATTGAAAGCAATGGAGCTTTTAAATTAAGCCTACAAATCTTGACTTTTCACCATATAATCGATGTGAGACTAAACATGAAAACAAATACTAAATAAAATAAAAAGAAAAACACACTAGACTCAAAAGAAAAATACAGACTCAATTCGAATTCTCTCATGAAATTGATCTCTCCATCAGCTTATATGGATTGCATGTACCTGAGCGGATGGATTGAACAGTTAAAACTCCAAACCTGCATCTGATGAAAGCACAATTCACTGCCCTTTTAGCAGAGCCCTTTTATCAGAGCCCCACAATTGGTTCTCACAGGGGAAAAGATACACGGCCAAGATGTAGAGTGAGAGACAATGGGAGAAAAAGAAAAAGCACAAGTAGGCCCAAAGGGCCTTGTGGATAGGAGATTCTGATTCTTATTTGTGGTGACTGAGGCTGATGTCCCAAAGTTGAGACTAGTGGGGGTACTGCAGTGGTCACAAACAAGCAAATTCTGATAAGGAGCTGTCCTTGGAAGTTATTTTGAGTGGAGTGTCACTGTAGGGCTGCAAACTAAGACAGCACCACTTCCATTGAATCAGACTAGTTGTTATCCAAGAGATAGAACATGTCATTTCACAGGACTAGTATGCATAATCTACAGACATTAGGAGAGAGAAGTTACACAAATTCTGAATCAGACTAGTTCTTATCCAAGAGAAAGAGCATGTGATTTCACAAGACTAGTGTACATAATCTACAGGCATTAGGAGTCTAACAGGCAAATCAGCAATGTTTGTAATTTTGTTGTAGGTTAGTTGGTACAAACATTCAACCCTTACCTGAGAAACCGGTGTTCGAGCTGTTCAAGACGATGCAATAGGATATAAATTTTTTTCCCTGAAAAGGAAAAAAACAATTATTAGCACACATTTGCATGGGAAATTGATCATTTTTATAGATTCATAAGTTTGTCTCCCAAAGGAACAAGGGCTTTAGCATCAGTAGCCTGAAAAGAAAATTTTTCTCTCTTCTCGATTTGAGGGGAAAAGGAAAAGAAAAAAAGAATTAATAGTAATAAGAAATTTTAGTTTGCAGAGTTTTTTCATCATAAAGATGAAAATTTTAGCTGGATCTCAGCCTTCAGAAGAAAAGTCGCAGATTGTATTCAAGTGCAAGTGGCCAACAGCCAACTTATTACTTCCTCATCTGAGTTAAAGACTAATTTATGAAGAACATTTTTCTCATCTATATAACTTACTAAAGCAAGTTATCAAACACAACTTTTCACACTTCATTTTACTTGAGAACTTGAATGCGTAATTTGTAAGATAAAAATTGAAACACTTGAATCCAACTTCTAAACATTCAGAGAAAAAATATCTATACTTCAGCCGGAATGAATTCCATCAGAGGACACAACACGAGAGAACAACCAATGCACAGCAAGTTTTAACAGTAACAGAAAACAAAAGTATCATGTCTGATTCGTGTCAATCCAACATGTATCTGCACATAGTTACCGGACACGTTATTATGCATGGTTGGAAAAACTAACTTTTGACACTGACACCATATTATATTCAAAAAAAGAAGAAATATTTCATACACATTTTGTACACCGTATATATACCATTTAGATATTTTTTAGCACTTTCATATATTTATTCAACTTGGATGGGAAACTCATATGACACCAGTTTTGTTGTTTGAGAAACTTAAGACAAATATTTAGCAATTAGTTACTCTTAATAGAAAAAAAAAATGAAGAAGAAAAAACTTAATAAGAGAACTCTTGCAACTTGCTCAATTTTAACTAGAGATTTCATTAAAATTTCTTGAGAATCACAAATTTCATTAGAGTTAACTATATGCATATATATATCTGTAATCTAAAAAATTATATTTAAATATGTGTTATATTAAATATTTTTTTCCTATGTTTTTCAAGGAATATGAACATTTATTCCTTTATACTACTTGCTTCTTGCAATTTTTTTTTAGAAATTTCTCAGAGAGTTCTCTACAATTTTAATTTTGACATATATGAAATTAAGAATATATGTATTTACACATATATACAGGCAACATGTATATACACGTTTCTATGTTTCTCAGAACTACGTATCATGCCCAGCACTTTCGTGTCTTGACCTCGTAGCGACTCCAGCACAACACAGCTTCAGTTGAGAAGTGTTCATGCTACATAGGCAACAACTATTGATACCACAGAATGACAATGATTTGCCACCAACCATACCGTATTTTCCCCTCTAAATTATGTTATCTACTTGATAGATTCGATCACCACTCAGAACATTCGTAAACTATGCTTTCATCCGTAAGGCGCAGGGTTCAATACGAATAAAAGTTATTAAAAGCAATATATATATATATATATATATATATATATATATATAATATATATATATATATATATAGAGAGAGAGAGAGAGAGAGAGAAATGTAAATCAGCTGACACAGGAGGCAAATTCGTCCTATGTCGCACTCAAAAATCATATTTCCCGAATGAATTTTCAAGATCCGACCGTACATTATCATCTTCATATTCTAAGATATACACATATAAAAAATCAAGTGATTTGAAGATCGTTTACTCATTGATCTAAACGTTCTATTTTGTTCTATTGTTAAAAAACCGTTAATGTTTGAACCCAAAAAAAATGTAGTAAACAAACTTCAAATCACTTGATTTTTTTATATGTATATATCATAGAATATGAAAATAATAATGTGTGGTCGGATCTTGAAAATTCATTCGGGAAATATGATTTTTGAGTGCGACATAGGAGGAGTTGCCTCCTGTGTCAGCTGATTTACATTTCTCTCTCATATATATATATATATATATATATATATATATATATATATATATATATATATATATATATATATTTGTCGCATAACCCACAGGATATGAAATCCCTCTTCTGTCAAGCAATTCATCATAGATGTGAATGCATCAGATGCCCAAAAGAATTATTGAAAAACAACAAAGCATCTATCGCCTTCCATGATTAGAAAACAAAACTTATCAATTTCCATAATAGCAACGCTTACATAAACTACATTACTTTACGAGCAAATGTAATTAGGTTTTGCCTCCAGCATTCCAGTGGACCAGTTTCGATGGTGCCAATGTCATTATTTATGAGTATGGACGGCTACTTATTAAATTTTTCATATGCAATGGAGGTGCTTTAAGAGAAGATAAGGAATCTTATGCAGTGTCATAAGTTCAGACTGCACTGAGATGTTATTAATGATAAAGAATATGTGTAATCAAGAAAGGAAGAATACGCAAAACTTGTGCAGGTGATACCCACTAAGTACAAGCTTCATATGGCCAAATAGGAAGCCTTACCAATTTGGGGGCTGTATTCATCATTATTGGGAGATTTGTCCAATAAAATGTTTGGAACATGCTATCATTTGCCATTACTTTGGATGAAAGAGACCCATAGAACTCCATTGGAAACTAGGTAACTCAACCTAACAGCATAAACTTGGAATACCCTGCATCAACATATTCATTGCTGCTGCTGAATTCAGTTGAATGAAATCCCATGTCAAATCTAAAATGCCCAGCCGAATCCAGCAGGCTTATTTTACATCGAAAGTTTGTACATTGATCATACCTAGAGAAAGAAAAATTCAGGAAAAAAAAATGGTATATATTAAAAAGAGAAATGTTCACTTGAGTAATACATGTTGATGGACAAAACCTGAACAACGAGGAAGATCATCAAATGCATACCTTGCAATGGTTCTGACATGAAATTACTGTGGGAAGCTATTGTGTGAGAAAGTGATCCTCACTAGAAAAGGATAGCTGTGATCTTTGTCATAGTTAGGCCAAGAGCTATCACCACCATTAAGAAATTTCAAATGAAGATTCCAAACTACAGTATCATAATTTTCGATCAATTCATAATGCAACCCAAAACCTTTGATTATATCCAGAAACTTGTAGAGGGAATCGCCTCTCTTGGGGCTGAGGAAGATGGCTTCCGAAACCTCTGAATATTTCAACAGGGATTTGATTGTACGAGCAAGGCTTTCATGGAAGTCCTTGAAGAATGTGCTATGAACAGAAAATGCAAGTTAGATAACAAACTTGCAAAGAGTCAGACATCACTCCTTGTGTGTTGTAAATTACAATTGTTTGCAGAGAATCATTTTTTTATATATCAAACAGAGAAATTACATCAGAACTTTTCACTTGCATGCTTGGAAATTCAACAATTACTCAGTTTATTTGACAATAGCACATCAATCAACCCATTGCTCGATCAAGCTCTTTTCCTTCTCGTCTCAATTCTGAATAGGAAGTGAGTAAATCAACAACATCGAGGCAAAAAACTGAAATACTTTATGTCAGACAAGATTGTATGTCTGAAAGTTCAGCTCTAACAACTAAAAAGGTACAATATCTTCAGAACACGTGAAGATCTGAGACAACTTCCAATGAGTACTTTTAGTGGCATCTCCAAATTCTCAAGTTTCTCTGGTGGATTTCATTGAGTCATTTGACACAAATGGAAAAGGAAAAAAGAAAAGGTAGCAGAGTGTCTCAAGGAATTGATAGCTGACGAATTTATTACAAAGATATAATGCCTTCCTTCCACTGCCAAGACAAAGCCCATAGCACAATTGGTGGTAAAGCTATAAGATTTTTTTTACTTTTCCTTTTTTTTCCCTCCATTCTTGAGAGAGGCTTGACATACTAACATTCAAATAATCCATATGGAAAATACAAGGAATAAGAAATAACAAATTTGTTCTCCAAAAAAAAAAATAACTAATCTATTTAAACCGGCTTTTGAACCATATGTAGGAATTCACCTACCTGACTGATTCATCAGTTAAACAACTAAAATTTATAAAGAATATGATCACAGTTTGGTCAAGGAAACACACAGATTTGATATCAAAAAATAAGTCATAGTTCCATAATGTCATAGTGTATGAAAATTTATGTACCAAGGACACTCTCTCAAGAAGCCATAACTGTGGACAACACTTCCTGGACACCTCATAATCTGCCGCGTGTCAGTCACTTTCCAAATATGTTCTCAATTTTATAATATACTTTTTTTCATTCCGAACACTTCTCAGACATTTTTTGGATGCATTTTCTACAATTCTAAATTGTTCTTTTATACTCATTACACATCGATATATGCAGTTCTTTCATTTATGTAATAAAGATTATTTTACTTTAGTGGGATAAGGACATCAGAAAAGCAGTTAGAAGTGAGATAACCAGGTTATCCTATAGAAAGTTAATTAGGGCAGATTTCAACATAAGAAGTGAGACATACTAAGCTCTTATACACAAATTTGAAGAGCAAGACATCTTTCATTATACAAAGTAATACAAACATATGATAGGTTAAGTTTTAGCATATATGTAAACATCATATATAATTATATTATCAGAAAACACGTATGTGCTGCGTGTGCATTTGTTTGTGTGCCTATTTGTGTTGTAATGAATTCTCCTTCTTGTTGTTTTAGTTATCATCACCATCATTTTATATAATCTATTGTCATGATTCCATGTCCCCATGTTATTAAACCATAAAAGCAGATTCGAGAAAAGGTTCACAATCAGTTATTACAGGAATGCAAAAGAACAGCATACCAGTCGCTTGCAACAATAATATCAAAGGTATTCAGGATATCTGTAGCTTGATTCTGATTCCAATGCAATAGCATTGAATGTACTTTCGAATTTCCAAAGATGTCGGCATTTAGATTTATGTTACGCTGAATATCTGAATGTTGAAGTGAGATAAAGAATACTGAAGGCAAACAGATAAGAAAATCTTTCCCATTGCTAAGATATATTGATTATAGTACACAATATCTGAAATCTTGACATGTTAAAAGAACATTAAAATTCTCATTCTTAATTCACTGAAAATCCAAGAAGTAGCACAAAATGCAATTCTGCTCGTACAAGGTGTGCTAGTTGCATTCTTATACAATAAGCATCTACTAGAGATCTTACATTTTTTGTACAGTACTTTAATTTATTAGAATAGGGATGAGTAATCTACATGCGAAAATCATAAGATAGAACAAGAAGTCCTTCAATTATCACTCGTCAGAGTTCAAAGAAATTGAAAAGAATGCAAACCTTGCCATATGTCATATTAGGTATACCTTAAAACAAATCTTCATAAAATAAGCATCTTAAGAATAGTTTGCCTCTTCATATATATCTACCAGAGTAGAGATAAGAAGCTACATGCAAAGGTACAGTAACATTAGGCCATTAAGTGAAGTATACAGTAATCACCTTGTTAACAAGCACAACCATATTGCTTATGACATCGAGTAAGGATAAGAATCCTTCATTTCAAATTTGTTCTTTGTAATATGAGCTTAAATTGCATACCAGTAAAGTAAATTTCTAACAGGCCTTCCATGTTATTACAAGTCCATCTCGTGTCAATGGTCTACTTGGCTAGAGATTTGGCACCAATTCAGCTGCTGAAACCAAGTTGAATGCTAATTAAAAAAATTCATCTAATTTACATGTAATCTTCAAAAGATAGGGTTGAGCTCCATACCCGACCACATTTTGTTACGAGAACACTTAGATAAATTGAGTTTCAAAATTTACAAGGGCATTTTACTTCAAAATTTTCAAATATGTCTGATAAGAGAACATCTGCTCTATTTGCCAGCAGGGATTATAGAAGTCTTCCATTGGGAAATATGTGAGTTCTATCAAGATCTAGAGTGTTACTGACATGGAACAACCTTTTGCTACCACTATAAATGTTCCCACCAAAAGGAACAAGGCTGGCAATGAATTTTTGGAATTGTAAATCAATAATCAACCTAATATGCAATGAACACTCAACAAGGACAAATTGAAAGGGTATATTTTTCAGAACAGCACCATGTAGAGAAGATTTCACATAACTTTGAAAACTTGCAAATAAAAAATGAAATTCTTCATTAACCAGAATACATCTTATGGACTCCAGCTAATAAACTTAGATCTTGATATATGATATCTCATAATGAATAGCATTTCATCCTACTATAGAATAGAAGTTTGATAATCTTTTCTAGATCATAAGAATAATGGACTATGAATGTCATTAATTGTAGTATCAACAGTTGTAGAACTAAACTCTATAAAGCAACATATGAATGATAAGGCAAATATATAGCAAGTGTTAAAATATTGAAGAAACATATAAAAGCATCACCGTGAAAGGATACAATCTACAACTTGTGGATTTCCATCAGAAATCACAACTTCACTAGCATCAGTGCCTGCCGCAATCGCTAATCCAGCCAATCCATATCCTGACCCAAGCTCCAGAACTCTTTTGGACCTTTGTAAAAGAGCATGATTCAGCAGACAGTCAGATTAACATAAGCAGAAGAGTAATACATTAAGGTAACCCTAAAATTTTATATGCATATGCATATATTTAAGCATACAGGAATTTTTAGTAGAATATACAATAAATAGTTAACAATTAAAGGAGTCAAACAATTGCCATAAAAGGAAAACTATAATTCAGTCAAATTAAGCACTATTAAAATGTACTTCACATTCTTTTAGAACACCTGAAAATATTTGAATGCTTCATGCAAAAGTAAGCAAGAACATCTTCGGATGGCCAACGACCTGCATGACAGAAAAAGTAACAAGAAGAGACTGAATAAGTTGAATAAGATTGACAAAGAAACAGCAACACTTAAAATTTTCGCATTCTATATATGAGATGTTACACATTATTTTTTTTATTTACTAAATTTATTATAGAATAAGCATGTGTTCTGTTTGCTGTGGTTTAATCTGTGGCTTAGACTAGAATGTAATTCCATATAGAAAAGTCATCATTTTCTCCTCCTGAACTCTTTCCCTAGTCTAAAAGAATTTTGGAGGATTGATCATTGGTTGCATGAACTTAAACTGAATAACCGATAAAACATACTATTCCTACACAGCAACTCGCTTGTAGGATTTCTGGCAAGCCTGCCTCTAGTCTATATTCCAGTTGCCAAGAATATTGAACCAACTCAAAGGCCTAACATCAGATTGACAGCCAGTTATAAAAGTTTTCTAAATCTTTAATAGACCTTGTGCTCCATAACTGATCAATTTTGATAAGAATAGGCAATGATGATTCGTAAATGTTATATAAAGAATATCCATATTCATCACATATTTGAGAATCTAAACTCCGTGTGTGTGTGTGTGGTGTGTGTGTGTGTGTGTGTGTGTGTGTTGCGCATTAGTAATGCTTCCACATGAACAGTCAAGATGTGGAACATGCCACTCAGTTTAACTTGGGTGTTTCTCTTTTTTACCACCTCCCCCCCCAACCCCCAAAACCCCGCAGGAAACTTTTGATATTCCATATTCCAGGGTTATTTAAAAGAAAAACATAGGATCGCATGGACAAAACAAAGGGGGAAAAGAAGAGGATGGAAGGAGTAGCACATTCACACCCAGAATGCATACAAGGACAATTAGTAGCGGCTACTAATTTAAACAGGATTAGATGGTTATTTCTTTTATTAGTTAAATTTGTTGTCTTTGTCATATAGCATGTCTTTCAAGATTATGTAAAGACAAACTTATTATGAATTAATCACAAAATAATATTTTTTTTGCGTGAGACTCTCCCCTTTTCCACCAGTCTGGATAAAGGAGGCTTGCATCAGATAGACGATTAAGGAGGAGCGTTGTGTCAGATATCTATGAAATAAATTCATACAAATTTTACATGGAGTGTCCCACCTTGCAATTTGCTGCATGAGTGCAACTCGGGTGCAATTTAAGTGGGCAAAGGTGGTTTCGAAAGTATAACCCAAAAGCAACCTGTGTCTAAATATTGTTAGAGGATAACTAATTAACTATAAATCCCTCAGCCCTCATTAAAACTATGGAGTTTGAGAGGAGTTTGAGTGCAGTAGCCGGGAGTTTAAGAAGGTACCAGAGCAAGGAGTTTAAGAAGGTACCAGATCAGTCGAGAGATCCTGGGTTGAAACCCCATTATTGAAAAATTAAAATATATTTGTCCTCATTTATTCTTCCTTTCCACGTAGCCAAAGGCCAAGGCCCAAGTATTAAGATTGCTTATACATTGTAAGCCCACAATCCACCAACTTATTATTCTGGTGAAGTGGCTAAAGAGCATTGCATGAACAAGGATAGACCACAAACCTATGTCGCACTAATAAGGGTATGACACAACATGGGTACACAGATACAACAAATTTTTAGAATTAAGGATACGAATACATCATGGTTACTGTGGTAACATAACTGTTTATGCGAATGTTGAGTTAATGTTTTTCTACAATATGAATCTACAAGACTATAACTGTTAAAGAAACACATTAATTCAAATGTTATAATATATTTTCAAGTCATATACATTGATACTTGGCTGAACAATTATAATTTTATATTAAGAAAGTGGAGAAATAATACAAATGCACAAAACATATGAAACTATGAAACCATCATTCATGCATTAGAATTTTGAACTTCCTAGTTATAGATACGTATATACATCTAGGATGCGTCAAAAGAGGTATCTGACAAGTATCCATCAACTACCGGAGTATCCAACTACTGGATAAGTATGTGATACAAGGATGGCATCTATGCAACATATCCAAGGACCACATAGAGCCCCATGTGCGATGTTAATGGAAATATATATTAGTGTTCTGAAAGAGCGCAAGAAAATGTTAGTCTGTGGGAGTAGGGAACATCAACTTCTTGAAATATATGAAAAATTAGAGAAAGGGATGGAGTTCGTACACAATTATTTAGAGATATAGTATTTTTACCAGAAAAAATAAAAAAAAAATAAATCAGTAGGTTCATCAGGGAAGATTAAAAATATAGTAGATAAACATTAGTAGCAAAGAGAACAAAGTAAACGAGGTAAGATACTCATTGACACTGAAAGTGAGTACAAATTTAAACAGAATGAAGATAGAAATATTAACAATGAAGATGGGTGCAACAACAACAATAATAATAAAGCCTGTCCTAAAAGAGGTGATTGTCAGTTCTGAATTTTCAGATACACCCCATGTAGGATTATATGAAAATACTAGAAGGTAGGATTATATGAAAATATTAAAAAGTAGCTCTGCATGTGTAGAGAAAAGGGGATGGAGTTGGTATACAATATTTGAAGGGATATAGTATTTTTACCAGAAAAGATAATAAAAAAAATAAATCAGTAGGCTCATCAGGAAGATTAAGGATATAGTATAAATATTGGTAGCAAAGAGAACGAAGTACACAAGGTAAGAAACTTGTTAAGTTGGGTTATTAGTACTGGGTTATTGGGTTTATTGGGTTGTTACCCATATACCCTCCTTATACCTTAGCTTCTATATATACATCTCTACTCTTATGAATAAAATTATTTTTTGAGGGTTTCTATTCTACATGGCATCAGAGCAAAAGAAATCATAAACCTAAAATCCACCCTTCTTCTCTTCCTTCATACCTCAAAATCTCCCCCCCCCCCTCTCTCCTCAACCGCCGCTGCCCCCCTCTCCTAAAGCCGTCGTCGTCCTCTCTCTCAACCACCGCTCCTCTCCTGAAGCCACCGCCGTCCTCTCTTCAACCGCCACCCCCTCCCACACCTCCCCTCTCTGACGTTGCCGCTCCAAGCCGTCACCCCACCCTCACTCTACTACTGCCTGCAAGGCCAGCCGAGCCCTCCAAAGGCTCCTACAAGGTTTGCCAGAGCCCTTCAGCAAGAAAGAAGCTCTACAGACTTCTCTAGTGAGATCTATTTGTAGTGAGATCTATTTGTTTCCTGTTCAAAAAATTAAACTTTTACATCTGCTCTGACTATTTAGATGCTCTACAATACTTTTCTGGGGAGATCTGATCTATTTCCTGCTCAAAAATCAATTTTTACATCTGATCTGGCTATTTTAGGCTGAAAAATTGTTTCTTTTTTTGATGCTAATCTGGCTGTCTATACTACTATCCGGTAACTAAGTTACTTTGTTTCTCTTATTGGATGATTTCTGGTGATTTATCCCTGAATAATATGTCTGAGACTACAAGTTTCTCCTCCAATATTACCTCCTCTCCGATGGTTGTTCTGTTCCCAAGACAATGTTGGGGACTACGGAAGTTGAATGGATCTAACTACTTATTATGGGCGCAGGTGTTTCGTACATTCATTGGCACTCAGAACAAATTGCTCACCTTCTTCAAATTCCACCTGCTACTACAGATCCTACTTATATGACCTAACTTACTGGAGATTATTATGTGATGACATGGCTTCTCAATAGTCTAGAGGAGAAGATTAGTAGTAGTGTCGTATTCTTAACTACTGCTAAGGAGATGTGAGACACACTGAAGGTGATATATGACAATAAGAAGAATCCCTCGAGAATGTTTGAAATCTATGCGCGACTGTTTGATCTCAAACAGAGAGACAGATCTGTACCTGAGTTCTATGGAGAACTCAAGGGTTTGATTGATGAGCTAGAGATGCATTAGCCTACTGTTACTGATACGGTGACCCTGAGAGGATATCGTCAAGATGTAGCAGTATCAAAATTTCTATCTGGCTTGAGTCCTACACTACGATCCCAGAAGCAGAGTCAGATACTATGAGACGATAGTTTCTCACACTACCATCTTCTCAAGAGTTATACAGGTCTACTAAAGCCGATATTTCCTCTACACCATCTATTGAGCAGTCCACCATGGTTTCTGGACGTGGCAAAGGTTGTGGTCATGACCGTGATTTTGGAGGACCAGGACGTAGATCCGTTTGAGGTAGACATGGTTCTTATGGAGGCAGAGGGAGTGCCTATGAGTAAGGACCCCGACAATGTAGGCACTGTGGACGCAGTAATCACATCTCTGAAAAGTGCTGAAAGAAATTTAATAGACCTGAGTGGGCAGAGCTATCTGATTCTAATCTTCCGCCCCGTGTGTAACTCCTCAGGTCTCTTCATCCGCTATTCTTGACTCTTCCACAGTTGTACTATCATAGGAGGTGTATGATAGACTCCACCGGCTAGAGTTCTCTCAGAACAATCTTTCAGTGACTAACGCATCTGCTTCAAGTATACACGTGTATACTGTCTCTCCTCAAAAGCCCTGGATATTAGACTCAGCCTCATCCCATATGACAGGTATTAAACAAAAGTTTGTTTCATTAAATTTGTCAAGTTTTCACTCTCTATTAAAATTGCTGATGGTACCCATTCACATGTATTAGGCAATGGGGTAGTTCAGGCTACTCCATCCTTGACCTTTACTGATGTCCTATATGTTCTACGATTCCTTATTAGTCTCTTGTCTCAGTCAGTTTACTAAACAAAGTAACTACAAAATAACATTTTCTCCTTCTCATTATGTGTTTCAGGACCTGTCAACTGGGAAGAGGATTGGTCCGGGGCATGAGCAATGAGGCATATACTATTTGGACGATCGAGTGACCCCTACTGGCTTGGTTACAGATCAGTCTAATCCCGTGTTACTTTGACACCGGTGCTTAGGTCATCCTTTAGTGCAAAAGGTTCGGTCTGTTATTCCTTTTGAGTCATCTGTTTCTTCTTTAGGTTGTGATATCGGAGAACTCCTCGATCTTCCTCTGAGTTTGATCGTGTTGAACCCCTATCCGGAAACGAGGAGAATCAGGTTCGTTGTCAGAGTCGTCTTCGCGGAGAAGAAACGTCGGTCTGGGCCGCCTTAGATTCGTGATGGGTCCATCGAACTATGTCTCCCACCTTCCGGGTTCGTCCTCCGATTATGTTTGCGCCTGGGTACCTTGGAGGTGGCAACTTGAGCCTGGAGTTGGTCGTGGAGTTTGTTCAATGCCTTCTGCTCACGAATGGCGTTCTCACGATCGAGAGTCGCATGCTCTCGATCGCGATCTGACCAGGATTGCTACTCCTTCATCTGCTCCTTCATGTCGGTGAGCATCTGAAGGATCTGACCTTCGTATAGTGACGGCGATCGGGCGCTGGTGGTTGTCCTTTGAGACGAGGAAAAGTCGGTGCGGCATGTTCGCGATCGACGACGTGTGGGGAGACCGTGCCTCCAACGGTGGTATAGACCTTACTCTTTGACAGAGCATCATTGTGGGCGATTGTTTGCTTCCTGGGGGCCATCGATGCTAGGGAGAGACTTTTTGAGAAAGGTTTGGGTTTGAAGAGACCTCGAGTGTAGACTCAATATCTTAATGAAAGCACTAGTTTGTGGTGGATAAAATTCTGCCACAAGCGATTGGACACTCCCGATCATACCTGCCAGAGCACATAAAAAAGACATCTTTCGGATTAAAAGTACCAGCGTAATGCCAGCCTAAAACCCTCAGGCGTGAGAATTGGTAGATGGGGAGAAGGTAGAACTGGGCATTGGGAAACTGTCAATGTGTTGTGGTATGTGTTTTGAGGACTAAGAAAGCGAGGAGGTGTGTTTATGCTTGACAGAAGCGGTGGAGTGGGTACGGATAGATGTGAACCTCAACTGATTGATTTGAATCTGCTGATCTTTGTAACCGCCTGAGTTGAATCTTGGTGATTGGATTGACGCACTGGAGGGTTATCCATCGTTATTCCCAATTGTTTGATGAGTTGTAGGATCGTTACATAGTCCCGGCCGAGTAGGGAGGTAAGGGCACTTAACCCCCTTCGCGATCTGTGGGATTCAGCTCGATCTGTCACTAGATGGAAGGAGTTGCTGCCACGTGGCGGGACTCTTGGATTGGAGACGGAGTGTCTTCTGGAGGCAATATAGATTCAGAGTTGTAAATGTGGGAAGTCTTAAGAGGAGAGTGACAGAGACTTCAGATCGGGTTCCGGAGAGTTGGTTTATGATCCTGCTTTAGAATACGTGGCGTGATCCTAGCAGGGGTCAAATTTTGACCACTATATTTACCATGGAAGATTTTTTACTTGCTAAGAAGACTTTGATATTTAGAGAGAATTAAGAGGTCTACATGTTGGTTTCACAAATGTTTTTCATTGTTTTTTTTTTTGTGTTTTTTTTTTTTTTTTTTTTTTTTTTTTTTTTTGGGGGGGGGGGGTGGTGTTGGGAATATATTTTGGTAGGTTTTAGGGAAAAAACAAATGCTAGCTAGACTGATGTGATAAAGGACATGTAAGATGGAGCATTAACTAGAAACAACAGAACAAGAGGAACAATTGTTCCTTATCGCCATAAACTTACATCAAACATCAACATTTATTCATTTACCTCTTTTGTATATGTTATAGTAAGAAATTTTTGAGAACTCTCATACAAATAAGATTAGATTACAAAAAAGATGAGTTTTAAAGTAAAAAATGTGGTGATAACTTTTGAATGATAAGAATTCTAAAATTGCACGAAAACAGAATGCCTGAAATGTAATTGTTAGAATTACAAGAAACAAGGGTTTGGCTCAGATAAAATTACTAAGGAAAAACGAGAGAGAGAATTTCCACAGCCATCCGTCGTGATGGAGAGGTTGAGGATACTGTAATAAAATCAATCATAGCATGATGGTTGCTATGGAAAAGCACTTCAAATACTGTGTGATTGAATAATATTTCCATGTTTTATAATTACTAGTGATATTGAAGGGAAATTTCCATGTTTTAAGGTCCAAATGAAGTGAAATTTAGAAACATGTCAAAAATATAAATCAGAGGTTCACAAAAAGATTAAGGAGAATCCATCCAGATGGGCGGACCTAAGAAGCACCAGACATGAACATGCCAACTCGGAAACGCACAACATAATACACGGGCCAATTATAGACGAAACTACATTAATATGGGAGAAAGTATTGTTTTGAATAAGATTTATCTTACGCATGGAATACTTACATACTAGTCCTGTAGTGTCAATATCAAACCTAGAGGAGACCAGAAAATCATCCAAATCAACGGAGTCCTCCATTCTTTGGCTGCAAATGGAATTGCTTGTAGAGGTTAGAAACAACATGCACCCAACACATTCTTCACTTGTTACTTTCTCATGTTAATAAGTTGTCCACAAGAAACATTGTCAGATAAACAATACCAATATTACACAAGTTCAAATAGGAAATTTCAATATCACAAATAAGATTATGGATATCCAATAACATAATGATCAAGAAACATCACCATAATTGATGATTTCACTGATTTTTTGCTTATCTGCTTCAATCACATATTAAAGAGTACTCCAATTTACATGAATGTTGAGTAGATAAATGAAGATGTAACTGTTGGGGCATAGTGTCTAATTGTTCATGCTTAACTGTCGTATTCACGCCCCAGTGAAGACTGCAACAAGTGATGATTAATAAACACAGTGTTATCGAGGCGCGAGGCGCAGTGTGAAACGCAAAGGATCCAGCGCACACGAAGCGCAAGGCGTAAGGCGAGGCGATCGCCTCACTTCAATGAGGCGCATATTTTTCTTTTTGTATGGATGCATTATGAATATATTCTTTTCTATGTATGGATGTATTATGAATTTCTTCTTTGTATGGATGTATTCTTTTCTTTATATTGATGTATTATGGATGTTTTCAGTGAGGCACATACTTCAGTGAGACGCATAATTATGAATGTATTCTTTTTCTTGTATTTCAAGATATTGAAAAATGCACACTAAAAATACATTAAAAATTTTACACTAAAACTCCACTAAAATTTACACTAAAAATGCATCAGAGACAGATCTATCTCTCTTTTTTTCTCTCTCGTTCTTCCTCTCTCTCTATCCTGATCTCTTTCTCCTCTCCAGCTCTCTCCCCCCTCTGCCTCTCTCTCTCTCTCTCTCTCTCTCTCTCTCTCTCTCTCTCTCTCTAATCTCTCTATGTCTCTCTTCTCTCTCAGAGATGAGAGATATGTCTCTGTGAGAGAAGAGAGACAGAGAGAGATCAAGAGAGGGTCGAAAGAGGGGGGTAAGAGAGCCGGAGTGGAGAGAAAGTGCTTACTTGGTGACGATGACAAAGGCGATAGTGACGAAGGCGACGACGACGAATGTGGGGGCCCTCTGCCCTAGATCGAGTTCGTCTGCAGTAAAAAAGGTTGATTTTTTTCATTTTTACTTTTTATTCAACTTAAGCAGGTCGGGTTTACCTGCTAAATTAGCGGGTTGTAACCCGACCCTCCCCACAAATAATAAGCGCATAGAGGCGATCGCCTGGCACCTCGCGCGAGGCCCAGGCGAGGCGCATTCGGGCACACCTCGCGCTGCCCCCCGCGCGCCTCGCCTGCGATGCGGGCGCATTGTTGCGCCTCGCTTCGCCTCGCGCCGATCGCCTCTAACAACACTGAATATACAAAAGAGTAGTTAAGTTCATATTAGTTGCATTAGACAGCACAGTTTAGCACATATCTAGATCTTGTGGTAGCTTCAGAGAGTGCTTGTGCAAGTTATAATAATTGAACGGTATGCATTTAAGCCTCAGATTAAATTCTTGAAACATGCAGGTAAAAGCAGAAACATCAATATTGTTTGAGAATGTGTTCGTTTGGCTCTTTGCCTTACACCCTTACTATGCCTCACAGATAAGTACAGTATCTATAGTAAGCTTATCATCTTACCAATTTCCAAACTCCTTATTCTAGGAGAAAATTGGAAGGTCCATCCAATGTAGCATGAGCTTCAACTTTACAACCCATAAAGTAGTTTTCCTACCAGCCAAGTGGTCTAGAAGATCATATGCCAAGACCCCTTCTTGTTTATAGTTTAATTCAGTTAGAAATTTGGAAGCGAGATGATGCCAGATTGATAGCCACACAAAACACATCAGATATTTTCATGGGTCCTTCTCAATATTGAGTTGTGCTCCATAAGCGACAAAATTTTACACAAAAAGCTCCAGCAGTTATTGCTTCATAAGCATTTGATGATGTTAATGATGGATAAATGCACTTCTTTACTTTTCAGATGTAATTCATGGTATGTGCTTAAGTTTGTAGGAATGTTCAAACGATAATCTCTAGCCAATGACTGCCCCCAATGGATTTTTCCTACTAACTTGCGTACAAAGAAATGTTTTTTTAGGTTAGCCCAGTTAACGTCCTGACCATCAAATTTCAAAGTATCTACTCAAATTACCATTTTAATCATGATAAGAGCTCGCTTTTTCCCCCACATGGATTCTAACAAGATCTTGCTAATCAAGACTTCTATAGCCTAAATTATCCAGCATTAAACACTATATGAGTTTATTGCCCGTCTTTGCTCTTATTTTGATTTCTCCTTTTCCTCTTTTACTTCTAGATCACATGGCAGGTGTTTATGGCCTTCTGTCATGACCACATTAGCTGAAATGATTAGCTCCCTTTATGAGAAACTAAGCTAGATAAAAATATTACCAACATGTGCTTCGGGAGGACCCTCGAACCAAATGTCAGCAGTGATTAGTAGGTTGCACATTGAAACCAAGCCATGAATTCTTCCCATTAGCAAGTTCTAGAGTGAATCAGCGGAAGGGATAATTCACCTAAATACACCTTATTGTACCGTATGTCATACCTGCAGCACAAGTTGACTCCTCAACTTGTGCTTCAGAATGGCATACATTTCTAGGATAATGGGCTTCAAGCAGAAACCTTCTGCCATTTGACCTTTTTCACACTCTTCACAAGAAACAGCAAACCACTTAAAACACTACTTGATTGAAAGCTGGGACTATATTGGTGGAGCTCAAGTTATAAACTAGAGGGTGGATTATTTGTGACATTTGAAGAAAGTAGTAAACAATTTCGATAATGAGTATTAATGGGAAAAACAAAATGCAGAACATACATCATGATAAGTTTGGGATCTCTTGTGACAGGCAACTCGTAGCAGACATATGCATCTTTCGGACCAGCTAAATTTTTACTTTTCAATGATTTGCAGAAATCTTCTGATAAATGGCCATTTACCGGATGACAACTGACCAGATTAAAACACCAATTGTCTTCCTAGATATCTTTTTTATCCCCATTTGACGTGAATGGTCTGCAAGACAATCAACAAATTAATTGGGAAAAGGAAATGAAACCTGTACTGACAATAAAATAAGGGAGAAACTATGCTAGCAAACCTGTATTCAAGTCAGAAGGCTTGAATAATGCCACCTTCAACATGGAAGAAACAAGGAAAGATATTCAACTTTGAGAGTATATAACATTTTATTACCCTCAATCAAAAATGTTTTTTCTTCATCCTTTATCTATGTACTGTTGACAAGGGCATGGACTCTCTAGATTATGCAAGTTTCAAAAGTAAGGCAGAGTGAATATAGAGTCATCCAATTGCCTATTTGTTTCTCAATGAGTCTACTCCCTAAAGGAGTTGATGCAAAGTTTTGTACTAGACAAGGAGCACAATATTTTGTTAAAAGGCATCATGCACTACATGAACTCAATAAGGAAAACTAAACATGGCTGCCCAGTGCTAAATCCAAAAGATGGTATCCGAACCTGATAGATAAGAACTCAGAAAAAAAAAACTGAAGGTAATTTATCCATATTCCATTGCGAAGTCCATATGATCAAATAAGATTATGTTATGAAGATATAATGGATGATATGTTCAGAACAAACAGTAACAGGTCATTCAAATAGTTAGTGGTAGTAAATGTCAGGGCTTTCTGATAACTTTCAGTATTTAAACAATGGAACGAGATAGCTGGTCAAAAGAAATTGGATAGTTTCATAGCTACTTTCTCGTGAGAATAATCTTTTCTACAGAAAGAATCAGAGAGACTGATGGGGATCCAGAATGATGGACTCGTGTTCGCAGGAGGAGGCGTAGATGATGGGGATCATTTCTTTTTATCCCCAATCCTTAATTTCTTCCCAAATCTCACAAACTCTAACTTTCTCCCTTTCGCCATGCGTCAAATTGGTATCAGAGCGAAATTCCAGATCTCTTCCACAAAATCTTAAAACCCTAGCCTTCTTTCTTTTCTACTACAATTCCATTATTTCTCTTTGATAAAAAGGGGGGAAAAAGGAAAATCCCGAGAAGCCTAGATATGTTCTTGTGGATCTGAGGAAAAAAGGACTATTCAAAATTCCCCAAAAATCCTCTCAAAATTCACCCAAAATTACAAATCTACACATTTCATCTTCTTCTTCTTCTTCTTCCTCTCTCTCCCCCAACTTAAACCCTAACCGCAAGATTCAGCCGCCATTGTCTCCCTCTTCCTCATCCAAACCCTAACCCTAAACCTCATGTCATACCACTTGCCTCTTCTTCTTCCCTTCTTCTTCTTCTTCTTTTCTTTGCCTGCAGCCTCACCCCACCCCGCCATCACACGTAATCCCACCACAACCTCTGACACCTCATCTTCTTCGATCAACAAAGACGAGATCAGATCTTTTCATTTTCTAATCTCTGATTGTTCCTCCAACCTGGCCTTCGACGATCAACCTCGCTGCCATCAACAGAACCCAACAACTTTCATTGCCGACTCTGCCGCCATCCCGTCAACCCAACAACCTCGACAGGAACACCCTTACCTCGGCTTTCGACAACACAAGAACCTCCTCTTCTTTCCAGACCTCGCCAATGACTTCTCGAATCTCTGCCGACCTCGTGGCCGCGCTGCACCAACACACCCGATTCGGTCCGCTCCACCCCGATCTGCTTCTGATTCAAACCCGACAAAGTCAACCCAATCTGCAACATCCTACTCAAACCCCAACTAACTAGAATCAACATTAACCTTACCCGCTACAGCAGTGTAGATCCGACCCGACCAGAGTGTAGCACTTCAGACTTGATTAGAGCTCAGATCTGATTTTGTGGTGTTTCTCAACCGTTCGGAGTCCGATTCGGGTCATTTTTGAAGCATTGGATTTGTGGGAGACAACCCTTCGCTATCCATAATATTGGAACTTGCTTGTTGAGTGAAGAGGTCTGAATCTGAGCTACTGAATATGAAGATGAGAGCTTTTCAGGAAGACTCACTTAAGATTAAAGAAGAATTGCGGCAGAAACTGGCTATTATGGAGAGCAAAGCCATCCGAGAAGACCTACGCAAGTTTACGGTAGAAATGAGAGAAAAAAAGGATAGGTCCAGATACAATTATGCCCGAGCACAAGTCAGAGACAATTATGCCTGATAAGTTAGAGCCAGTTATCGCCGAACTAAAGGCAGATCTTGAGCCAGGGCTAGAGGTGCATGTGGAGGAAGAACCGGAGTCAATATTAGAATCGACTCTAGAGCTCGAGCTGAGCTCAAACTTCAATCCACTAACGGAGAGCAAGATCGAACTGAAACAGTGTTTGGTCCAGTGCCATTGACTGAGTCCAAACTCGAGCCTGAAGCAGCATTTAATCCTATGTCACTACCGTCAGGGCTGGTTACTTTTTTGTCTAATACGTCATCATCGATTCAGTCTTTCATGTTGACATTGCCAAGCTCAATATCATCCCTTTCAAGTCTTGTTGGCTAGAATGTTAAAATGGGGGTTTAATGCAGTCGTAGCTATAAAATCCATGACCAACATTCAGTCTAGTCTTCACGTTCGAGATTTTTTGTGATGTTACGTTTTAAAACTCGAGGACTAGTTTTCTCCAACCAGAGGAGAATTGATGGGGATACAAAATCGTTGAGTCGTGTTCGTAGGAGGCATAGATGATTTGGGGCTGATTTGGTTAAGGGATTTGATTTTAGAGGTTTTATTTAGTTTATTTTAGTACTTTATTTTATGTATGTGTCATGCACGTGAGTCATAGGCCTATATAAAGACTGCAAGACTTTTATGTTATTTTTTAGTTTTGATTGATTAATGAAAGTTCAGAGAAACCCTAATTTTTTTCCCAAATCTCTTGCGTATGATTCGTGAACAATGAGTGTATGATTCGCCTGGATGTAAAGCTCGAACCCTATAAATCTTTTGTGTGAGATTTGTGAAGAGTGGGCGTGTGATTCGCTTGGGTGTGAAGCTTGAACCCTAGAAATCTCTTGTGTGTGATTCGTGAAGAGTGGGCGTGTGATTCGTTTGGGTGTGAAGCTTGAACCCTATCCTTATCTTTTCCCCAATTTTTCAAATCCTAGATCAGTTTATCTCCTATCCCACCAGAAACCCTAATTTCTTCCACAAATCCCACAAACCCTAGCTTTTCCCCCTTCCATACAACATCAGAGAGGAACCAATTAGAGAACAAGTATAGATGATATTTACAGGCAATTACGTGAATTGTAGGCTTGTTTAAACGTTTAGAGTCTGATATCATGTGATCTAGGCTTGTATTCTCAACTATAAATTCTGCTGGTCATTCCAATATAAACCAAGCAACGCTTCCTTCTACTTTACTGTAAAGATGCATATAATATGCTCTGAATTTAAACTCATCTACTGAGTTAACATAAACCCATCCTATTTCCTTCATCCAATCATAAATTTTTGAAACTCGAGCAGCTAAAGCTCCCTTCTTTGCTTCTTATATGACTTTGATCATCATTCCAGTTCTTTAATTCTCAAATTGGTCCACTACGATAAAACTTCACACTTTCCTGAACAGAAATCACTCATCAAGTGACCGATTCTCCCACATTACAAGCAAGCAGCTTTGATGTGAAAAGAGATTCCCTTGTATCTTAGCTTACAAAACCACAAACTGCTCTCAATTGATATCAGATTAATCGAGAGATCTTTACGAGATTCAAAAACACTAAGATTTAATTCAAGCAAAGAATTACCGGAGGAATTGGAAGGAGTGAGCAAGGCCCGGCGGAGGATCCCCCACCTCAGAGAAGCAGGCGACTTCTCGTTCTTCTCCATCGCCGGGCGATCTTAGGGCTTTGCTCTCGATTCCAACAGCAGCAGCAAGGAGACGTGCTTTGTTATACTGTGATTTTTTTTTCCCCTCTATATTTTATGAACGAAGAAAGAACCGGCGTTTTTAAGTGAGTCCCAAATCTTCAGTTAGAGGGTTATCGGGTCCGGTCAAGCGTAACCCAAATCCAGCCGACCGAACCCTCCAAAGGTCTAAACTTGGGTTGTTATTGGATTTCGGTTGTGGTCCCAATGGTTATAGCTGGGCTCTCAAGTCGAGTTGAAACTGAAAAGAGAAACCATCAAGACTTAAACTAGTATACCACTGCTCTAGGTGAAAACCGACCGACCGATCGATCGGGGTCGTGGAAGAATGAGAGGGAAGCCAAGAGAGGAAGAATAAAGAAGGGGTTGACGTTGCTCTCTCTCTCAGATAAAGACGGACAGAAGGAAGGACAGACGGACAAAGTTTCTATATGAGTCACGAGAGAAAACCCTTTTCAGTCAGTTTTAATTAGAAAAAAGAAAAGTCTGCAGATATTGTCACTATAATTAAAGATCAAGAAAAATCGTTCAATAGTATTCAAGTTGTACAGATGTATAGAAGTTGTATATTCAAGTTCTTGCGAGATTGAGTTTGATCGAGGTTCGAATTGAGCTCAGATTGGGAGTGGATCGATTCTTGCCCGACCTGAGCTTAATCGAGCATGTTTTTCAATGTCTAGGGACCAACCAAACCTCGCATGCCTGCAGCCCGCTGCAGACTCTGTACAATATACAACCAGAGAGCTACAGAATTCGTACATTAATAAATCTATATGTATACAGTCTCTCTTTGGGCCTCGCTGGCTTAGTAAAATAATTAGTGGCGATGAGAGTTTGCTTGGTGGTCTAATTGGCAAGTACCTTGTCAATTTTGCAGACCGAGGAGTGTGTATCAACATTTTAATGAGAAGCTCATCTCCTGCTGTGCTTTGGTTAGAGACGATCTAGATCATACAGTAAAACTTCCAGAGAATGCTCAGAGAGTTTTGCATTGTTTTTTTTCCTTGTATTCTTTTGAATATCAACCACATCGTTGACAGCTTGGGGAGATTGGCTACAACTCAATAGAAAACCAAGTTTATTCCAGTATATACTTTTCTCTAACGGCGCATGTTTTATGGTCAATTTGATGCTAGCAAATTGGCAGTGGAGGCGTCGATTGCCGCAGAGATCAGAATATGATCAGAGGAAAACTTTTTTTTTGGAGAAAAAGGATGGGGACTCACAGAAAAATCATTAGTTTGTTCAAGAGGACACAGGAAACACCAGAGAAACACACACAAAACTATTGATGGTGATTTCATCGCCCAAAAATATTATGGTTCAAATTACCTTAAAAACAGCAACGTAAAACTGATTATGGTTTCAACATGTAAAACCCCTCGAAGCAAATGGATACAATCTTCTTTTGTTTGATGTCCAAAGGGTAAGCATAATAGAAGGGTTATCAAAATCTTCTACAAAATGGTCTTACTCCATAACAAACTACAACTCATCCTTGAAGGAAGAATGCTCGTCCGCCCCTTCTTTAATGGTATCTGCACCATCAGCTTCCTTCTCCTCAACCTCGGCTTCCTCCGTCTCATCCTCCTCTTCAACTGTTGCATTCGGACTAATGTCTAGACTTGTCTTTACTGAAGAATAAATGCGTGTGGCAAAATCTTTTGGATCTTGCAGCATAAAACCACTCTCCATTAGGGCTGTTTGGTACATCAATAGAGCTGTCTGTTTAATACCTTCATCCTGCAGAAATATTGCAACTACTGTCAGTACACTATAAAATATACAATTATTGCAGAAAATTTGGGTACTAATGATTGGAACTGTTCTATGTGCATCAATAGTAGGTCTTAAGGTCAACTAAAAATAATCTCAAAAGAGTGATCTTGATAGAAGATTTTCTTCAATTATGTAACTTGGTACCTCAGGATTTGATGCAACTCTCTCACGAAGTTCCTTAATAATAGGATGTCGGGGATTGATCTCCAGAACCCTCTTGCCACGCATGTATGCCTGCTTGCTGGCATCAGAAAGAGTCTGAGATTGCATAATCTTCTCCATGTTTGCACTCCATCCATACTTAGAAGTAACCACAATGCAGGGGGTGTTATCCAAACGGTTGCTGATCTTTACAGAGTCAACATTCTCAGCAGAGAGAGCATCTTTCCACCATTTGGTGAGCTCCTTGAATGTCTCCTTGAGTTCTTTACCCTTTGAATCCTTCCCAATGTTGAGACCTTCCTTTGACACATTTTGGAATTTTTTATCTTCATAGTCCATTAGGTATTGCATCAAGTATTCATCAACCGGATCCGTGAAGAAAATAACCTTGAAAAACAGACAAAAGAATAATCTTAAAGTTAAAAAGGTGAATATTAAACCCTCAAGGACACCAACAGCCAAGGTGAAACTTATCAATGTTGCAAAGCTAAGTCTGCAAAGTTGGTGAATCATTAATCTTTTTGCATTAGGGCATCCTTTGCCCTTTGGCTGGCCGTATATCATGCTTCATAGTCAAATGCAGCAATGCTATAATGTAACTAGTGAATAGTGTGCCACCAATTTGTCGATAATATAACAGTGCCTACTAAAATAATGAATACTTTCGTATCCAACATGGAAGAAATTTTGTTAAAAAGCTAAATATCAAATGGGTTAGTGAAGTATTTATGCGCATACATACAATATTCTATATGGATAAATACAGATGAACCATAAGATGTGTGTTCATGCAGCTGTGCACTTTGCATGACGTGTGCATATGAGCCCTTGTAATCCGGTGTGCGCCCATGCGTGTGCGTGTGAATCTTGAGATATAGGGGGCATGAGTCTTGCCCGCGCAAATGCTATATGAGTAATCTAGTAAGTACATCGTCTACTTGTGTGTCTGTTGTGCACGTGCGTGCGCATCTTGTTTGGGCAACAACTGCAAATGCACATATATTTGTTAAGCAGTGAATAAATTTAATGGTCATATTAAGCTTTGTACCTCATAGTTCTTCTTTGTAAGCTTCTCAAGGAATGGAGATTTCTCCAGTTGTTCTTTGCTAGTTCCTGTTATGTAGAATATATCCTTCTGCCCAGGCTTCATTCTTGAGATGTACTGGTCGAGTGAAGTAAGCTTACCTTCAGATTTTGTGCTGAGAAATACACAGGCACACACAAATACATATAAGATCAACATTCCAGTTCAAAGTTACTTGCAGCACCAATAGGACAGTAATATCACTAAGAAAGTTCACCTTTCAAATCTGAGAAGCTTAGATAGACGGTTTCTATTTTGTGCATCCTCAATAATTCCAAGCTTAATGGATTTTCCAAACTCATTCCAGAATTTGGCATATGATCCCTTCTTTTCATCACTCTCACTCGTCGTTTCTGTATCTAATTTTCCATCAGCAGTAAAAAGATAAAAGTATTAGAATTAGGAAGAGAGGATTACATCATTAGTAGAGGTTTGAGAATATAAAATCAGTGTAATGATTATAACCATCATACCTTTGTTGCTGGACTCATCAGGATCCTCCTCAGTAATTTTCCTTATCATATCTAGGGCCTTGCGAATTAACTTTTTCTTGATTGTCTTAAGACTGCTGTGCTGCTGAAGCATTTCTCGTGATACATTAAGCGGTAACGTGTCTGAATCAACGAGACCCTGAACAAAAGGAATATTTAGGAGCATGAGCAACCAAATTCTGAATGATACCACAGTAAATGTTCACAAATATTAACCTGCAATCTCCATTACCTTCAGAAAGCTTAGATATTTGGGAAGAAGTTCATCAAATTCATCAGAGATAAAGACCCGTCTGACATACAATTTCAAGTTGGACTTGTTTGTGTTGTAGTAACTCTCATATAAATCACTGGGAGCCTTTGGTGGCACAAAAAGCACCGCCTTGAATTCTACATCACCTTCCGCAGTGAAGTGGCTCCAAGCTAAAGGTTTCTCGTCGCTAAAATCCTGCATATAAAAAAAACAGGAAATCAATTGGCTGTAGAGGCAGAAGTTAAAAGTTTTTCAATGACCAAGGTATTACACAGATTACAACATCCAACCATTTTATTTTATAATATAAGGCTATTGATGTTCTACCTTAGCAAGAGAGTGATAAAATTTTGTGTATTCTTCCTCAGTAACCTCCTTAGGGCTGCGGAGCCATATAGCTTTGACATCATTCAAGAGCTCCCACTCATATGTTGTTTCCTTCACTGTCTTTGTTTTGGGCTTTTTCTCACCATCTTCTTCTGTCTCTTCCTCTTCTGATGAGGTAGCTTCAGCTGTTGCAAGAAAAATATAAAGTGAAACCATCCACTTGAAAGCATGATAATTTACTAACCAAATTGTTCCAAATTCTTATCCAAGGATGTGAAATATGTGCAAGTATTAAAGATTGTACTTGTTTCATCTTCATCACTGGATTCATCTTCATCAGCTGGAACTTCAACATCGACCTCTTTGCTCGCCCAAAGATATATGGGGAAGTTGATAAACTCAGAATACTTTTTCACCAAATCCTGCAACACAGTATTCAATTGTGTTGTTAACAGTGTTTAATTAAAGTTCAACCCTCAGAGACACCTTTGATCATGAACAAAGAAAATTCACTCAGACCATCCAAAAGAACAATGACAGTAAATAGTGCCAGAATATAAGATAGGTGCTTGCTTTTATTGGGTATTTTTTTAGTACACTTGTTTTTATTGGGATTAAAATTGATTGTACTAGCTAATGTTCTGAAGGGCTTATAAGAGTACCCTGCAGGGACAAGTGAAACTGCTTACCATCACTATGATTATGTCATAATAAGGAATGTGAAGAAATAATATTTCAATTCAGGTAAGGGTGCATGTTAAGAAAACTGACGGTATAGACTACTTGTTTCCAGAATTTCAGGTTATAAATTTGCTGCTTTGCCATATTGCAACCAAGAGTATGCAAGAAAATAATGGCTGGCAATGTAATTTATGACCAACCATAGGCTATTAGCTTGTTTTCCCATAGGCTATAGCTTGTTTTCCAGAATTGCAAGTTAACTTGCCTACCTTTCTATAAGATTTGAGCATCGACTTAAGAAATATTGGGAACATGGCAATATATAATATCAAACATTAGCCAGTCGAATGGATTGTATCAATTAAAAGCCAACAGAATGAGGCAAGATACACAGGAGGGACAAAAAAAGAACGGTTCAACAGTGAAGAAGCTTCTCCTAGAGAAAATCTAGCAAAGTAACATATGATATTAGTAAGGTCTATATAGAATTGCCCCTATAAAGGACATCTAGGAAGATACCTTGCGCCATAGAAGGACTAGAAGAGGAATATATATAGAACTATTTTAAAACATAAATCGACATGGTTTACCAATCTATTCCAACTATAAAAAAATCCCTCAAACTTTAGGTGGAATGGAAATTGCAATTATTTCTATTTCTCGAGATATAATGAGCGATTAAGAAGAAAAATGATTATTGGTTAAGAAAATTTAGAGAGTAAGATCCCATAATTCAGTTGAAATGAAATTAATAGCTCAAAGGTACAAGCAGCAAAAGGGTAAATTTATTAGATGATATAATAACTGACAAAAGGCAAATTGACGATTGGAATGTCTTTAGAAAACAAGGCTTAAGAAATTGACTTAAGTTAGAGCACAAGATATGCACTTCATTACAATTAAATTTCAAGATGACAATTTCTAATAGAGGTATATCCAAAAATGTTCTTTTTTGTGCCCCCACTTCACCACAGTGAATCACAATATGCAGATGCAAAATATAATATAAAATTTTACAAAGTTAGTGTGCTGATATATATGTTGAATCGACTTTTCTGCAACCTAAGCTCAAATATCTACTCCGCACGGGTCAAATGAACCTGAATAGAGTTGCATTGAGTCTAATAGCATGTGGGAATCAACAGAGAAAATCAATCATACCAATGAAACCAAACAGACCCTCTCCCACATTACACAGTAATCATCAGGAAACGACCTCACAAAAAGATTGCACACTGCCACTAAGAAGTTTATGCCCTAAGTGATAGAGAGAACCATGTGGATAAATGTGCTATCTTAAGACTTTGAATTAGAAAAGATAGATGGTTGACACTTAGGCATTTATTCTAGATATGTTAAAGCCACAACAATCACTTTCTCTTACATCTATGAAAGAATGATGGTGTAAGAAAAAATAATGCAAGTACAACACAAAAAGAATGAATCAAGCAATCAAGCATACTTACCTTCAACTTGAATTCATCCAGATATTCCTGGGCTTCGTCTCGAAGATGTAGGCGGATCTCTGTTCCACGTCCTAATGGTTCATTCCATGTATCTTCGGAAATTGCAAAAGCCCCATCAGCTTTAGATTCCCAAACATATCTAGGAACACAGAATGTTAAATATGTAAAATTAACTTGATCCTGTAAACAGCTAAATGCAACAGAATACAAATAAACTCCACGCAAAAGAGTCCATAAAGGAGCACAAACGAGCTAAAGATTCTTACTGTTTGTCATCATTGTGCTTGCTTATGACTTCAACGTAGTCAGCAACTAGATAGACTGAATAGAAACCAACACCAAACTGCCCAATGAGACTCAGATCACCTCCTGTCTGCATTTTCTCCACAAAAGCTGTACAACAAGTAATACTATTTATTAATCTTAGTTTTCCAAGTCCCAAACAAATTACAAATGATAGTGCAGGCATTGTAGACAGTACCTGAAGTTCCAGACTTGGCGATGGTTCCGAAGTTCTTGATTAAATCCTCCTTTGTCATACCAATACCTCTATCCCGAATAGAAAGGACCTTATTCTTCTTATCTAGCTTAATCTGAACAGCAAATAAGTAAAGAAATACATAATTAGAGACCTAACCATATGCAATCTTTACAAAATGTTAGAATTCTCGGTTCACTAAATGTCACTACAAACCTGGATCTCAAGCTTTGTGTTATCACCTTCCCCTAAGATCTCCTTATCAGTTAGAGAAAGAAACCGGATCTTATCCAATGCCTGATTCAAAAAAAAGAAAGAAAAAAAAAGGAATACAGTAAATAAAAAAGTTCAAGAACAGTATTTCAAGCTCACTTGAGAGAAACAAAAGATCTACTTACATCTGAGGCATTGGAGATGAGTTCTCTCAAGAAAATATCTTTGTTGCTGTAGAGAGAGTTGATAATTATATCCATCAGGCGAGAAACCTCAGCCTGGAATTCGAACTTCTCTGCGCTACTCCGCAGAGACTTCCTAGAGATTGACTCCGCCTCTCTGAAAATTAGTCAATAAACGAAAAGACAAGCACTTTAATATCATTTTATTTTCCTAACAAGAACCAACAGCCAAGAACAGAGTTTAAAACCAAAGCAAACATGCTACAATTTGGGTGGATAACGAAAATGTTGGGAATGTAAGCCAAAATATTTTAATTTGGAACTTTATTTTTGGACCACTTTGGTTTTAACATATTAAAAACCATTTAGAATGTTTTTAAACTAGAACAGCCAAAATATTAATAACCACTTTCAAATTTCAGCTTATGGGATTTTGACCGTCTTCTTCAGATTTTTCACACCTCCGTTTGCTCACTGTGAGTATTTAGTATATTCTTAATAACTTAGATTACAACTGCTTTTGAAGGAATAGTTGGCATAAGTAATCCCTTGTTTAGGGAACACAAGGTTTGTCCTAAACAATACAATAGAAAGGTTTATATCTATTTACTGTGTTGAAATTTAAAATTATAGGAAACAACCCACGAGATGTATTGTCCTGTAAGGAATTTATCCCATTCTGTAGTCCTTTTGTCGTGTTATAAAAGTGTAATCCCATAAAAGAGCCGTGAAATGAGAATAGTTTATATAGAATTATTGCTAAGTTTCAATGGCTTAATGTTTAGTCCCATACACAGGATGCAGCATGATACATTCATCTCCACACATGCATGCAAAGGAGGCAAGGTCACAGAGGTGCCTTGGCACTTTAGGCGCATTAGTTGGCACTTTAAACCCAAGTAATCTATCCGCTCGCGCGTGTGTTTTGCATTCTAGAAAATAAATGCATGAAGAAGGTTCTAACCTTTGTGAAAGGGTGGGCCAGATCAATTTGAATTAACTCAATGAATTATCTTAAATGGCTTTTGTAAATTGTAACTATTAAAACAAATGGCCATGTTCATTCTAATCAGATATGTTTAATCGAACAAACACAAATTTAGTCCATTCGTAATCTATAAACAGCGTACACTTCATTCTATATCCTATTTTGAAATATTTTGTATCTCTCTCTCTCTCTCTCTCTCTCTCTCTCTCTCTCCTCTCTCTCTCTCTCTCTCTCTCTCTCGCTGCAAATTCAAGTTGAATACTTTGTTTGTAAATTAACATAGCCTTTGAAGTAAATATGAGCATGAATTCTCATGGGAGCCAAATTTGTTGTAACCCTTTTGCCATATAAGGAGCAAATATTACCTTAACTTAGTAAAAGAGGAAGTCAAAATTCCTTGATTCAAGGGCCGTTTGAATTAAGGAAATGGGGAAGTGTCATTACTCACTTTCCTATCTATCCAAACACCAAAAAAGGAAAATGAGAAAACCCTTTTTTCCTTTCACTTTTCCCTTTTACACAACCATTTTCTCACTTCCAGAGTGCTACAGTTAATTTTGTGGTCATGTAAATCTCATTTGTAATAAGTTGTAACTCAAAATAGTTAATTTTGTGATCATGTAAATCTCACTTGCATTCTAATTACAGTCCAATTTTTATTTTTCTTAATTAATTTTTATTTTAATATTATTTTGCGGTCAACTTTGTGATCAACTTTCCCACTTCCACATTACCATCCAAACACCGAAAAACACATAACATTTTTCAAACCGCACTTCCCAACAACATCCAAACATCAGAAAACTTACTAACCAATTCTCAAGCTCCAAAGGAAACTATTACTAACCAAACAGCCCCTCAGAGTATTTTATTTTTCACCACTGCATACTCTATTTCCTAATATGATGACTTTTTTTAGCAAACCTAATATGATAACTATTAGTGCTATTTTGTAAGAATTGATCTCTTTACTTGCTAAGTATCTTTTTATTTACTATAGCAAAATTTCCATCAATAATCACAGTATAAGTGTTAGACACCAAACAATTATTCACATTACACATTGGTGGAACTAGTAATGTTAATGTTAGCTGTGAACGAAAGGTGACATTTCAGCTCAAAACCACAGAGACTACAGTTGAGTCCCCCACAGCAACTTAAGTTTTGAAACATCAGCAACATTCAACAAAGATGCAGTACTTTCAGTACAGACAAAAGAACCAAAATTTCAAATTTTCAGGCAATATATTTTGATATGATCTACATCATGCCGGTTTAACTAACTCTAGTGCATCTTATTCTAAAAAGAAACTGATAGATCTATGAGGAGATTAGCAAGATCTACTCATTACCAGTAACCACAAATCCAACTAAACTAAAAATTCCGGCCAAATTTTGTTCCATCTTGTCAGAGATTCAAAATCACTGGGAACAAGAATGAGAGATCAAGCTTTTATACCTCTTGGCGACTTCGGAATCAGTTGACAGGCCATTAGGTACAGCCCCGATCTTCTCCTCGACCTTGGGAGGGTCAACGAGCTCATCTCCATCGCTCTCCTCAGCATTAGCGTGTATCTTCCGTCCTTTTTTAGATCAAAAAAACAAACAAAGATCATATCAACTATAACCGATCCAAAACCCTAGATACCACGAAGCAGAAGAAGAACTAGTATCACTGCAAAAACCCTAGATTTACCTTGATCGGGGAGAGTGGAAAGCAGAATCAAGAGAAGGAGAGCAGAAGGAAGCGCCCACTTCCTCATTTCTCTGCTGCTGCTACTTCGCTAGTGTTCGATCGAGTTCGGGATCGCGGTTGAAGAGTCGGGGATTGGGTATTTAAATTGTGGGAGTTTGGGAAATGAGCGAACGGTGTGGATGGAGCTGAGGGTGCCAGCGCGGACGATTGGACGGTCGAGATGGGAGGATGATACGTGGCAGGTCCCTAGTGGACGGTAATGGGCTGTGACGTGGAGGAGAATAACCGTGGACCTGGACCGGGGTCCGGGCCCGGAGTCACCGCGTGAGGAACGACTTTCGTGGGTTGATCATGACCTCCGTAACTTTGTTACTTTGGGTCTTTTTGGTTGTAATTCGTAAATCGTAATTAATAAAAAAATTTATAGTTATAAATTAATTACATGTTAGTTTTACGTTGTTTGATTGGTAATATAAAGTTGTAAGTAGGAAAGTGTATTGTGTTTTACGGTGTTTGATTATCATAATGTGTAAGTCATAAGTAGAAAAGTTGACCACAAATTAACTATTTGGTGATTTAAAAAGTTTTTATATTGCAAATAAATATTAAAAAATGATAAATATTAAAAAAAATTAACATTAACATAAAAAAATAATACAAATTCGTAGACCACAAAATTAACTGTAAGTGGGTTGTAAGTGAGTGATAATTGGGTTGCAAGTGAGTGATAGTTGAGTTGTTTTACGTCTTTTATGAATTACAATCCAAACAAACGCCGTAGTTGTAATGGATTGTAAGTCATTTATAAATTACACATTTTTACGATTTTTACGACAAAACAAACAGCCCCTTTGTTTTTTAATCTTGAAGGATCCTTTCTCTTATGCTGCCTCTAACCAACTCCCTTTAGGGCTGTTTGGTTGCAAGGAAGTGAACGGAAGTAAGGAAATAGGGAAGTATAATTGCTCACTTCCCTATCTATCCAAACACCGGAAAAGGAAAATAAGAAAACCCTTTTTCCTTTTCTTTTTTGTCTTTTACACAATCATTTCCTCACTTCCAGAGTGCTACAGTTAATTTTGTGGTGATATAAATCTCGTTTGTACTAAGTTGTAACACAAAACAGTTAATTTTTGATCATGTAAATCTCACTTGCATTCTAATTATAATCTATTTTTATTTTTCTTAATTAATTTTTATTTTAATATTATTTTACGGTCAACTTTGTGGTCAACTTTTCCATTTCCACTTTTACATTACCATCCAAACATCGAAAAAGATAAAATATTTTTCAAACCACACTTCCCAACAACATCCAAACACCGAAAAACTTACTAACCAATTCCCAAGTTCCAAAAGGAATTATTACCACTTCCTCAATTCCTCACTTCCTCACTTCCACCCTTAACCAAACAGACATAAGAATGGAGGCTTCTTTCTTATTTGTGACTGATTCATCACAACAAAGCCACTCTCGCTCCTCAGCGAGTAGGTCTCTGTATTTTGGCTTACTATTTGTACGTCATTGCGCTCTTTCTTTCAGTATGAATACAATTAATATGGGAATTTTGAGTTTGCGACCCCCACTCTTTCCTAAAAATTAAAAAATAAAAATAAAAGAAATAAACACCTATCACTCAATGGAGAAGCAATATGATCATTTTCGTTATAGGCTTAGCAGCATGGTTTTTCGTTATCTCACCCGATCCAGTCAAGTCCAGCCTATGTCTTTTTAAGTTATGGCAAACATCATGGGATCAATTTGGCTCACTTCTTTTGATTGTGTGTGTGAGTGGGTGGATGGTTGCGGGTATGTGTCAAAAAACTATAAGAGTGTGACACTTAAGCCTGACTCTTTCGGCCATCAGCAAGCAACTGTAACATCCCGTTCTCGGAATATGTACTTAGATACGTATTCTGAGTTTTCAACCGTATTTTTAAATTTAGTTATATTTGTTTTGTTTTATGATTATTTATGTGATTGTTTTGCATTAGATCCGGATTCATTAACTCAGAGTCAGCCCTAGTCTGAACTGGGGACTCGATCCGAGTGTACTGGTGAACTCTGAGTCAGTTCCCGTATTTTTAAAATTTTCTGAATTAAATTGCAAAATCTTCAAAATTGGTGTTGACCGGTATCACTGGTCGATTCCAGAATTTTTAATTTACAAATAGAAATGAATTTCTAAAATCCACTTTCACATTATTTTTAGAATCACATTTTCTATTTTAGTGCATTTTTGGAGATTTTTCTGAATTTATCAAAAGTAAAAGTCGGCTGGATTTGATGTCGGACAGTATCACCGATTGATTCCAAGATTTTTTTTATTTTGAAAATGAGATTGAATTTCAGAAATCCGATTTCATCATGTACCTGAGTATAATATTTTTTTAGAAACCATCTCGGATTCGCCCAGAAGCAAAACGTTGCTGACAGCTCAAGGGGTCTGTTGACAATGAACCCAAACTCTGACAAACCCTTACCTTACCTTCTGTATAACACTGTCTATAGTGCAACTTGCCGGTTGTGACAGCATGTTTCACCTGCATATCCTTGCGTCTGACAGCTCAAGAGAATTGTCTGCAGTCCTGTGCCTTTTTCTTTAAAAAATCTCATCCTCAACTTTTTACTCTTTTCTCTCCCTATAGTTTGTTCTCGCTTATTCTCTTTGCATTTGTGTTCGTGCTATATTGGTTTGTGATTGACTCGGTGTTGTTACGCTGATCTTGATGATTGGCGTGGTAGAACCTCCGGAAGCACGATAGTTGCTTGGCAAACTCCACAACCATATCAATGTTGGTGCTCATTGATAAATCTGCCTCTCGTTCCCTCGTGGTCGTGGGTCGTGGCACTGGTCCCTGCATCCCTATAATCGTAAATGCCAATGCAAAGACTTGCCTCCATATACACTTAACCATCACTCACGGACTATCTGCTTTCCCCATCATAGGAACCACAGGCCACGTGAAATGGACACCATCACTAATAGGAAAGTGCAAGCCTCCAATGCCTATAAGCTCCTCATCTCACCTACAACACTGCACAGGCATTTATCTTGGAGAAACTACGATACAGCTTTACCACGCCCCGATCACTAGTTGTCTCTGCAAGTGATTTTATCGCGCGCATTCCCATGTCCACATTGTTGGGATTTGAGTCGAACAAATAATCCCACATCGGCTAGACGTGGGGATGGTCTTGAGTTTATAAGAATTTAGGCAACTCCACCTAACAGACTAGTCTTTTGGGATGGTGCCCCGAGTCCTTCAAGTGGTATTAGAGTCATGCCTCGAACTTAGTCGTGTGTGTGGGTGATGTTCGACGATGTAGATGTTGGCCCAAAGGCTTTATCACTCTAGTTTTGATGATGATCAACTCATGTAGTTATGGTACTAATGATCTTGTGTTATTTAGTCTCAGATTTGTGATTAAGATCTTAGTAGGTGTGTAGCTTAAGTTTTGGAGCTAGCACGGTTTGATTCAAGAGCTTGTGCATCAAGACCACATCAAGACCACATCAAGTACTCAAGAGGAGTCTAGCTCTTTGGATCGAGTTTGGACCAAGTCAAGAAGATGTGAAGACTTCAAGACTTGTGTTTAGGTTTGTTTTTATAAGATTTTATTTTAGTTAAAATGTAAAGTATAGAATAGTTGGTGGATTGCTCAAGTATATCATACACACACACTCTTGATTTAGATGAGTTTTCATAAAAGAATTTATTTTGGAAAAATACAAAAGAGTTTTCTTTTAGAAAAATACCGGTTTGGTTTTTGGTATTCAAAGTATACATGTGTTGTTAACCAAAACCGTTTTAGTGCTTATTGTCAAAAACATAGATATTTCACCATGTATGTATAGTGGATCATATCCATACACCCTATGCATTCAAAGTGTTTAAAATATCTTGTTTTTGTATTTGGCCAATTTTGAAAACATACAATTTTTTGTTTTTGGCCAAAATTTCTAAGTTACAAAAATAGCTCAAAATGTTTGTAACATGTTTTGATTTTACTCAAACATGTTTGTATATCAAAGTTTAATACTGAAATTATTTTTGTAGATTTTTTCGTAATTTTATGGGATTTTATTTTAGCCAAAAAGATAACCTTTAAATCCCTAATTTGACCTGACCTGGCTTCTGTCGGTCGACTGGACCGGTCGACCGAGCTTGAAGTCGGTCGACCGACGTGCACAGAACGTGCACGCCAGGATTGCTGGATGGCCGGTCGACCGACCCGGTCGACCGCAGAGAGCTTCTGCTCTCTGGAAAGCCCCGGTCGACCGGGCCGGTCGACCGGTAGAGAGCTCTGCTCTCTGTTCCACTGACACGGTCGACCAGTCGGTCGACCGCTGGCTTAACGGTCAGAATTCTGACAGTTGGCCGGTCGACCGGGCGGTCGACCGACAGGCCAATCTGGCTCCCAACGGCTAATTTTTCTAGTGCTATAAATTGGGCTTTGGGGGGCTGTTTTCTACAAGATTTTAAGAAGAGTTTTGGACTAGTTTTTCCAACTCATTTCAGTGGTTATATCCACAAGTTTTAGAGCCAAATATTTCCAATAAAAAGGGGAGTTTATCAAGAGTGTTTTAAAAGTGATTTTCTTGAGTTTTCCTCCACCATTTCAATTCTTGTTTTCTCACACAACACTTGAGCTATCCATTGCTATATCTACCTATAGGGTCTTTATTGTGAGAGGATTTTAGGTGATCAAAGTATTGTGATCACCAAAGTTCACCTTAGTACTTTGAGGAGGCGGACTTGCGGGTTCGCGGTGTTTCGAGTTCGTGTGTGAACTCGGTGTTTGAGGTGCGGCCTCAGCGAGCTAGTGGGCTTGCGGTGTGTTCTTGTGGGAACAAGAGAGGGACTAGAGAGTTCAAAGAGCTTGTAGGTGTTGCGGCACCAAGTGATCCGGTGGGATCGATTTTAGTGAAAATCCTTCATAGTGTTGAAGGCGGGGATGTAGAGCAAGTGTGCTCGAACCTCGAAACAAATCTCCCGTGTTTGCGATTGCTCTCTCTCTATCTCTTACTTGTCTTTATATCTTGCATGCTATTATTGTCTTTATCTTTATATGCTTGATATATTGTGTGCTTATTGATATATGCTTGGGGATTGTTTGCTAACACTTGTATTCAACCAAGAGAGCCAACGAGGCACCTCAACTCTTATTTAGAGGAATCTTGAGGAATTAGTCCAGAGCCCTTCACGGGGAATTCGGCTACACTCTTGTGTTATACTTGGTGTTTAGTTTAAATAGTTTTAGTTTGCATTAGATAGTTTTTAATTCCGCATTATTGACCATTAGATTAGCTCATCACCTATTCACCCCCCTCTAGGTGATTTACAGTAGATCCCCCAATGGCGTAAAGGCGCAATGGGCTTGCCCACCCCACTGGCGCAAAAAGGCTTTGCAATGGGAAGAGTGACCGGTGGTGCTCCTTTGCAATGGGATGCAATGGGAAGAGTGACCGACTGCAGTTGGTACTTCACATAAGGCACCTACACCTAACAGTCTAGTCTTTAGTCTTTTGGGATGGTGCCCCGAGTCCCAGACTAGTCTTTTGGAATGCTGCCCGAGTCCTTCACACATTCCTCCCCTATAGTTGGTACTTCACATAAAACGTCTTTTGGGATGGTGCCCCGAGTCCTTCACACATTCCTCCCATGCAGTTGTTACTTCACATAAAACGTGATTTGGGAAACTCCACCTAACAGACTAGTCTTTTGGGATGGTGCCCCGAGTCCTTCACACATTCCTCCCCACTCCTCCCCACTCGTGGATGCAATATTTCATCTGCTGACAGATATGGTGAGGAACATGCGACGTGGACCTCCCCGCGACGGGTTCTGTTCATATGTGTGAGCCACACACACATACAATAAGAGAACCAATCTGGTGTTGACACGTGAATTAGAACTCTTATAATATGTTATAATATGTATGTGAGACCCACACACATAACATATTATAAGAGGATCAATACACATGTCAATGCGTGATTGGTTCTCTTATTGTTGTTGGTTTCTCTGCTTAATAGGAATCAATCTGACAACTAATCAAGATCACTGAGATATCAACAATCTAATTGGCCAGGTCGGCAAATATCAGGTGGGAGGTTTTCCATTCAATAGAACGTTCCTTAATTTAAGAATCACCTTTCAATTTCCTTCCTTGGTTAAACACCAATTAGACTGAATATAAATCAGTCTCGATATACTGTAAAGTATATCCCCTGTATAAAGGACTTAATCCACTTATACAGTATTTGGAGTGAGGTACGCTTAGAGCGAATCTCCTTAAGACAATTACGTCCCCCGCACAGGTGCTAACGGGATAATGGACGCTGGTCTCCAAAGATACAACACTCCTTCACGGTATTTGGATAGCACTACCAAATCATCGTACGGTCGAACCGTAGTCAACCAGTACCTTCACAGGATCGTTGAAGCAGTGGGACAAGGACAAATTTCGAATGAATATTTGCCTTTACTTTGGAGGAGCACCCACTGTTGAGGACGAAGGAAGGTTGAAGAATATTCTTCTTCAGAAGTCCCAGATTCAGACAACAATTCTATTAAAAGAATCTGTTGAATTTCCTGAGCCCTCTTTCAGAACGAATTTTGCAGAATCTCCTTTGGAAGTCGCTTCGGATTCCCACTTCTCGCTGGAAGTTGCTTTGGAACTCTACTTCCCAGTTCAGAATGCAGACTTGCTTCAGAACTCAGATAGAGAGAGAGAGAGTTGTTTGGTGTTGGTGTGTTTTTCAATTGAGAATCTGGAGCGCTATTTATAGCGTTCCAGGAGGGACCAATGGGTTCGAACCCAATGAAAGGGTGCAACCTTTCGACCCAGCAGTCGCGTCTGTTGGCAGCCCAACAGTCGCAGCTGTTGGTAGTCCAACTGACGCGGAGCGGTCTAGTTGGCGGGCAGTTTGGGTAGCGGAGCGGAGTGGGTCTGGTTCAGAACCGGAGTGGCCCATACCCTTGAGACCTGATTCAAAAAGAACCAGGCAGGGTAGGAACCAGAACCCAGACCCGGCGCCGGCGCCAGCCGCCGCCGCCAGCGGCGGCGCGGCGCGCGCAAGCCTGCATGTGTGGGCATAGTTCCCTCCTTTTCGTGCGCGAAAACTCCAAGTACCCAAAGGGCACACCCTTTGTTCTCAACTTTCTCTATTTATACACCACAAACTTCCATCTCATGGCCAATGTGGGACTAAATGCTTTTAGCTACTTTTAGTCCCGTTTTGCTTTGAATTAGGCAATCTTTAGACTTGAATATCTCATTCATTCGAAGTCAGAATTGAACATGTGAATATACCACGTTTATCCCGAATGGAAGGAGAACACACTCCAACCATCATCCAATTGATTCGACCAACGGATCTTGCCATAATTCAACTCGAAAATTCATACTTATATTCTTCAATTCCAACAATCCCCCACAATGAATGAAGATTCAAGGAAATGACACACAAAGAGACTGACTCTATTATGAAAGGTACTTGAGAAAAGAAACTGCATAAGGATAGGTGAACTAGGTCTTGAACCTTCCATAGCGAAAGCTTTATCGGACTTACTGGCTAATCAGTGAACTAGGTTTTGAACTGTTAGCTGTTAGTGTAAGCCAAGTTAACAAGCTTCACACAGTGACTTTCCAAATTAACTTTGGTTCTCGGTTGTGTCCGTTTTGGCCCTGGACATTCTTGGTTTCAGAGAGTATCTTTAGGGAATAACAGCCTCCATAGAAATTCCCAAAGAGCCGACCCAACTCTATACTCACATAGGTGATGGACCTATTAAGAGTAGTCTACTCTACTCCACTTGTTTAGTAACAAGATATAGGCATCATTAAAAGCGTTAAGCTTATCCTTAATCCACTTATAGAAAAGCACTTATGTGCACCTTAAGAATGGATTGGAGTTAAGCTCCCAAGTGCTTACTTGCTGAGTCAATCATAACTAGTTTTTCCTATTTAACTTAGTCCGTGGGATCTCCAGTCGCTAAGTGAGGTTTCCATTAAGCTGACTCGGTAAGGTTAGGCTTTTAGACCCATTCCCCTCGATGCGCAGTTTATACGCTCTCCACTTAAACCTTCAGTAAACGGATCCGCTAAATTATCCTTTGACGATACAAAGTCAATAGAGATAATTCCATTTGAGAGCAATTGCTTCACGGTATTATGTCTACGACGAATATGTCTAGACTTACCGTTGTATATAACATTTTGTGCCCTAGATATAGCTGCTTGATTATCGCAGTGTATACATATAGCGGGCACTGGCTTTTGTCATATGGTATATCTTCTAAGAAGTGTCGAAACCATTCTGCTTCTTCTCTAGCCTTATCTAAGGTTATGAATTCCGATTCCATAGTGGAACGGGCAATACATTTTTACTTAGAAGACTTCCATGATACCGCTGCTCCTGCTAGAGTAAATACGTATCCGCTAGTTGATTTTGATTCCTCAGAATCTGCAATCCAATTAGCATCACTGTATCCTTCCAGTACAGGTGGATACTGTCCATATCTCAAGGCATATTCCTTGATATGTGATACGTAACCCAATACTCGTAGTAGAGCGGTCCAATGTAGATCACTAGGATTGCTAGTGTATCTACTTAACCTGCTTACAGCGTAAGCAATATCGGGTCTAGTGCAATTCATCAAATACATTAGACTTCCGATAATCTGAGAATACTCCAATTGGCGTATTCCAGTTCCTGTATTCTTATGAAGATGGATGTGTGGGAGAAAAGAATTTGTATTTTCCTTTATCCCATGATCCTTGAATCTTTCTATCATCTTATCCACGTAGTGAGATTGAGATAGACTGATTCCATCTGGTGTTCTGGTGATTTAATTCCTAAAATTACATCAGCAACCCCCAGATCCTTCATGTCAAAACTGTTGGATAACATTCGTTTAGTGGACTTAATAATTTCAATATTAGTCCCAAGTATCAACATGTCGTCTACATAAAGACAAACAATGATACATGCATTTTCAACTGTCTTAGTATACACACACTTATCACATTCATTGATAGTGAATCCATCTTTGATCATGACACTATCAAATTTTTCATGCCATTGTTTTGGAGCCTGCTTTAAACCGTATAAGGATTTACCAATTTACACACCTTGTGTTCTTGGCCCTTGACTATAAATCCTTCAGGTTGCTCCATATATATCTCTTCATTTAATTCACCATTTAAGAATGCAGTCTTGACATTCATTTGATGGATATCTAAGTTGTGCAATACTGCAATTGCAATTAACATCCGAATGGACGTTATTCTTGTTACTGGTGAATAAGTATCGAAGTAGTCAAGTCCTTCTTTTTGTCGATAACCCTTGGCTACTAATCTAGCCTTGTACTTATCGATAGATCCATCGGTTTTAATTTTCGTTTGAAAATCCACTTACACCCAATTAGTTTACTGCCAGGAGGCAAGTTTACCAATTCTCAAGTATGATTACTTAGTATGGATTCTATTTCGCTATTTATAGCTTCTTTTCACATTTGTGCTTCTGGGGTTGACATAGCCTCTTTAAATGTTTGAGGCTCGCTTTCAATAGTGTATGCTATAAAATTTGGACCAAAAGATTTTGAGATTTTAAATCTCTGACTTCTTCTTGGTTCAGTTTCGCATTAACAATTGGTTCCTTGGGGCTTTCGTTCCTGAACGCCATCTCGTGTGTTCTTTTCCCAGAAGTCTTATCTGCTTCCCGTTTATATGGAAAGATGTCTTCAAAGAACACAGCATCTCTAGATTCGATAATCATGTTTACATGAATATTTGGTATTTCTGATTCATGAACCAGAAATCTGTAGGCACTACTATTCAAGGTATAGCCTATGAATATACAGTCCATAGTTTTTGCTCCCAACTTAGTCTTCTAGGTAATGGTGCTAGCACCTTTGCTAGGCACCCCCACATTTTGAGGTATGGTAGGAAGGTGTCCTTCCATGCCATAACTCGAATGGTATAAGACCAAGTTCTTGTGGGGTACTCTATTTAGAATATAATTTGCAGTTAATAGAGCTTCCCCCCACAAGTTCTGCGGAGCTCCAGAACTTACAAGCATGGAATTAACCATCTCCTTCAAAGTTCTGTTCTTCCGTTCAGCAATTCCATTCTGCTGAGGAGTGTATGGTGCTGTAGTTTGATGGATTATACCAAAATTAGCACATAACTCACTAAAATCATTTGATTCATATTCTCCGCCTCTATCGGATTTTAGAATCTTGATTTTCTTGTTGAGTTGATTCTCAACTTCGGCTTTATATGTTATAAACATATTTATTGCCTCATCCTTACTGTTTAAAAGATACACATAACAGTATCTTGTACAGTCATCAATAAAAGTAATAAAATACTTTTTACCGCCTCTAGTTGGCATAAACTTCAAGTCACACAGATCGCTATGAATTAACCCTAAAGGTTCTGTATTTCGATCAATTGAGTGAAATGAATTTTTCGCCAACTTGGCCTCAACACAAATCTCACACTTGCGAATTTCTTCCAAGTTGAGTTTAGGAATATATCCCAGATTAGACAAGTTTTTCAAAGACTTGTAATTTACATGTCCTAATCTAGCATGCCACAAAATAGGAGACTCAAGCAAATAAACAGAAGAATTTCTTTTATTTATAAGCTTCGGGTACAAATACACAGACTTTTTATCTACCACTGCAACATTGGCTTTAAAAAGTCCATCAACAAGATAACCCTTTCCCACATACATCCCTCCCTTAGTAAGTACAAATTTATCGGATTCAAATACCATTCTAAATCTTTTCTTACTAAGTATTGATCCGGAGATTAAATTCTTGCGGATGTCTGGAACATGAAGCACATCGTTAAGAGTAAGCTCTTTCCCCGATGTCCACTTCAGGATGATCTTGCCCTTTCCTTCAACCTTTGAGGAAGCTGAATTACCCATGAATAGTTGCTCATCTTGCTCTAGCCTTTGATATTCTGAGAATAACAATTTCTCCGAGCAGATGTGCCGAATAGCTCCCGTGTCTACCCACCAATCCTTGTTATTGGTTGTCAGATTCACTTCTGACACCACAGCTGAAAGACTTGGTGATTCATGGTTGGTCATGTTCGCCTGTGGGTGGCTCTTCTTATTCTTTTGAGACGGCTGCGACATTCATTCGCCTTATGCCCCTCTTTGTTGCAGATGTAGCAAGTTCCCATGAAGCGCATGTTCTTACCTTCTTGGACCTTGCCTTTGTACCCCTGGGAAGTCTTCTTCCGCTTTAAGCCTTTGGAAGTAGACGCTTTCCCCTTTGAGTCCTCGATCACATTTGCTTTTGCTTCGTAGGAGTTCTTGCTACTCCTTTTCTCGGACTTGCGGTTGTCCTCCTCGATACGAAGCCTCACAATGAGATCTTCCAACTTTAGCTCATTTCGCTTCTGCTTCAGGTAGTTCTTGAAATCTCTCCACGCAGGTGGGAGTTTCTCCACGATAGTAGCCACCTGAAAAGTTTCAGGAAGAATCATACCTTCGGCTTCTATCTCGTGCAAGATAAGTTGAAACTCTTGCACCTGACTGATTACAGTCTTGCTGTCTACCATTTTGTACTCCAGAAATCGTCCTACGATGAACTTCTTGGTATCAGCATCTTCAGTCTTGTACTTCTTGTCAAGACTGGCCCATAACTTCTTTGCCGTTGTGATAGGACTGTAGACATTGTAAAGAGAGTCATCCAGTCCATTTAAAATATAATTTCGACAAAGGAAGTCACCTTGAGTCCATGCATCGATTGCAAGGACTGAGTCCCGATCAGTTCCGGGTTCTGGTGGATCTTCTTGTAGGAATTTGGCCAGATGAAGAGTGGTCAAGTAGAAGAGCATCTTCTGTTGCCACCTCTTGAATTCTGTGCCGTCAAATTTTCCTGCCTTCTCCGGCTTCGGGTTAGGAAGTGGAGTTGGCATCAAAACTTGCATGTTTGGTGCCTTACTTGAGCTATCTTGATTAGTCTCAGACATTTTCTTCAAGTTCAAGCAGAATAGAAGTAAGAAACTTCAATATTAATTGTCTTAAGATTGTTGGTTTCTCTGCTTAACAGGAATCAATCTGACAACTAATCAAGATCACTGAGATATCAACAATCTAATTGGCCAGGTCAGCAAATATCAGGTGGGAGGTTTTCCGTTCAATAGAACGTTCCTTAATTTAAGAACCACTTTTCAATTTCCTTCCTTGGTTAAACACCAATTAGACTGAATATAAATCAGTCTCGATATACTGTAAAGTATATCCCCTGTATAAAGTACTTAATCCACTTATATAGTATTTGGAGTGAGGTACGCTTAGAGCGAATCTCCTTAAGACAATTACGTCCCTCGCACCGGTGCTAACGGGATAATGGACGCTGGTCTCCAAAGATACAACACTCCTTTACGGTATTTGGATAGCACTACCAAATCACCGTACGGTCGAACCGTAGTCAACCAGTACCTTCACAAGATCGTTGAAGCAGCGGGACAAGGACAAATTTCGAATGAATATTTGCCTTTACTTTGGAGGAGCACCCACTGTTGAGAATGAAGGAAGGTTGAAGAATATTCTTCTTCAGAAGTCCCAGATTCAGACAACAATTCTATTAAAAGAATCTGTTGAATTTCCTGAGCCCTCTTTCAGAACGAATTTTGCAGAACGAATTTTGCAGAATCTCCTTTGGAAGTCGCTTCGGATTCCCACTTCTCACTGGAAGTTGCTTTGGAACTCTACTTCCCAGTTCAGAATGCAGACTTGCTTCAGAACTCAGATAGAAAGAGAGAGAGTTGTTTGGTATTGGTGTGTTTTTCAATTGAGAATCTAGAGCGCTATTATAGTGTTCCAGGAGGGGCCAATGGGTTCGAACCCAACGAAAGGGTGCAACCTTTCGACTCAGCAGTCGCGTCTGTTGGCAGCCCAACAGTCGCAACTGTTGGCAGTCCAACTGACGCGGAGCGGTCTAGTTGGCAGGCGGTTTGGGTAGCGGAGCGAAGCGGGTCTGGTTCGGATCCGGAGTGGCCCATACCCTTGAGACCTGATTCAAAAAGAACAAGAACCAGAACCGGCCGGCCGCCAGCGGCGGCGCGCGCGCATCCTGCATGTGCGGGCATAGTTCCCTCCTTTTCGCGCGCGAAAATTCTAAGTACCCAAAGGCACGCCCTTTGTTCTCAACTTTCTCTATTTATACACTACAAACTTTCATCCCATGGCCAATGTGGGACTAAATGCTTTTAGCTACTTTTAGTCCCGTTTTGGCTTTGAATTAGGCAATCTTTAGACTTGAATATCTCATTCATTCGAAGTCGGAATTGAACATGTGAATATACCACGTTCATCCCCAACGGAAGGAGAACACACTCCAACCATCATCCAATTGATTCGATCAACGGATCTTACCATAATTCAACTCGAAGATTCATACTTATATTCTTCAATTCCAACAATTATATGTGTGTGGCTCACACACATGAACCGAAACTCCCCGCGACTCTCGTAATATACTCAGAATATAACCTTACATATGGTCAAGCATGCAGCACTTCCAAGAGTGGGCCCACAATACTGCATTTGGCATCGCCACCCGAGTAATGGCAGAGTCGTCATGGTCAGGCACTTGACCCACCTGAAGTCCCCACCATTTCTTTTAGAATTACAGATAGGTTCCATATTTGATCTCTGTGTCAAGAAGAAAACCCAGTAGTTTTACCTCACCTACCAAGCTTTCTTAGCTCCACCCTTGCTCCCGAGATGGCTTGCAACTGAACATGTGCATGCAATTTGGATTACAGAACCGAATGCCACATGCATGATGCATATGGAACAATTACCAGATGTTGCCTGAGTAATTAGTGCTAGCCCAACCACTAGGTGAACGAGGCCTTCGCCTAGCGCCCCCAAGTCAAGAGGGCCTCAAATTTGATATTTTCTTATAAGCTTATATTAGACTCACACTTAAAATTGTAGCGCTTTTTTCTATAGGACTCAAATTGTACAAGAAACATATTTGGGTCTACGCTCAATTCATTATAAACTATTAAGGGCCCTTGGAATCCTCGCACTTCGGCAATTCGAGAATAAAAAAAAATCAATAACTTGATAACTGACACGAGCAGATGAATCGACTGCATCTCGAGCAAATGAATCGTCAGTGTTGGTTTCTGAGATCATTCTGACAACTAATCAATATCACTGAAATATCCACAATCTAATTGGCCAGGTCGGTAAATATCAGGTGGGAGATTTTCCACGATAGTTGCAACCTGAAAGGTTTCAGGTAGAATCATACATTCGGCTTCTATGTCGTGCAAGATAAGTTGGAACTTTTGCACCTGACTGATTACAGTCTTACTGTCCACCATTTTGTACTCCAGAAATCGTCTTACGACGAACTTCTTAGTACCAGCATTCTCAGTCTTATACTTCTTGTTAAGACTGGCCCATAACTTCTTTGCCGTTGTGATAGGATTGTAGACATTGTAAAGAGAGTCATCCAGTCCATTTAAAACATAATTTCGGCAAAGGAAGTCACCTTGAGTCCATGCATCGATTGCAAGGACTGAGTCCCGATCAGTTCCGGGTTCTGGTGGATCTTCTTGTAGGAATTTGGCCAGATGAAGAGTGGTCAAGTAGAAGAGCATCTTCTGTTGCCACCTCTTGAATTCTGTGCCGTCAAATTTTCCTGACTTCTCCGGCTTCGAGTTAGGAGTGAAGTAGGCATCAAAGCTTGTAGCTGTATGTTTGGTGCCTTACTAGAGCTATCTTGATTAGTCTCAGACATTTTTTCTGTAAGTTCAAGCAGAACAGAAGTAAGAAACTTTAATACGTAATTGTCTTAAGATTGTTGGTTTCTAGAATCAAGCTGACAACTAATCAATATCACTAAAATATCAACAATCTAATTGGCCAGGTCGGTAAATATCAGGTGGGAGGTTTTCCGTTCAATAGAATGTTCCTTAATTTAAGAACCACCTTTCAATTTCCTTCCTTGGTTAAACACCAATTAGACTGGTATAAATCAGTCTCAATATACTGAATATCAGTATATCCCCTGTATAAAGAAATTAATTCACTTATACAGTACTTGGAGTGAGGTACGCTTAGAGCGAATCTTCTTAAGACAATTACGTCCCCGCACCGGTGCTAACGGGTTACTGGACGCTGGTCTCCCAAGATACAACACTCCTTCACGGTATTTGGATAGCACTACCAAATCACCGTACGGTCGAACCGTAGTTAACCAGTACCTTCACAGGATTGTTGAAGCAGCGGGACAAAGACAAATTTTGAGAGAATATTTGCCTTTACTTGGAGGAGCACCCACTGTAGAGGAAGAAGGAAGGTTGAAGAATAGGCAGATTTCTTTCTTGCTGTTGGTGTGTCTTAGAATGAGAAAACAGAGCGCTATTTTATAGCGCTCCGGGAGGGGCAGTTTGGTCCGAACCCGCGGGTCAGATCCGGATAGCGGAGCAGGTATGCTCGTAACCCATACCCGTGAGACCGATTCAAAAAGAACCAGGCCGGTAGGGAACCCGGACCCGAGCCCGAGCCCAGCGCCGGCTGGCCGGCTGCCGCCGCTGCCGCCGCCGCGGCGCGCGCGCATGTGCGGGCATAGTTTCCTCCCAATCGCGCGCGAAAACTCCAAGTACCCAAAGGCACGCCCTTTGTTTCCAATTTTCTCTATTTAAACGCTACAAACTTCCATCCCATGGCCAATATGGGACTAAATGCCTTTAGTTACCTTTAGTCCCATTTTGGCTTTGAATTAGGCAATCTTTAGACTTGAATATCTCATTCATTCGAAGTCGGAATTGAACATGTGAATATACCACGTTCATCCCCAATGGAAGGAGAACAACTCCAACCATCATCCAATTGATTCGATCAACGGATCTCGCCGTAATTCAATTCAAAGATTCACATATATATTCTTCATATTCCAACAATCCCCCACAATGATGGAGATTTAAGGAATTGACACACAAAGAGACTGACTCTGTTGTGAAAGTACTTTAGAAAAGAAACTGCATCAGGATAGGTGAACTAGGTCTTGAACCTTCCATAGCGAAAACTTTATCGGACTTACTGGCTAATCAGTGAACTAGGTCTTGAACTTTAGCCGTTAGTGTAAGCCAAGTCAAGCTTCACACAGTGACTTTTCAAATCAACTTTGGTTCTCGGTTGTGTCCATTTTGGCCCTGGACATTCTTGGTTTCAGAGAGTATCTTTAGGCAATAACAGCCTCCATAGAAATTCCCAAAGAGCCGACCCAACTCTATACTCACGTAGGTGATCGTTCTATTAAGAGTAATCTACTCTACTTGTTTAGTAACAAGATATAGACATCATTAAAAGCGTTAAGCTTATCCTTAATCCACTTATAGAAAAACACTTATGTGCACCTTAGGAATGGATTGGAGTCAAGCTTCCAAGTGCTTACTTGCTGAGTCAATCATAACTAGTTTTCCTCTTAAACTTAGTCTGTGGGATCTCCAGTCGCTAAGTGAGGTTTCCATTAAGCTGACTCGGTAAGGTTAGACTTTTAGACCCATGCCCCTTAATGCGCAGTTTATTCGCTCTCCACTTAAACCTTTAGTAAGCGGATCCGCTAAATTATCTTTTAACGAGACAAAGTCAATAGAGATAATTCCATTTGAGAGCAACTGCTTCACAGTATTATGTCTACGACGAATATGTCTAGACTTACCGTTGTATATAACATTTTGTGCCCTGGATATAGCTGCTTGATTATCACAGTGTATACATATAGCGGGCGCTGGCTTTTGCCATAATGGTATATCTTCCAAAAATTGTCGAAGCCATTCTGCTTCTTCTCCAGCCTTATCTAAGGCTATGAATTCCGATTCCATAGTGGAACGGGCAATACATGTTTGCTTGAAAGATTTTCAGGATACCGCTGCTTCTCCTAGAGTAAATACGTATCCGCTAATTGATTTTGATTCCTCAGAATCTGCAATCCAATTAGCATCACTGTATCCTTCAAGTACAGGTGGATACTGTCTATATCTCAAGGCATATTCCTCGATATGTGATACGTAACCCAATACTCGTAGTAGAGCAGTCCAATGTTGATCACTAGGATTACTAGTGTATCTGCTTAACTTGCTTAAGCAATATCGGGTCTAGTGCAATTCATCAAATACATTAACTTCCGATAATCTGAGAATACTCCAACTGGCGTATTCCAGTTCCTGTATTCTTATGAAGGTGGACGTGTGGGAGAAAAGGATTTGTATTCTCCTTTATCCTATAATCCTTGAATCTTTCTATCATCTTATCCACGTAGTGAGATTGAGATAGACTGATTCCATCTGGTGTTCCGGTGATTTTAATTCCTAAAATTACATCAGCAGCCCCCAGATCCTTCATGTCAAAACTGTTGGATAACATTCTTTTAGTGGACTAATAATTTCAATATTAGTCCCAAGTATCAACATGTCGTCTACATAAAGACAAACAATGATACATGCATTTCCAACTGTTTTAGTGTAAACACACTTATCGCATTCATTGATAGTAAATTCATCTTTGATAATAACACTATCAAATTTCTCATGCCACTGTTTTGGAGCCTGCTTTAGACCGTATAAGGATTTTATCAATTTACACACCTTGTGTTCTGGCCCTTGACTATAAATCCTTCAGGTTGCTCCATATATATCTCTTCATTTAATTCACCATTTAAGAATGCAGTCTTGATATCCATTTGATGGATATCTAAGTTATGCAATACTGCTATTACAATCAACATCCGAATGGACGTTATTCTTATTGTGAATAAATGTCGAAGTAGTCAAGTCCTTCCTTTTGTCGATAACCCTTGGCTACTAATCTTGCCTTGTACTTATCGATAGATCTATTGGGTTTTAATTTTCTTTGGAAAATCCACTTACACCCAATTGGTTACTGCCAGGAGGCAAGTTTGCCAATTCCCAAGTATGATTACTTAGTATAGATTCTATTTCGCTATTTATAGCTTCTTTCCACATTTATGCTTCTGGAGTTGACATAGCCTCTTTAAATGTTTGAGACTCGTTTTCAATAGCGTATGCTATGAATTTGGACCAAAAGATTTTGAGATTCTAGATCTCTGACTTCTTCTTGGTTCAATTTTCGCATTAACAATCGGTTCCTCGGGGCTTTCGTCCTTGAATGCCATCTCATGTGTTCTTTTCCCATAAGTCTTATCTGCTTCCCATTTGTATGAAAAGATGTCTTCAAAGAACACAACATCTCTAGATTCGATAATCATGTCTACATAAATATCTGGTATTTCTGATTTATGAACCAGAAATCTGTAGGCACTACTATTCAAGGCATAGCTATGATATGCAGTCCATAGTTTTTGCTCCAACTTAGTCTTTTTAGGTAATGATGCTAGCACCTTGCAAGGTACCCCACATTTGAGGTAATGGTAGGAAGGTGTCCTTCCATGCCATAACTCGAATGGTATAAGACCAAGTTTCTTGTGGGGTACTCTACTAAGAATATAATTTGCAGTTAATAGAGCTTCCCCACAAGTTATGCGGAGCTTCAGAACTTACAAGCATGGAATTAACCATCTCCTTCAAAGTTCTGTTCTTCCGTTCAGCAATTCCATTTTGCTGAGGAGTATATGGTGCTGTTGTTTGATGGATTATACAAATTTAGCACATAACTCACTAAAATCATTTGATTCATATTCTCCGCCTCTATCAGATTTTAGAATCTTGATATATTTATTGAGTTGATTTTCAACTTCGACTTTATATGTTATAAACATATTATTGCCTCATCCTTACTGTTAAAAGATACACTTAACAGTATCTTGTACAGTCATCAATAAAAGTAATAAAATACTTTTTACCGCCTCTAGTTGGCATAAACTTCAAGTCACACAGATCGCTATGAATTAACCCTAAAGGTTCTGTATTTCGATCAATTAAGTGAAATGAATTTTTCGCTAAATTGGCCTCAACACAAATCTCACATTTGCGAATTCTTCCAAGTGAGTTTAGGAATATAACCTAGATTAGACAAGTTTTTTAAAGACTTATAATTTACATGCCCTAATCTAGCCTGCCATAAAATAGGAGACTCAAGCAAATAAACAAAAGATTTTTCTTTATTTATAAGCTTCTGGTACAAATACACAGACTTTTTGAGATCACCTAGAGGGGGGTGAATAGGTGATAATGCTAATCTAGAAACTAAATGCGGAAGCTAAAATAAATTTTGCAACACACTTAATACAACCAACAAGTGTAGCCGAATTCCCCGTGAAGGGCTCTGGACTAACTCCTCTTGATTCCCCTAGATAAGGGTTGAGGTGCTATATGAAGCTCTTGTGGTTAAGTATAAGTGAGGCACACAAACACAAGCCAAGCATATAATGGATATATAGCAATATGAAAGATGCAAAGTACAACACAAGCAAATATGATATGATGATAAGAATGATGCTTTGCACAAATAAAAGAGAGAGTTAGAGACAATGGATCAAACGCAAACACAAAGATATGTTCCGAGGTTCGAGCCCTAGCTCTACGTCCCCGCCTTCACCGAGAAGGATTTCTAATCCACTATCTTGTCCACCGAGGACTCCACCGAGGGAACCTCCACCGAGGAGGATTTTTACAACAAGGGAGTACTGAACACCTCTCTCAAACACCACCTCACAACCGAGGGGTAGGCCCGTAGCCAAATAACAACTAACACCTCTACCGAAGAGGGTTACAACCAATCTCCACCTCTCACTAGATGGAGCAAACACCACTCCGATCAACCTCTACCAAAGAGGGATACAACAAGTCAAGGAGGGTTTACAACTTGGAGGCTCAATCAACCTCAAACAATCTTTTTTCCACAAAACAAAGATCCTAAATAGATTAAGATAGAAGATGAGGCTCAAGTGTGGAAAACAAAGTGTTTTGATCAAAGAAAAACTCTTGAGAAAAATACCAAATGAATATAGAATTTTAGTTCAAGACAAATTCCCAAAAACCTAATTTCTTTGAAATAAACAAAACACTTTAAAACAAATAAGATGAATCTTTTGGCACTTAAAACTCTTTTGAAACTGTAAAAATACTTCAGAAAAGTAGGAATTTTTGCTCTTGAAAATCTTATCCAAAACCCTAAAGAGATGGGTATTTATAGCCCAAACAGAAAACTAGCCGTCAGGCTGATCTGTCAGCCTGATAGGCCTGCGGTCGACCGGCCGGTCGACCGCCAACGGTCCCAAATATGACCGTTGGGGCATCCCGGTCGACCGCCCAGATACAGAGAGTAAAGCTCTCTGGTCCGGTCGACCGACCGGTCGACCGGCCCATTGCCTGCCTAGACGTGCACAGCCTTGTGCACATCGGTTGACCGAACGGTCGACCAGCTCTGGCATACGGTCGACCGTCCCGGTCGACCGCCAAGGCCTGGCAGCCAAGTTTCTGGGTCAGAAACTGGGTCAGAAAAACATGTTAAAATATTTCTAATAAATCTTATAAATCTTCTAAAAATACACAAAAATAGTTTTATCATTTTGCATAATATATAAACTTGTGATAATATTTCAACTCAAATATCAAGCATATGAAACCATTTTTGTGTTTTATCATTTTTACCAAAAACCAAAACTAGTATTTTGTCAAACTTGAATTTTTCAATACATGAATAGGAAAGTCAAAATAAGTTTGTTTAAAAGTTAAGCATGCATGTATAGAATGAAACTACTATACATAAACCAATTAAACTTGTTTTGATCAACTATTCATGAAAACAAATATTGGTTAAACCAAAACCGAAAAACCAATATCCAAACATAAAACGTGTGTGTTGTGCACCTGAGCATATCAACTATTCTAAACTTTACAAATGGATCTAAAACACACTAAGCTAAACTATGGATACCTAAGTCTTCTTGACGATCTTCATCTTCAAGTCGACCCGATCCAAAACGTAATCCACCGAGTGCAAAGGTATGATCTTGATGCTCGGGCACTGGAATCACCATGTGAAAGCTTCCAAACTCATCTTTTTGAAACAATCACCAACTAATATCTTGATCAATGATCTGTAACGAAAATCACAAGATAATTAGTAAACATAACTACATGAGTTAATCATCATCAAAACTAGAGTGGAAGGCCTCTGGGCCAACATTTTTATCTACCACTGCAACATTGGCTTTAAAAAGTCCATCAACAAGATAACCCTTTCCCACATACATCCCTCCTTAGTAAGTACAAATTTATCTGATTCAAAAACCATTCTAAATTCTTTCTTACTAAGTATTGATCCAGAGATCAGATTCTTGCGGATATCTGGAACATGTAGCACATCGTTCAGAGTAAGCTCTTTCCCTGATGTCCACTTCAGGATGACCTTACTTTTCCTTCAACCTTTGAGATGGCTGAATTTCCCATGAATAGTTACTCATCTTGCTCTAGTTTTTGATATTCAGAGAATAATAATTTCTCAGAGTAGATGTGCCGAGTAGCCCCAGTGTCTACCCACCAATCCTTATTGTTGGTTGTCAGGTTCACTTCTGACACCACAGCTGAAAAGCTTGGCGACGCATGGTCGGTCAAGTTTACCTATGGATGATTTTTCTTGTTCTTTTTGAGACGGCTGCGACATTCATTCGCCTTATGCCCTTCTTTGTTGCAGATGGGACTTCCGAAGAAGAATATTCTTCAACCTTCCTTCTTCCTCTACAGTGGGTGCTCCTCCAAAATAAAGGCAAATATTCTCCCGAAATTTGTCTTTGTCCTGCTGCTTCAATAATCCTGTGAAGGTACTGGTTAACTACGGCTCGACCGTACGGTGATTTAGTAGTGCTATCCAAATACCGTGAAGGAGTGTTGTATCTTGGGAGACCAGCGTCCAGTAACCCGTTAGCACCAGTGCGGGGGACGTAATTGTCTTAAGGAGATTCGCTCTAAGCGTACCTCACTCCAAGTACTGGATAAGTGAATTAATTTCTTTATACATGGGATATACTGATATTCAGTATATTGAGACTGATTTATACCAGTCTAATTGGTGTTTAACCAAGGAAGAAAATTGAAAGGTGGTTCTTAAATTAAGGAACGTTCTATTGAACGGAAAACCTCCCACTTGATATTTACCGACCTGGCCAATTAGATTGTTGATATTTCAGTGATATTGATTAGTTGTCAGATTGATTCCAGAAACCAACAGTTAGCGCCTCTCTCCAACAATAAAACTCTCCCCACTCTCTTAGTGATCTCAGCTCTCTCTCTCTCTCTCTCTCTAAAGCCTCTGCCCCTTTCCCAACCTCAACCACCGCCGTTGCGGCCCGCTCCTTGTTGCCGGCAACACTAGTCCCAACCTCCTTGAATCCCTCGCCAACTTTGAGTGCATAAAGATCTTCGTATTCGACTCAATTCCTCGGGTAAACAATTGAAGGGCCCCATTTGAAACTTCAAACATCCATGGAACTCTGACAATATTTTCATTATTTCGGGTTTTCGTTATTCCTAGGGTCCAATCCCTGATCGGTGTTGATTCTCAAAATCAATGTTTTGGAGGCCACAAGCATCAAATAGGGCTGCGACTCGTGTCAATTTGGATTCATCATTGTGAAATCTCTTTTGTTCAACAGTCATTATCCAACCCCAAACAAAAAACATGTCAGTCATGTTCTTGATCATTTTCTTAAGTGTTTACTTTACTTTTCTGCAAGAATTTGTATCAATCATGCTTACATATAATTTTGTTTCTTGTTGGGCGAAGAATCAATTTTTTCCCACTAGCATGCTAGGTGTTTGTTGTAAATGTCTAGCTTTACTATCGGAAAGAATTACTACTCTCTTTGATATGCATTTGTGCGCGCTAGGTGTTTACTGAAATGCCTATTGAAAACACTATCTGAAATACAAACGGGAGCTCATTGTTTTCACAATTTCTCATTTCTATAAAACTTTCTAAGGAAAATTGTGGCCAAAAAAATACACTTCATTTTTTAAGTTGTTGCTTATTTGTTCTTAGTAGAGAAAGTCTAAGTAATAAAAAATAGGCATTCCACAAAAATTATTTTTTAAAGTATATTTTAAAAGAGCTCCATTTGAAACTTTCGCCTAAGACCTCTCTAGAAATTGAGCCGCCCCTATGAGCAAGCCGCCCCTATGAGCAACCATAATGCAGGAATTTGCGCTTCAGCTACAATGGAACATGCAAATTAGCCCCGCGTTTTGCATGTGAACTTTTGTTTGTTCGCATTGATCTTGTTAGATGCAACGAGCGCTTGTAAACAGTTATGGGATTCATTGGAGTCATATTTAAAATCCTTAAAGAAATAACCCCAACTTCTGTACCTTTGTTAGAACTCAAAAACACAAATGACAAGAGTTAATGAAGCAATTAACTTCAGATTAATTCTCGCACAACAAGCTTTTCTCACAAACACCACCACGGAATTCCACCAAACTATTCAAAACATGATCATATATAATTCACTGGTAAACATATAATTTGTTTCTCATATGCCCTTGAAAATTTTCTTCAATAGGGCAAAAAAAGAATATACTCAAAGTTGTATGTTCAAATGCCGAGTCTCGTCTCCTTTACATAAGGACAGTGTGGTTTCAACTGATCTATTCTGATAACTTGCTGTGATTTTGTACTCCCTAAAAAACCATTGAAAACTATAAAGACCATGGTCATCTGTCACCCTGCTGCTTCTATAGTTTGCCATTCCTGTAAAAGCTTGTCCACAGTGTCTCCAGCAGGGAGGTTGACAAAGTTGTTGTCCGTCAGGCACATCTGATAGAACCCGTTCGGATGGAGAGCAGTCCATAGCATTATACCGTTCACTGAAGGGTAGGAAAATCCTTCCCTCAAAACATCCTCAAGATAGATAGCCTGAAAGAAGAAGAAACGATATGTAAGCCAAAATTATCAGAGCCGTTCTAGTCTATCTTTTGCTCTGATTATTGGTACAAAATACATGTTCAGTTTCACTTGTTTAATCTCTATTCCTACATCAGATGGTACCACAAATATTCTAATCTGCATTTTATCTCGATATGGCAAAAATAATTACACATTTACACTTTTTGTGTTTACTACACATTTTCACTTATTATTTCTTTTTTGAGGACACACATACTGTACATGCTTTTGCCCGGAAATATATAAACATTTGCACATTTGCATATATGATATTGTCTTGCTTTTTGAGAAAAACACATGTACATACAATTATTGTTAAAACTGTACTCACATTTAATATTTTATAAGTATTAGGTTTAGAGGTTATTTACTATTGCTTAAGAAATATTCTTGCCCTCCTGCAAGTAACTATTGAGCATGATGCATTTATGGAGATGCAAAATCCCATTAGCTTCATTAATATTTTGTTTATCTTGCAGTTAGAATCACCTTTGAGTAGTTGAGATGCTGATAGTTGGTTGGTGTAGATGTAATTAAGTAGTAAGAAATTAATTGTAATATAAAATTAACAATTATTTAGTCATAGAGACTTAGTACTGTTATGAATTTACGATTTGATTTTGTTTTGGATCATATAAGAAGAGAAATGTGAGCATATTTAGTAATTCATTAGGAGGTAGGAAGCACGGACACTTCAAATGTAGAGACATGTTGTGTCAAACACGTGCCGAACACACCTGTTGACACATATATCAAACATGATACTTTTATTTACAATGTACTTTTTATAATTTATTGTGCATCTGTGTGTCATGCCGTATCGTGCCCGTGTCGGCGTGTCCGCGTTTGTGCAACATAGTTTAAAAGTCTATTACCTTTGTAATAGCAACAATAAGTATAATTCCTGAAGTTTTAGCTAATTGATTGTTGAATTTTTTTTTTGCCCCCTAGATTGCTTAATGTTAAGTTGGCTTTTCGGTATATAATCAGAACATAACCTAAATAGTTCAAGCTTTTAAGTCCAGTGGTTGTCAGGTGATTATAGTCTAATAAGCTCCTACCTGAGCAAATTATGTGCAAAAAGAAGGCCAAAAGTCGTCGTTGTGAGCAATTAAGCATAAAAACCATAAAGAAGTTATTATTAAAAAAAATAGAAAAAGAGAAATAAACCATAAAAAGTTTCACAAGCAAATAGCTTATAGGCTTATATGCTCTTCTTTAGCAGTGTATACAAATAAGATTGCCAAAAACATATTTATTATGTAATGTACGCATAAAACATATGAAGAAATTATGAAATCCCTTGCCTGTGTTCTTTATCCAGGGTGTTGCTGATATCGATCTCTGTCAACCAAATAGGAAGCTCCAGTGTGGCCAACTTATCCAACACAGCCCTCATCAAAGGAATGTTCGGTTTAGTGAAGTGCCCCTCCAGTCCAATCCCCTCCAATATAGCTCCTCCATTCTTCAATTCTTTTAACCTTGAGACATATGAATCCACTGTAGAATTCACATCCTCACAAGTCTCCACAACATTAAAATCATTCATGAACAAGGTAGCTAGCGGATCAGCCTTCTGTGCTGTGTCAAAAAATTCTAACGTGGCATTAGGTCCGAGCCGCTCCTCATAGAAATCAAAATGAAGCATCTCATTGCTCACATCCCAGTGCACAAACTCTCCTTGTATCTTGACATCAGGCTCTCAATGCGAGAGCTGACAGCGGACCGGAGAGCATCTGTGGTGAGGTTGCGAACCCAGGCCGGGGTGTACTTTGGGTCCTCCCAGAAGATGTTGTGACCGCGGACCAGAATCTGGTTAGAATGGATAAAGTCCAGCATTTTGTCAGCTAGAGTGTAGTTTAGCTTGCCTGGCTCAGGCTCTGTCACATACCACTTGAGCTCGTTCTCAAAGACTGCAGCATTAAACCGCTCAACAAACCAAGCCTGAAGGGAGAGTTAGTATCATTTTCATATTTTGTGTCAACAGATAACAAGACAATAGAGAGTAATCTGAGTCTGTGACTGAGTAGTCCCAAATTGGTTTCAGATTTCTCTATTAGAATTGCATCAAAATTTTGTTTGATGAGCATTTAGTAAATCATCATTTAGTACTCACATTTTGTACAAAAAAATAGAAGACATTAGTCTTATAGGTTTAGACGGTTATTCCAAGTAGAAATGTAAAATCATCTTTGTATCTGAGTAGGCTGTGCATATCCATCTACATGTAACCTGGTTTCATGTAACAAAATTAGGTGTATTTTGTTTTATTATCCATACTCATAATTGACCGATGTAAATTTGATAGTCTCTGGAAGCATCAGAAGAACAATAACGCTTTTTACCCGCATCTTGTCGCATGCCCAAAAAACAAAGTTCTCCCGCATTTCCCCCCACTTTTTTTAAGGTAGAAGAGCTGATTACCTGATAAGCAGAGTTCCCTATGATGGTTTTGGCTATTGCAGAACCAAATGGGAAGTCTTTAGATAGTTGTTGGGCAGACACAGATGCTCCACTCATGTGGTTCCCCTTTGCATCCGACAGATGAATGGCAACTGCGCGCTTTCTTTTCTGCAAAGAGAGGCCTTACTACCGTCACATATTCAAATAACAGAAACTATATGTCGTGTCCATCTGATTAGTTAAAGAGGAAGAGGGAATAGCAGAAGAATATTACCGTTCTTATAGTATATTGTTGTGCATCTCCCATTGCTCAACTGAGAAGGGCTGTAGAGAAGCACTTGCCACTGAGATATCAATAGGATTGTTATCTGTCATCTGTATAAAAGAATGAATTGGTTAAATAAGTAAGCTTAACATGTACTATTCAGGTGTGACGAGAAGTTCTGGAGGACCTCGAAGAAGAGGAGTGACATTTTAGCGTACGAATCGAGTACAAAACCACCCTTGAGAAAGGACCAGCAGCCACTCTTGGCCACCACTGTCCCTATGCATTTCAATGTCGAATTGTCTGTGGATACTCTTGCTTTCAGAAGAGCTGATTCTCCTCCTTTGATTTTCACCAACCTGTCAATCATGATCTTAGAGAGATTTCTACAAAGAACACAATTTATTGCTGAACTATGATGAAACATCCTCTGTTTCAACGGGCTTAAGTGGAGCTTTAGCGGGATTTTTACAACAATGAGTGCAAATGAAATTGTTATAGGATAAAATTATAACAACACATGTAGTTATTACCTTACTACTTAGAAATTTCAAACAATGAAAAAGACAATGGTTTTGGATATTCTAGGATCACTTTGCCTTTACTTTTGTTTTCATCCAATACAAGTCATGTAGTTTTTCTCATGTGAGAGCAACATTGAGACAAAGACTTGAAATCTTGGCATCGATATCGTTGTCAATTTCAGCCTCAGGTTTTGATATCACAATCGGCAATAATGTGTCATTTTGTCTTGGTCATATTTACAATATCACTATCTTCTCTATCTTAAAGACCATGTCGGCATCTTTACATATTGGTATCGGGCAATATAACCATGAACCATGGAGACTCCCAGAGACTCATATCATTTGGTTATTGAATTCTAGAAGAGTGGTAAAGAGGATGGCTTGGCAGTCTAGGGCAAATAAAAGCTTTTGATCGAAATGGCTTCCCAAATTTATGCTATTATAAATTTTGGGATGTGAAAAGGAGCCTAATAAAGGTAGTGCAAGAGTTTACAAAGGGGAAACAAGACTACGATAAACTCAATATTGCTTATAGTCTTCATTCCTAAACCAAAAAAAAAAGAAAGAAAAGAAACAAAATGAAGCTAAAGATATTGGTGATTATAAGCCTATTGGTTTCAGGAACTATTCGATTAAATTATTTCGAAGTCGAAACCAATAGGTTGAAAGGTGTGCTAGGCTTTTTGGAGGAGAAACTTGGAAATAACATAAATAAACTAATAAGCGAATCTTATTGTTTTGTTTCATTGGGTCCTAAATAAGAAAATCTTCATTTCTAAACAAATCTTTTATGATCCGGGTGAAGTTTGCGTTATGATTGGATGATTATCTGGAATGCTATATGTAAATCATTCTTATCAAGTTAGGACCATTGCGCGAATACCCATGTGAGCAAGCAAGATTGTAATATTCTTTCTACTACTGGGATTTTCCAGATTGTCTTTGCTCATGGACATAGGCGACCTTCTAGAATTAAAATCATAGATCTTCTCACTCTTATCACTAATTCTTTACAGCTCGAAACTACTTTTTTTGAGATAAAACCGTGAGGCAAAAAAAAAAAAAAAAAAACCAGCATTTCATTAATAAGCGCTCAACGAGACATTCCCAAGCAAGAAAAAAGCAAACATGTCTCTTACACATAATACAGCTCGAAACTCCTTTGGTATGTATAGCTAGATGTTTCAAATAAAAGTGGATATCTTCCACCATTTCCCCTAACTAGGAGAGCAGTACCCTAAATATGTCAGTAGCAAGCGTTGAACCTATAGAGCCTTCGCAAAAGGGTAAGCCAGTCGAATTGTGACTTGTAGGTCGCTGGTCCATTCCTCAAACACCTTTAAGTATTATAGGATAGCCGTGTACATCTAACTCTCCCTAGAACTTGCAACGGCGAGTCTCGTGTGCTCGGATACTCTTTTTCAAGCATTGAACCTGGTTTTATGCCAAACAAGCGCCTTTGCCAACTCTACAAGCTAGATTGTGACATTTATAAGGATATTTAGGGCAAAAAAAACGAAGCCCATGTGATGTATAAATGTGGTTGCAATTGCTAAGGCTTCAGATCTAATCCTAATTATGCAATTTGCATGTTCATTCACCAACACATTTCTTCCTCGCTTCTTGAACCACACATCCAAAATGCTAGGGTTCCAGTATTCTATATCATTTCGAAAAGAAATTCTATCAAAGTTGTGATGAAGAGTGAGATTGAAAAAGTGACTCACATGAGAAACTGTACTTAGTGGCCTGGGTGAGGTCGTACAACACAAAACGCCGGCGAAAAAAACCCCGGTCTCCGCCTTGGCGTACGCCCTCGCAACCTCTCCGGACTCGCCGGAGAGCACACCTCCATTGTAGAGTGGAGGCTCTGGGTGAGATTTGCACTGCAAAAATTAGAAAGCATGCTAATGTGAATTACAACCTCTAAAAGGACCCCTTGGCAATTAATCATTAATTTGGACGCCAGCTTGAACATTTGATCATTACAGAGACCAAAGGTGAGCAATTAAAAAAAGAACTTGATGGCAAAAAGGGGCTCACTCCCCTCCGTTGATTGCGGAGCTTGCTTATTCAATTGTAGACGGTGGTGATTTTATCTGACCGTCAAATAGTTGTCTGTTATTTACGAATGAATTCAATTATAATTATTTACTAAGATTGTCGACTTAGTCTAAATTTCAGAAGTTAGATGCCTCACAGATGTGGGGTTGGGTCTCAGATTCTAAAATCCAGACAGGACTATAGGCTTCCTTAAAAACATAACTAGCTCCAATTGACTCGGGTTAGATTCCCTGTCTCTCAAACTTTAGTTATCAGAAACCACTGTAGACTAATTAAGCAGGTATTAAGAGTGTATTACCTCAGTATAAGCAGTGTAATCATACCGGGGCCCCTCTGCAATTAATTAACATTATAAACAAATCAACATTGTCAATCTAATCAATTAGAGCTGCAGGCATGACTGATGCATATATAAACAACAGAGGTGGGGAGAGAGAGGAGATGAAGAGGGTACCATAACCATAAGCAGCAGCGAGAGCAGGCTCCAGATCGAAGAGCTCTGCAGAGAGAAGCAGCAGCAGCCAAAGTGTGAGCGGCCCTTTCATTCTCCCACCTCACTGTTCCTATTGTGACCATGAAGTTAGAGAGTTTGAGTGGTGTTGACTTATAGAAAACAGAGAGAGAGAGAGAGAGAGAGAGAGAGAAGGGGCTTTTGATGATGGTTGGCTGAGTTCACGAGGGGCACAGTCTCTGTTATGATTCCACCCGTGCCTACGAGAGCTTAGCTCTGGCCGAATTCAACTCACCCACGCGGATTCATTTGTCCTCAGTTATGGACAATTAAAGTGCAGGTACGACGACGACGACGCAAAAGCAGGGAATGTATCGGAGCAGTTATAAAGCACAGCAACAACTGTGTCAGTTGCATTGCTTGTGAGTTTTAATTGCTACTGTTTGTCTTATTAGCTGTCCAGACCTTTACTGCTCCTGCCTGCAGTTTCTTTTTTAATTCTCGGGTCGGGTAACTTTGGGTTGCTTTGCTTGGGAGTTTAGCAAAGGACCACTGTTTGAGATCGAGAGAGAGAGAGAGTGCAGCGCGCGCGTGGACGGTGGCTACTCGCTGGTCACGCTCATGCGCGCAGGTACAAGGATTGCACCAGTACCACCGCAGTTATGGTGTCGGCCGTGTGGAGTTACTAACTCTCCTCTGATTGTAATTCTTTTGTTCCCTTAAACAGAGTCACTAACTCAGACCATCTGAACTCAGTCCACACGCATATGGGAGTTAATAACATAACACCAATTGTGACTGGCGAAGGAGCCAGCGCACGGAAGTAAAATGGCTCGGATTGTTCGAGGGTCACTGATCACAGCACATATTCAAGCTTGCTTAACCACTGATGAAACATGAATCTCAGTTCAATCGAATGAAACAAACAAAACACTGAAATTGCTTACTGTTGTTGTTTAAGAAAGTTGGTCTATGTTGTTGTCATGTGTCATAAAACAGTTTAGATGTGTTGCGTTGGGGAAAGAGGGTCATTTTTTCACCCAAAATAGGATTAATTCACATTTTTTCAGGTTTAGAACTTACATGTGCCAAAAATCTTGTAGTATTAATCGATTGTACTTGGCCTCACATGTAAACTTACGCACATATTCTTAATTAAACAAATGGTAAATTATTCTTAACTAAATAAATTTTATGTACAAACATGTATGCTTGTAGCAAGTACCACTGTAGCATAGTCGTAAAATTTCTTTGTGCGGGTGAGATTTTTTTTTTTTTTTTTAAATTTAAGAAAAATCTCAATTGAACAAAGTTATGACTTATATTTAAAAAAAAAAACATATAAACTCGTCGAGCCCAATAATGCTGTGGGCTTTGGCTTATAAACATTTCATCTGAGCCCGACATATATTCACACAAAGGTCAAATCACAGCAAGGCTGTGTTTTGACCCAATTGGCAACTCTAGATGAAAAATAAATAAAATTCTTCAATACATAATTTTTACCTCTAGGGCTCTTTGTTTGGACGTAACAGTCGTAAAAGGTCGAAATTCTTAAATGACTTACAATTCAATTACAGCCACGATGTTTGTTTAAATCGTAATTCGTAAAAGACATACGCAACTCAACTATCACTCACTTGTAACTCAATTACCACTAACTTACAGCAGTCATGCAAATTTGAATTATTTTTTATGTTAATATTAATTTTTTAATATCTAATATTTTTAATATTTATTTGTAATATTAAAATTTTTAAATCACCAAATAGTTATTTTGTGATCAACTTTTTCACTTACGACTTACACATTAGAACAACCAAACACCATAAAACACAATTCACTTTCCCATTTATAGCTTTATATTACCAACCAAACACCATAAAACTTACATGTCTGTAACTCATTTACAACTGTAAAAGACTTTACCAATTACGACTTATGAATTACAACAAATTACGACAACCAAACAGACCCTTAGTAGCAATCTGAGACGAAGACTTGCCAAAAAGTTTCAGAACTTCGTTGTTTTACATGGCTAAGATTTTTTGCATAGAATAATAATATTAAATAAATTATTTTGATAAACTATAACTGAACTCAAGAGAATAATATAAACACCTAACTCTTCCTGCATTGCACAGGACTTTTTAAAATAGCATTACACATTTCACTCTCCCTTTAATCTATTTCAAATATAAAAAGTATAATTCAAATAGCAAGAATCTTTTTGTTGGCCCAGAGGCGTTCCACTCTAGTTTTGATGATGATTAACTCATGTAGTTATTTTTACTAATAATCTTGTGATGTTTAGTTTCAGATACTTAACCAAGATATTAGTAGGTGATTAGCTTCAACAAAGGAGTTTTGGAGCTTTTCACATGGTGATTTAAGAGCCCGAGCGTAAATGTTCATACCTAGCACTCATTGGAGTCAAGCTCGGTGGATCACGGTTTGGATCGAGTCGACTTGGAGACGGCACTCTACAAGAAGACTTTGGTACATAGTTTAGTTTATATTTTAGATCCATCTGTTAAAGATTAGATAGTGTGATATGCTCAAGTTCACAACACACACGTTTTAAGTTTTATGTTTTGGTTTTCGGTTTTTAGTTTAACCGATTTTGGTTTTCATGAATAGATAGAATAAACAAGTTTACATGGTTTAATGTATATTAGATTTGTTCTATATACATGTATGCTTCAACTATTTAAACAAACTTAGTTTGATAGTCTATTTCATGAGTTTGGTGTTTTGGTATTTTAACAAAACGTATTTTTGGATTTAAAGTCAAAAACATTGATATATATCTATTTCATGTATATTGAATTATATCCATATACAACATGTTTCAAGTTGTTTCAATATCATGTTTTTGTATTTGGATGAGTTTTGGACAAAACGAATTTTCAATTCAAAAATTCAAGTTTTGGAAAATACGGAATTTGGTTTTCGGCAAAATTTCCATAACACAAAAGAGTTCAAAATGTGTGTAACTTATTTTGATTTTTACTCAAACAAGTTTATATTTCAAAGATCATGCAAGAATTTATTTTGTGAATTTTTAGAGATTTTATGGGATTTAATATGATAATAAAAACTAAGTTTTTCAATCCCTATTTAACCCTGCCAGGCTCTGGCGGTTGACCGTTCCGATCGACCGGAGCAGGAGCCGGTCGACCGGACGTGCACAAGAACGTGCACGCAGCCAGCCCCTTGGGCCGGTCGACCGAGCGGTCGATCGACTGAAGGCAACCCACTTTCGGGTTGCCCGGTCGACCGGGCCGTCGACCGGCCAGAGAGCCGTTGCTCTCTGGTTTAGAGCCCGGTCGACCGGGCGGTCAACCGGAAGGCTCAACGGTCAAAAATTTGACCGTTGGCCAGTCGACCGGCCGGTCGACCGGAAGGCCAATTCTGGCCTATTCAGCAGCCAAACGAGCAAATCTGTTTTGGGCCTTTATATACTCCATCTCATGGGTGTTTTGAAGTAGAATTTTTAGAGCAAAAATTTACATCTTCCAGCAAGTTTTTAAAGAGTTTTAGTGCTTAAAGATTTGATCTTTATCTTGTTTTTAAAAGGGTTGGAAAATCATTTGAAAAGAAAATTCTTGGGGAATTGGTTTGATCTTCATTTTCAAATTCTATCTAGAGTTTTTCCCTAGAGTTTTTCTTTGAGTTTTTGATTTTCAAACTCTTTGTTTTTCAAACTTGAGCTATATCTTCTATCCTATCTATTAGGATCTTTTGTTTTGTGGGAAAAGAAGTGTTTGTGGTTGAGATAGACCATCAAGTTGTAACCCTCCTTATTTGTGATATCCCTCTTGTGTAGAGGTTGATTTTGGAGTGGTGATTGGCTCCCTCTAGTGAGAGGTAGAGAATGTTGGTATCCCTCTTAGTGAAGAGGTAGATTGTGTTGTTTGTGGCTTTGTGCCTATCCCTCATTTGTGATGTTGATTTTGTTGGTTTCGTGCCTAGCCTCTAAGTGTAGAGGTTGTGTTTGTAATTGAGAGAGGAGTTCTATACTCCCGGTTGTATTGCCCTAAATCCTCAGTGGAGGTTCTCTGTGTGGGAGTCCTTTATGGACAAGTTAGTGGAAATCCTTCTGTGTGAAGGCGGGGACGTAGAGCTGTGTGCTCGAACCTCGAAACATATCTGTGTGTTAGCGATTGATCCATTGACTCTAACTCTCTCTCTTTTATATTGTGCTTGCATCATTTCATATTGCACATTCATATATTATATGCTTGGTTTGTTTGTGTGTGCCTCACTTGTGTTTAACCACGAGAGCTTCATATAGCACCTCAACTCTTATTCATAGGAATCAAGAGGAGTTAGTCCAGAGCCCTTCATCGGAAATTCGACTACACTCGTTGGTTACATTAAGTGTGTTGCAATTTAGTTTTAATTTTCGCATTTTGTTCATTAGATTAGCCGTACACCTATTCACCCCCTCTAGGTGTACTTTCAATTGGTATCGGAGCCTACGCTCCTGATATTTGGTTTAACCACCTAGGAGTGTGATCTTGGTTAGCTAATCTATCTTTTGCATTTGCACTTGCCACATATAGTTTGCATTCATGGATGTTCCTCCCAAGTTTGATATCTCTAGACTTGACATATGGAAGGTTCTTATGAGTTGTCATTTAAAAGCCCTAGGCTTGCATGTTTACCTTGCCATTACCAAGAAATCCTACCCTAATGATAGCAAGCATATAGAGGCCAATGCAATAGCCCTAAAGGCACTTAGAGCATCCTTTGATAAAAGTTATTTACATGTGTTTTCTCACTATGAGTCTGCTTTTGCAGTATGGAGCATTTTGACTTCTCCTGAACTACCAAAGATTATCGATAAGAAGAGAAGATCTAGGAGAGACGAGTCCGACGAACGTTGCTTCATGGTTCAAGGGAATGACTCCCTTAAGGTACACTCGACACTCAACTAGATGCTAGTTCTAGTTCATATAGCAATGAGTGTATGGAGGCTCAAGCCATAAATAATGAACTTGCTAAAAATTGTGAAAAGTTGCTTTCAAAATATAAATTTTTGAAAAAGGATAATATTGGTTTAAAAGAAGAAAATAAAGATTTATCTTCTAAACTTGAGATTGCTTTGCAAGAGAGGAATGAGATTTCGAGTGAACTTGACTCACTTAAGTCCCAACTTGAACTTGCACTTAATGAAAATAAAATTTTGAAAAGTAAAAATGATTGTGAATATATTTTGAAGAAAAATGAGGATTTAACTTCAAAACTTGATTTTGTAATAAAAGAAAATAATTCTTTGAAAAATAAAATAAATTTGATTTCACAAGAATTAAAAGATTGTTTTAAAAAAATATTTCTTTGCAAAATGATATAGACACACATGTTTGTCATGTTAGTGTAGCTTCACATTCTACCTCACCTATTGTATGCTCCACTTTATCTTCAAGTATTAAAAATGATATAAATGTTTTAAAGAAAAGTGTTGATTGTTTGGGCTCCACTTTGAGCCAATGTGCTTTAAACCATACACGTTTGGAATCTATGTTTCGAAGAAACAAGTTCCATCTTTACATGCACACCACACACGGCATACACATGCTTCGCACGTTCACACCCATCACACTATGTATGCTTATGTGTACACTTGTACACATTGTGGACGTAAGAGCCACCTTACTAAATTTTGCTATGATAAGATACATGATGTAAATTTAGCAACTAAGTTTGTTTGGGTTAGGAAAGAAACTAACCCCCATTGACCAAAAGAGTATGGGTACCAAGGACCACCCCTATTATTTTTGATGTAGGTGTGGGCTCTCGCATGACGTGACAGTGATGGTGCCTTGAAGTGGATGCGTTCCGAGCTCAAAGAGGACAATTTGGATGCATCACTTTCAAGGGGAGTTTGGTGGAGGACCACCTTATTTTGGAGATATGGAAAGTTGCCCTCATGGTTTTGGTAACAATCTCTTACTCCTCATTTATTGTTTACATGCTTTTCATATCATTGATTTTAGCATGTTTTAATGTTCATTATGCCATATGCCATGTTTATTAGAATAGTGATATACATGATTAGTTATTGAGGCACTCTTGTTTTATATGAATTAATATCGTTGTGTTCTCACATTTGTTTTAACTAATGTGTATGTCTTAGATCTATGCATGTGCATGTTCATAATGATCATATGTATGTTTATGAGTTTTTGTTTTGATGCTTCATGTTTGATTACATGTTTGGATGTTAGTTTTCATTAAAACTTAGATATATACTTGTACAACTAGTGAGACACAAATAGATTATTATATGTTTGTGCTTGAACGCTCATTTGTACCCATTAGATGTACTAGTATAGCCTAGTTTTGATGATTCATGCATTTGACTTGTAGTCCCATATTGTACATGTTTTTCATATTTATATGTTTAACTTCATGTATATGTCTATTTTGTCCAAACTAATTGTTATACATATACATCCTTGAGCCACTTGCCTTCATGCATATACTTTTGTGGACTCGTTATGTTTGGATATGTATGTATTCTTTAGTTTGTACAAGACATACATATGCTTTGAAGGTTAAATTGTTTTGATGATTTTCATGTTTTGTTTATAAATGAATTTCACATTGAGCCTATTGCCTATTTTCATGACTATATCTTTCACACAAAACTTGTACACTCACATTATTGAGGTTTTCTCATGATTTTATTTTCATGAGTTTTATATGAGCTTTATATCTTTTAAGTGTCAATTGTTGAGTGATTTTCATGTTTCATGATATATATTTTTGTTTTATTTCTTCCTTGAAGGATTTCGTACTAGTTTTCAAATTTTTCTTAAAACTAGTTCGTATTCTTCATTATGGTAGAGCTTTTCAAATATACTATATTTCAAATCTATTTTTGAAAACCCTACCTATTTAAGGGCGGTTGGTTGGGCGACCATGCCTTGTATGCTTCTTATTGAAAATCCTTTTAAACATGTACATGAAATGGGTGGAAGGTAATATGAGTTATACACTTGATCTTATTGTGTTTCAATTGGTATTATTGGTTCCTTTCAATTGGTATCACTATTGACATTCTTTTTATATACTCATATATATATATTTTATTTGTGCTTACTATATCTCTATATCCTTGAGCACAAATTTTGATTATGCTAAGCTTGATTTCAAATGACTATTATATTTCAATTGATTATGTTTCAATTGGTATCTTATACAAGCTTATGCATCATTCTATTTGGTATTTCATAAAGGGGGAGAAAAATTTATATTTCACCTTTCAATTGGTTTTGTTATTTTACTCCCACACTTTATGTTGAAATATGATTAAAAAATGATATTGATTATTTTTGGTATCATATGTTTTTAATGAAAAATTACTTTCAATTGGTACTAATCTTTACAAATTGGTATCAAGATTACCTATAAGTTTACTTACAATAAAAAAAACAATAAAACATTTGTTTTATGTACCACATTATGTACTTTCAATTATGTTTCTATATATGTATGATTACACTTCAAATAGTATCAATTTTGATTGGTATATTTCATTGATATCATGATGCACTAAATTGATATATTTTTTTCTTACAATTGGTATCATAACGTTTGATTAGATTTCACCCCTCATTGATTTTTTGTTTAAGATAAAAAGGGGGAGAATATTGTTTTCTTTCACCCTTTTGTTGATGATTGACAAAAAGGGGGAGAAGTATTTGAGTTCATATGCATGAGTTTATATGCATGTTTATTGTTTAGTGATTATCTTTCCAATTGGTATCAAAAATTTTATTTTATTGATTGGTATCAAGAGGCTTTGATTGGTATCAAGAGCTTAAGTTTTTCATTGAAATTTTAAAGTTTTTTCATTGAAATATTTATTGGTATCAAAAGCAATTATTTAAGAACATGTTTATTTTAAAAAGGAAAAGGAATTTATCTTAAAAGTTTGGTATCAAGAGCATGTTTATTTCATGTTTGGTATCAAGAGCATGTTTATTTCATATTTTATGCAAGTTGATGCATATTCATGTTTAGTATTCATTGCATATATTTATTGTTTATTGCTATGCATGAGTTAAGGAGGAGCTTCTTTGAAGCTTAACTTTAATCCATGCATATATAACTCCATGAGCTTTGTCATCATCAAAAAGGGGGAGATTGTTGGCCCAAAGGCCTTCCACTCTAGTTTTGATGATGATTAACTCATATAGTTATGTTTACTAATAATCTTGTGATGTTTAGTTTCAGATACTTAACCAAGATATTAGTAGGTGATTAGCTTCAACAAAGGAGTTTTGGAGCTTTTCACATGGTGATTCAAGAGCCTGAGCGTAAATGTTCATACCTAGCACTCGTTGGAGTCAAGCTCGGTGGATCACGGTTTGGATCGAGTCGACTTGGAGACAGCACTCTATAAGAAGACTTTGGTATATAGTTTAGTTTATGTTTTAGATCCATCTGTTAAAGATTAGATAGTGTGATATGCTCAAGTTCACAACACACACACGTTTTAATTTTTATGTTTTGGTTTTCGATTTTGGTTTAACCGATCTTGGTTTTCATGAATAGATAGAATAAACAAGTTTACATGGTTTAATGTATATTAGATTTGTTCTATATACATGTATGCTTCAACTATTTAAATAAACTTAGTTTGATAGTCTATTTCATGAGTTTGGTGTTATGGTATTTTAACAAAACGTATTTTTAGATTTAAAGTCAAAAACATTGATACATACCTATTTCATGTATATTGGATTATATCCATATACAACATGCTTCAAGTTGTTTCAATATCATGTTTTTGTATTTGGATGAATTTTGGACAAAACGAATTTTCAATTCAAAAATCCAAGTTTTGGAAAATACGGAATTTGGTTTTCGGCAAAATTTTCATAACACAAAAAGTGTTCAAAATGTTTGTAACTTGTTTTGATTTTTTTACTCAAACAAGTTTGTATTTTAAAGATCATGCAAGAACTTATTTTTGTGAATTTTTTGAGATTTTATGGGATTTAATAGGATAATAAAAACTAAGTTTTTCAATCCCTATTTAACCCTGTCAGGCTCTGACGGTCGACCGTTGCGGTCGACTGGATCAGGAGCCGGTCGACCGGAACGGTCGACCGGACGTGCATAAGAACGTGCATGCAGCCAGCCCCTTGGGCCGGTCGACCGACTGAAGGCAACCCACTCTCGGGTTGCCCCGGTCGACCGGGCGGTCGACCGGGCGGCCGACCGGCCAGAGAGCCGTTGCTCTCTGGTTCAGAGCCCGGTCGACCGGGCGGTCGATCGGAAGGCTCAACGGTCAAAAATTTGACTGTTGGCCAGTCGACCGGAAGGCCAATTCTGGCCTAGTCAGCATCCAACGGGCAAATCTGTTTTGGGCCTTTATATACCCCATCTTTAGGTGTTTTGAAGTAGAATTTTTAGAGTAAAAATTTACATCTTCCAGCAAGTTTTTAAAGAGTTTTTAGTGCTTAAAGATTTGATCTTTATCTTGTTTTTAAAAGGGATGGAAAATCATTTGAAAAGAAAATTCTTTGGGAATTGGTTTGATCTTCATTTTCAAATTTTATCTAGAGTTTTTCCCTAGAGTTTTTCTTTGAGTTTTTTCCAAACTCATTGTTTTCCAACTTGAGCTATATCTTCTATCCTATCTATTAGGATCTTTTGTTTTGTGAGAAAAGAAGTGTTTGTGTTGAGATGTAGGATCACCTAGAGGGGGGTGAATAGGTGATGGCTAATCTAATGGTCACTAAAAGCCAAATAATGCGCAATTAAAAACTATTATGACCTAAACGAACTATTTAAACTAAACACCACGTATAACACAAGAGTGTAGCCGAATTCCCCGAGAAGGGCTCTGGACTAACTCCTCTAGATTCCCCTAGATAAGGGTTGAGGTGCCGCGTTGGCTCTCTTGGTTGAATACAAGTGTTAGCAAAACAAACCCAAGCAAGTATAACAATTAAGCACACAAGGTATATCAAGCATATAAAGATGAACACAATTAAGCATGCAAGATATAAACAAGAGGTAGAGAGAGTGAGCAATCACAAATACAAGGGATTTGTTTCGAGGTTCGAGCACACTTGCTCTACATCCCCGCCTTCGACACACGAAGGATTTCCACTATGCTCGATCCCAATGGATCACTCCTCGGTGCCGCAACACCTACAAGCCCTCGGACTCTCTAGTCCCGTACACACCGCAAGCCCCACAAGCTCGCCGAGGCCGCACCTCAAACAAAGAGTTCACACACGAACTCTAAACAACCGCGAACGCACTCGTCCGCCTCCTCAAAGAAACAAGAAAAGATCTCTTGGTGATCTAAACACTTTGATCACCAATAAAAACTCTCACTACAACAATCCTATAGGATGAATGTCAATGGATAGCTCAAGTGTTTGTGTGAGAAAAACAAGGATGAGAATGGTGGAGGAAAACTCAAGAAATCTCTTTTTAAACACTCTTGATAAACTCTCCTTTTAATTGGAAGTATTTGCTCTAAATTTTATGGAGAAAAACCTCTTAAAAGAATAGGAAAAACTGGCTTAAAAACTCTCCAAAAATCTTAATCAAAACAGCCCCAAATGCCCCAATTTATAGGGCTGGAAAAACTAGCCGTTGGAGGCCTGACAGAACTGTCGGTCGACCGCCCGGTCGACCGGCCAACGGTCATATTTTAGACCGTTGTGCCATCGGTCGACCGATCGGTCGACCGAGGCCAGGATACAGAGAGCAAGTCTCTCTGTCCGGTCGACCGGTCGGTCGACCGGGCCTTTCCAGAGAGCAGAGCTCTCTGGACGGTCGACCGGGTCGGTCGACCGGCCCTCCTGCCAGAACTGGCGTGCACGTCTGTGTACGTCGGTCGACCGTGACGATCGGCGACTTCAAGCTTCGACCGGCTGAAGCCAGGAAACAATGTTAAGGGATTAAAAACTTGGTCTTTTTGGCTTAAATAAAATCCCAAAAAATATAGAAAAAATCTACAAAAATAGTTTTACCAATATACTTTGATAAACAAACATGCTTGCACAAAATCAAGGCATGTTACAAATGATTTGGACTATTTTTGTAATATGGAAAAATTGGCTCAAATGAAAACAGTATTTTTTCAAACTTGATTTTTCAAAACTTGTTTTTCCCAAAACTTTACCAAATACAAAAATAAGATATTTAAACAACTTTGAAAGCATAGAGTGTATGGATATGATCCACTACACAAACATGGTGAAATATCTATGTTTTTGACATTAAGCACTAAACAAGGTTTTGGTTAAAACATAAAACTTGAATACCAAAAACCAAAAAGATATTTTGTCAAAGAGAGAAATCTTTTCTAAAACAAACTAAATCAAGAGTGTGTGTGTGTGTTATGATACTTGAGCAATCCACCAACTATTCTATCCTTTACATTTTAACTAAAAATAAAATCTTACTAAAACAAACCTAGACAATAGTCTTCATCTTCTTTAAGTCTTCACTTGAAGCCTTCTCATCTTCTTGACTTGGTCCAAACACGATCCAATGGCGCTTGGATCAAACCGTGCTAGCTCCAAAACTTGACTTCAAATCCTTTGTTGAAGCTATGCACCTACTAAGATCTTGATCATAAATCTGTCACTAATTAAACACAAGATCATTAGTACTATAACTACATGAGTTGATCATATTCAAAACTAGAGTGATGGGTTTTTGGGCCAACAATCTCCCCCTTTTTGATGATGACAAAACTCATGAAGTTATATATGCATGGATTAAAGTAAAGCTTCAAAGAATCTCCCTCTTAACTCATGCATAACAAATAAACAAATAAATATGCAATGTATGCTCATAAACATGAATGAAGGAGTAAACATGCTAATCAAGCATAAAACAAAATCACAAAATCTTTTTCTCCTATTTGCAAAACAAAACATATATGCATAAACACAAATACTACTCCCCCTTAAGTAAGGAAAACAAATACTTCTCTCCCTTAAGTAAGGAAAACATGCATAATCTCAAATACTTCTCCCCCTTTTTGTCAATCATCAACAAAGGGGTTAAAGTAAAAACAAAATCATCAAATTTTTCTCCCCCTTTTTGTCCGAAACAAGGAACTAATGAAGGGGTAAACATAAATCAATCAATAAAGGATTATATGCGATATATATTCATGAAGAGGAAGACGCTAAGTTAGCTTCCCTACACATATGCATTACATGAAGAAGGGATGACAAGCCCCAATTCACATAACACATATTATGTAATGCATAAGAGGAGATGTGAAGCTCCCCCTACACACGTGTACTATATAAAGAAGAGTTGTCAAGCTCCTCAATATACAATACACTCAATATGAATCTATATGTAGAAGAGATGTTAAGCTCTCCTTGCATATAGGCAATACAACTCAAAAATCTTTTGAATTTTTTTCTTATAAAATAAAATTTTGAATTTTCTCAATAAAACAAATCTTGAGAATTTTTCTTAAATTTTTATTTTCTTATCATAAACAACTTTGTGCTTTAAACATGTAAAACAATTTTAACTCAAGCACAAATAACTCATATATATGTATGAAAAATGAGTATACCAAATGAAATTGATACATACATATATAAGAAAACAAAATAAGAGTGTATGCAAAAATAGAGTCAAATTGATACCAATTGAAATGATTCAATGATACCAATTGAAACAATAATAGGATCATGTGTATAACTCATAAAATATTGAAGAATAAATAACTAGTTAAATTAATTTTTTTTTTGAAAAACTAGTTAAAGATCCTTCAAAAATATGAAACCAAATCATATGTTTTTCATGAATCATACCAAATACACAAGAGTTGACACTCAAGACGATAAGGCTCATAAAATAATCATGAAACAAAGTCATGAATAAAACAAATAAAGTGTGAGTGTACAAGAATCATGTGTTTAGCATTTTCATGAAAATAAACAATAATGCTCAAAACACAAATATCATTTTATCAAACAAATCATAAAAATTCATTTTTCATTAAAACAAAACAAACTTCTAGGTATATGTATGATTTATCTAAATCTAACAATATGCATACATATCCCAAACATAAAAGAGTTTATTAATAGTATTTGCATGAAGGTAAGAGACTCACGGGTATACATGTATATTTATTAGATTTGAATACAAAAATACATATACATGAAGTAAACATGAAAATAGGCAAAAACAAGTATAAATGAAAGAATCATCAAAACTAGCCTATATATGTGCATATAGTGGGTACAAATGAGCATGAAGTGCAAAAATATATGAATCAATTTGTTCTCACTATTTGTACATGTATAAATCCAAGTTTTATAAAAACTACATTTAAACTAGTATTTACCACATGAAGCACAAAACCTAAAATATGAACATGCTAAAAATATGACATATGAACAAGCATGTAAACTAAACTAAGAGTTTAGAAATAGTTACCAACTAAGGAACTATGTTCCAAAACTCCAAACATGGTGGTTGACCCACCAAACCTCCTTGATAGCGATGCATCTATATATGTGTCCATCACGTCCATGTGCATCCACTATCAAGGCACCATCCCTCTCACGTCGTGTGAGAGCCCTCACCTACATCAAAAACACAAGGTGGGGGTTTTAGTACTCATTTTTTCTTGGATCCTTGGGGGTTAGCTTTGTAAGGCACCCAAACATTTTTATGAGAAAAATTTAAAATATTTAACTTATCATAACAAAATTTTGCTAAATGGCCTTTGCGGCCACAATGTGTACATTTGTACACCTTAGTATGCTTATGTGTGTGAGTGTGATCATGACGTGCAACATAAGCATATGCATGATGATGATGTACATGAACATGTGGAGTTTGTTTTTGACTGAGATTTCCTGCACACAAAATATAATATTTTAGTTTTAAGAATATGATGTGCAAGTCTCAGTTCTAATCCGCGGTAGCAGGGCTATGCGAGTCGTGATCCTCAAGGAGGGACTGCGATGGAAGCGTTAAGCAAGTTACCTCTAAAAATTATCTTTTTATTATTAAGTAGTGGTATTTACAATGGGTGGTAGAAAAGAATATGGAGAAGTTGTGATTTAATCTACAAAAAGAAAAGAAAAGAAAAGGAAAGAAAAGAATACTTACTTGAGTTTGGTTGAAGAAAAAAAACGTGAAAACCTTACATGTTCTACCTTGCTTAGGAGGCGTTCCACGCATAGATCATAAACTCGAACTCAATCCCTGTGCACATTATATCGTCAAGCATATCAAGAACGAAGTGATGCGTAGCTTGGAGGAGAACGTCTTCATGAACTATCGCTGGTTCTCACATAGCTTAGTTATACTTGCTTTTGGAATCCACTTGCATGTTCATCAACAACCACAAGAGATCACAGAGAAAAAGAAAGGAAAACAAAAAGAAAAATAAAATATCAGAACAATGAACAAAAGAAAAATAATTACCTTTATTGCTGAATACAAATGCAGAGAAGAGGAAGGGTACATCGGTGTCACGCTCAATATAAGCCTCTCTCTCTCTTGAAAATAAAAAGAAAAGAAACTCTAACCTAGAAACTAAAAACCCTAGCTTTTGGCCCTTGGCTCGCCTCTGGACGCCTCTGTACGTTGCACTGCAGGGGGTATTTATAGGTGCAGAAGGCCGAAGAGTCCCGGATGAAGTAGCCCACGAAATCTGGTATCCAGATGAGATCAAAGTGCCGCGGAATCTTGGATTTTGCCGCGGATTTGCGGCATTTTTGTGGAATCTGGCCACGCGCTTTGGCGCGTGGCCTCACCTGGTCCGTCCATCTGGGCGCCTGCTTCTGGAAGTATGATCCTGGCTCTTTATTCTGGATTTTCGAGATAACTTGATAATCAAGTTACCTAGATTTTGAATTCTCCCAATCTCTTTTAAACGAATTTCCTTATCTCTGCACTCTTTTCATTCTCATCTGCAAGAGTTTAGGTTGGGTAGAAGTCTATCCTTCCCTCATCTTTGATATTTGCAACTTTAGCCCTTTATGTATTTGCACTTTGACAATTGATATTTGCACTTTTACACCTGGGCTTCAATGTGGGCTTTTGGGCTTCATTAAGCTTATTTATTATTAAAATAATAATTCGAGGCCTGCACACAATAAATAATAAAATATTAATAATTGTGCAGAATTAAATGAATAAATATGAAAATGTGATGGTAAATGTTATGATAAAAATGCACTTTTGACTACCAATCACACCCCCACACTTATCTTTTTGCTCGTCCTCGAGTAAAAATAAAGAAAAAGAAAAAGAAATGAAAAGTTAATCTAACCTAACTCACTTTCGTAGGAATCACGGTTGCACTTAGCACGTGCAACAAGCCGTTAAACCTCTAGGTTACCCTAGAGGACGAGTGTTGTCTCGTGAGGGTTTTCAGCGGATTGCACCCACAAAATCTATAAAAAGGAAAATATTTGAATTATTATTGAAGAGACTAAGTAGTCTATAAGTTTTAGGATCCTCATTTTTATTCATTCTTTAAACTTAGTCTTAATAAAGTTAATTGTTTTCCATTTTAGGTAAGAATTAAAATTGAATTTCTAATATAGTCTTTTTCGTTACCAAAAATCATATGCATCCTTATGTTTTTACTAGGAATTCCTTAACTTGGACTCTCATGCCTCTTTATATATATATTTTTTTCTTTTTTTTATTTTTTTAATATGTATAACGCATCTAATTTTCTTTCGTGTAAGCATCAAGGCTTCTTGAGGCCCTCATACCTAACTAATTGATTATTAGATGTGTTAATACATATATTATATTTCTTAGTCTTCTTAGGCTTTCTAATCCACCCATGTAACGAACTTAAAGTCGATGACTCCCAAACCTGTTGGCTTTAGGGCACTAGGTGAGAAAACACCCCGCGGACTCAAATTCGAGTGAACTAGGCCCCAAAACTAAGGACTTTATTTTATTTACTCACCTTTAGGCATGAATACTTATGCTTCTTGAGGCACATGTATCAGCTTAATTGGTGATTTTTTTTCTTTTTTTTTTTCTTTTTCTTTCTTTTTTTTTTTTTATGAGGCACAAGGTCTTTGTCTTAGAATCCTAGATATGCATTTGGTATGCACATTTCATTAAGGTAAAAATCAAGACTAATTATTTATTCAATTTCTCCTCCTATACCTAAAATTTAAACAATTTATTTATTTTGACTAAGTTTTTAGAAATCCTAATCATGATTTTCCTAATCCTTAAAACTAACTTAGATTTCTTTCAAAAAATAAGTCAAAATATTTCCTTTTTATAACATTTTTTTTTAAAATTTTTTTTTTATTAGCAATTTTTTGTTAGTGTCTACTTATGTTAGTATGTTAGTAAAGCCCACCCCCTCACTTATCTCATGCATTGTCCTCAATGTATGAATGAATGCATATATGCATGAAACAGAACAAGGGAAGGCAGAAAATTACCTTAGGGGTAGTTCCGGTGGTGGTCTAATTGGGCCAAGCGTTGCTACCCAAATAAGATAATGTAGTAGTTGGTGAAACCCACCAGAAATTTTTCGTCTATAACCCACTAAAATATATGTATAATCATTTTTTAAAATCTTCACCCCATCAAATTTTCATAATTCATAATTAGTTTCAGAGTCAATTGTGTCAGCCTCCTTGTCCCAAAATGGAGTATGAAAAGATGGAATTATTGACTTGGATATTATAGGTGCGGGAACGAATACCGACTCAGGGAAGAAGCTCAAATCAAGTAAGGGCTCAGGAGTCGGGCTAAGTTCAGGAAGTGGGTCCAAATCAATAAGTTTAAGCTCAAATCCACAATCATCTTCCACAATGGCATGTGACTCAATGTTGGTGATTCAAGTTCAGGAATGATAGGTGTAGGAATCAAAACTGACTCTAAAAGATTACCTAAGTCGGGTAACAAAACAGGAGTCAATAATGATTCGGGAATTTGAACTTGATCACAGATTTGAGAATCTAGGTCACATATCTCATTGGGTTCAATGTTATAAAAATCAGAACTTGCCAATTTATCCATGGGACTTTCAAAATTGCACAATTGGTCAAGTTCAATATGATCATCAATTATAGGTGACTCAATATCATGATGAATTGGAACAGGATCCAATGTTGACTCGGGAAAAGTGAAATCAGGTGGAGACACTGGAGTCATTATTAAATCAGGAAGTAAAATTGAATCATCAAGTGGGAGATCATGATCATATTCATGTTCAAGTTCCATTTCAGGAAAGGAAAACTTGTCAAATTATCAACAATTGGAGTTTCAGCAAGTTCAAATGATGGCACTGAAGTAGAATCTTGTTGTCCAAAGCAACTTGGTTCGTCGGCTCTATGAGAGTGGTCAATGATATCAGAAATGGCCGAACGGTGAGAACGTAAAGATTGAACCATCATATCTATATTACGATCACGGGCTAATCTAGCCTGAGTCATGGCTGCAAGCATCCCTTCATAGTTGATAGGTGCATCGTGTTGTGATTGGACTTGAAAGGGTGAAGTGTAATCGTGATGAAATTGTGAGTCGGTGGACTCACGCATAATCATTTCTCCGATTGATGGTAATTGTTGCTTGGACTCATGCATACTTATCATTTTCCCGATAGATGGTAGTCTATTCTGACTGGGTGGATCTAAGTATGACTCATTGAAAGAATGTGGACTGGGTGGAGACTGAGGACAAGTCGGTTGAAAATTGGACTCGGGGGACTCGAAACCCCATGAGCTCTGTGACGAGTTGAAAGTATGAAAATCATGGTCATAAGATGGGGGGTATGGGTTATAATTATTCGGATAAGACCATTCCGGCACACTAGATTGGTCAAAGTTATGATATGCCGGGTTGGTAATATCCGAAAAATAGTTAGGTGTGTAATATGGATTAAAATTGGAATTATTATTATATGTCATATCACACCACACAAACAAAAAAAAGAAAACAAACAAATAAACAAACAAAAAAAAGAAAAATTTTAACCTAAGTTAGGGTAGACCTATGACCTAGACGACTCCTAACTGGTTAGACTGTCCACGGGAGGTAGGGTGCAGACTTTGACCACAAGTTAATCAGCCAGGTCAGGGCAAGAGTGGTGGGAGGTTTTCCGCCAAAGACGTTCCTTAATTAAATAACCACCAATCTTCGGGCTTTCGGCCCTCAATCCCTTTCCTAGACACTGATTTGACAAGAGTCAACTTCCAGCACTGTTCCCCCTTAGGATAATCTCCTATTTGAGTCGAGATGTCCCTAGGGCCAACGTCTACTAATTTTTAAGTTAGGCTTGGGTTAGTGAGTGCTTGGGATATGATTTTTGGGCTAAGGAAGGGTGATGAAATCCCCACCTTATCTTGTTAATGGGTTATGCCCTTAAGATGAATTAGTGCAAGTGTACAAGATAAGTAGATAAGATTCACTCAAAGCAGAAAATCAACCAAGAGATGAGTCCTATTCTACATGCAATGCGTACGTACCTTACTTCTCCAGCACTCTTCAACAGTAAAAATAAATATATTGAAAAGACACGTGCCTAATATGCAAACGTCTAATCAATTTTTATTTTTAACAACGAATAATTTACTGTTGAATTATTAGCAATTTACAGGTATATCACAGAACAAAACAGAATAGAGCAGTAAACAGAATTTACAATTTGCAGCAACCTGCAAAAAGATCAATCAGTAGTTCTTTACTGTTGCCGCGTTTCCGCGGCTCTGGCCGCGGATCCGCGGCAATACAGTAGGTTCTGGTGCTCTGCCTTCGAGGGCAGAGGCACAGAATAGCTGTATGTCCACTGCTGCTGCTATGTTTCTGTTTCCTGTTCTCCAAACCTGCAAACAGAAAAGAATAAAGAATTAGTTAAAAATTAAATTTTTGTTTTATTAGAGAATAACTTACCGTCCCTCCCCGGCAACGGCGCCAATTTTTTTGACTGAGATTTCCTGCACACAAAATATAATATTTTAGTTTTAAGAATATGATGTGCAAGTCTCAGTTCTAATCCGCGGTAGCAGGGCTATGCGAGTCGTGATCCTCAAGGAGGGACTGCGATGGAAGCGTTAAGCAAGTTATCTCTAAAAATTATCTTTTTATTATTAAGTAGTGGTATTTACAATGGGTGGTAGAAAAGAATATGGAGAAGTTGTGATTTAATCTACAAAAAGAAAGAAAAGAAAAGGAAAGAAAAGAATACTTACTTGAGTTTGGTTGAAGAAAAAAAACGTGAAAACCTTACATGTTCTACCTTGCTTAGGAGGCGTTCCACGCATAGATCATAAACTCGAACTCAATCCCTGTGCACATTATATCGTCAAGCATATCAAGAACGAAGTGATGCGTAGCTTGGAGGAGAACGTCTTCATGAACTATCGCTGGTTCTCACATAGCTTAGTTATACTTGCTTTTGGAATCCACTTGCATGTTCATCAACAACCACAAGAGATCACAGAGAAAAAGAAAGGAAAACAAAAAGAAAAATAAAATATCAGAACAATGAACAAAAGAAAAATAATTACCTTTATTGCTGAATACAAATGCAGAGAAGAGGAAGGGTACATCGGTGTCACGCTCAATATAAGCCTCTCTCTCTCTTGAAAATAAAAAGAAAAGAAACTCTAACCTAGAAACTAAAAACCCTAGCTTTTGGCCCTTGGCTCGCCTCTGGACGCCTCTGTACGTTGCACTGCAGGGGGTATTTATAGGTGCAGAAGGCCGAAGAGTCCCGGATGAAGTAGCCCACGAAATCTGGTATCCAGATGAGATCAAAGTGCCGCGGAATCTTAGATTTTGCCGCGGATTTGCGGCATTTTTGTGGAATCTGGCCACGCGCTTTGGCGCGTGGCCTCACCTGGTCCGTCCATCTGGGCGCCTACTTCTGGAAGTATGATCCTGGCTCTTTATTCTGGATTTTCGAGATAACTTGATAATCAAGTTACCTAGATTTTGAATTCTCCCAATCTCTTTTAAACGAATTTCCTTATCTCTGCACTCTTTTCATTCTCATCTGCAAGAGTTTAGGGTTGGGTAGAAGTCTATCCTTCCCTCATCTTTGATATTTGCAACTTTAGCCCTTTGTGTATTTGCACTTTGACAATTGATATTTGCACTTTTACACCTGGGCTTCAAATGTGGGCTTTTGGGCTTCATTAAGCTTTATTTATTATTAAAATAATAATTCGAGGCCTGCACACAATAAATAATAAAATATTAATAATTGTGCAGAATTAAATGAATAAATATGAAAATGTGATGGTAAATGTTATGATAAAATGCACTTTTGACTACCAATCAGTTTTTTTGAAAACAAAGACTCCAATTTAGAATGGTTAAATGCACATGTGCTCAAAGTAGAACTCAAACAATCAATTTTATTTTTCAAAACATTTATCTCATTTGTGGTGGCATGTAAAGTATGATGAGATATAAAACTATTTTTCTTGTTCTTTTTAGAAACAAATTCTTTTTTTTCAAAAATTTTTCTTTTCAAAGAGTTGTTTTCTTGAAAAGCAACTTTCTTTTGTTTTTCCACCAAAACAATTTTATTTTTCAAACAAGTGTTTCCTTCACAAAGATCATTTAATTTGGACATTAAGGAAACATTCTCATTTTTCAAATCTTCTTTTTCTTTTTCTAAACATGCAATATTATTTTTAAGAGAATTATTTTCTTTATGCATGCAATCAAAATTCTTTTTCAAATTTTTATTTTCCTTTTTAATCATGTCATATTTTTCAAGGAGTAGTTGACAAAATGAAGTAAGCTCATCATATGACATGTCTTCATCATCTAACTCGGATTCAGTGTTTACCTCAAGGGGTTATCCCCTTGGACCATATAGCACTTGTTGGAGACGTCACTTCCAACATCCGAGTCACTCCCCGCATAGTATTGATCATTTTCGCCAAGGGAGAGGAGGGTGTTCCAAACTACAAAAGCCGAATCAATGTTAGAAACTCTAGATAAATAATCATCATTTAGGGTAGACTTTAAAGCATTTAGGGCTTTTACATTAGCCTCAATATTCTTGCCATTTAAACAATAATCATTAGTGGTAGCAAGATAAACATGAATGCCTAGGGCTTTGAGGTACATAGACATCTTAACCTTCCAAATTTGGATGTTAAGAATGTCAAACATGGGTGGTGACATGAAGTCCATGGTGTGTGTACAAATATTATGATTAGCCTAAAAATGAGGATCTTTAACTCTAGGTTGTAAGACCCAAATTCAGAGCACTTGGCTCTGATACCAATTGTAGGATCACCTAGAGGGGGGTGAATAGGTGATGGCTAATCTAATGGTCACTAAAAGCCAAATAATGCGGAATTAAAAACTATTATGACCTAAACAAACTATTTAAACTAAACACCACGTATAACACAAGAGTGTAGCCAATTCCCCATGAAGGGCTCTGAACTAACTCCTCTAGATTCCCCTAGATAAGGGTTGAGGTGCCGCGTTGGCTCTCTGGTTGAATACAAGTGTTAGCAAAACAAACCCAAGTAAGTATAACAATTAAGCACACAAGGTATATCAAGCATATAAAGATGAACACAATTTAAGCATGCAAGATATAAACAAGAGGTAGAGAGAGTGAGCAATCGCAAACACAAGAGATTTGTTTCGAGGTTCGAGCACATTTGCTCTACATCCCCGCCTTCGACACACGAAGGATTTCCACTATGCTCGATCCCAATGGATCACTCCTCGGTGCCGCAACACCTACAAGCCCTCGGACTCCCTAGTCCCGTACACACCGCAAGCCCCATAAGCTCGCCGAGGCCGCACCTCAAACAAAGAGTTCACACACGAACTCTAAACAACCGCGAACGCACTCGTCCGCCTCCTCAAAGAAACAAGAAAAGATCTCTTGGTAATCTAAACACTTTGATCACCAATAAAAACTCTCACTACAACACTCATATAGGATGAATGTCAATGGATAGCTCAAGTGTTTGTGTGAGAAAAACAAGGATGAGAATAGTAGAGGAAAACTCAAATTTTTTTTTTTAAACACTCTTAATAAACTCTCCTTTTAATTGGAAGTATTGGCTCTAAATTTTATGGAGAAAAACCTCTAAAAGAATAGAAAAAATTGCTTAAAAACTCTCCAAAAATCTTAATCAAAACAGGCCCCAAATGCCCCAATTTATAGGGCTGGAAAAACTAGCCGTTGGAGGCCTGACAAAACTGTCGGTCGACCGGCCAACTGTCATATTTCAGACCGTTGTGCCATCGGTCGACCGGTCGGTCGACCGAGGCTAGGATACAGAGAGCAAGTCTCTCTGTCCGGTCGACCGGTCGGTCGACCGGGGCCTTTCCAAAGAGCAGAGCTCTCTGGACGGTCGACCGGGTCGGTCGAACGGCCCTCCTGCCAGAACTGGCGTGCACATCTGTGTACGTCGGTCGACCGTGACGGTCGGCCGACTTCAAGCTGCGGTCGACCGTCCCGGTCGACCGGCTGAAGCCAGGAAACAATGTTAAGGGATTAAAAACTTGGTCTTTTGGCTTAAATAAAATCCCATAAAATATAGAAAAAAATCTACAAAAATAGTTTTACCAATATACTTTGATAAACAAACATGCTTGCACAAAATCAAGGCATGTTACAAATGATTTGGACTATTTTGTAATATGAAAAAATTGGCTCAAATGAAAACAGTATTTTTCCAAACTTGATTTTTCAAAACTTGTTTTTACAAAACTTCACCAAATACAAAAACAAAATATTTAAACAACTTTGAAAGCATAGAGTGTATGGATATGATCCACTACACAAATATGGTGAAATATCTATGTTTTTGACATTAAGCACTAAACAAGGTTTTGGTTAAAACATAAAACTTGAATACCAAAAATCAAAACGATATTTTGTCAAAGAGAGAAATCTTTTCTAAAACAAACTAAGGGCGTGTTTGTTTCGCTGCAAAACGCCGCAAAATGCAAGCCGTAAAATTTCTTTTCCATTTTCCGTTGTTTGTTTCGCTGAAAAATAAGTTGCAAAATACAACTCTTCTTTTCCCACTTGCAGTTGCTACAGTTAAATTTGTGGTCATGTAAATCTCACTTTTACATTCATATTTTCCCACTTGCAGTTGCTACAATTAATTTTGTGGTCATGTAACTCTCACTTGTAGTACACTTACAGTTTAAAACAGTTACTTGATAATCAATATATAATTTAATATTATTAAATATTTAATATTTTAAATAGTGTTCAATTTATTATTTAATCATTTAATTATTTTATATTTTTAATCTTTATTTTTTTATTGTTTTTAATATTGTTTTAATATTTATATTTTACTATTTTAATTTAATATTTTAATTTAATATTTTATTTAATACTTTATTATTTTAATAATACTTATTCCATTTTTTATTATTTTATTTAGAGTTAATATTTTATTAATATAACAATATTATACTTTAATATAAAATTACTATATATTTAATTGTTTATTTTTTAATATAAAAAATTACTTTATTAATATCATAATATATTTATTATTATGTTAATATTGTAACAATAATTCAGTATAATAATACTATAATGATAATTTATTATTAAATTATAGTTATATTTTACTTTGTTAATTCTATATTTCTATAATATTACAATAATATTATAACAAAATTTATATTATAATAATTTTCAAGTATTTTTAATATTATAATATTATAACTATATTTATTATTGTTGTAAGATTTTTTAATATTTATATTTTATTAGTATTCTTAAAATTTTATTAATGTTCTTTAAATTTTCTTAAAATTTTATATTATTTATTTAGTTAATATTTTAGTAAAATATTACTATTTATACTAATATTTTATTAATATTATTGTTATAAATAAAATATTAAGTTTATTAATTTTTTATCTCAAATTTATTAATACATTTTAATTTGCAATAATAGATTTAATTTAATAGTATTTATAATATTTAAATCACTGCTACAGCTAATTATGTGGTCAATTTTTCCATTTACACTTTTACATTACCAACCAAACACCGTAAAACACAACATACTTTACCATTTACATTTTCACTTTATCAACCAAACACCGTAAAACACAATATACTTTTTCATTTACCCTTCACTTTATCCACCAAATACCGTAAAACACAATATATTTTCTCTGCTACAGTTCATTTTTTCCATTCTCATTTTACGACTTACGACTTGCGACATTTTGCAACGAAACAAACAGGCCCTAAATCAAGAGTGTGTGTGTATTATGATACTTGAGCAATCCACCAACTATTCTATTTTTTACATTTTAACTAAAAACAAAATCTTACTAAAACAAACCTAGACACAAGTCTTCATCTTCTTGAAGTCTTCACTTGAAGCTTTCTCATCTTCTTGACTTGGACCAAACACGATCCAATGGCTCTTGGATCAAACCGTGCTAGCTCCAAAACTTGGCTTCAAATCCTTTGTTAAAGTTATGCACCTACTAAGATCTTGATTATAAATTTGTCACTAATTAAACACAAGATCATTAGTACTATAACTACATGAGTTGATCATCATCAAAACTAGAGTGATGGGCCTTTGGGCCAACATGAGATAGACCACCAAGTTGTAACCCTCCTTATTTATGATATCCCTCTTGTATAGAGGTTGATTTTGGAGTGGTGGTTGGCTCCTTCTAGTGAGAGGTGGAGAGTGTTGGTATCCCTCTTAGTGAAGAGGTAGATTGTGTTGTTTGTGGCTTTGTGCCTATCCCTCATTTGTGAGGTTGATTTTGTTGGTTTCGTGCCTAGCCTCTAAGTGTAGAGGTTGTGTTTCTAATTGAGAGAGGAGTTCTATACTCCCGGTTGTATTGCCCTAAATCCTTAGTGGAGGTTCCCTGTGTGGGAGTCCTTTGTGGACAAGTTAGTGGAAATCCTTCTGTATGAAGGCGGGGACGTAGAGCTGTGTGCTCGAACCTCGAAACATATCCGTGTGTTAGCGATTGATCCATTGACTCTAAACTCTCTCTCTTTTATATTGTGCCTTGCATCATTTCATATTGCACATTCATATATTATATGCTTGGCTTGTTTGTGTGTGCCTCACTTGTGTTTAACCACGAGAGCTTCATATACCACCTCAACTCTTATTCAGACGAATCAAGAGGAGTTACTTTAGAGCCCTTCACCAGGAATTCGGTTACACTCGTTGGTTACATTAAGTTTGTTACAATTTAGTTTTAATTTCCGCATTTTGTTCATTAGATTAGCCGTACACCTATTTATCCCCCTCTAGGTCTACTTTCACTTTTCTCACAGAAAAAATAAAAGCACTTATCTTTTGTATAGCTCACCTCTATATTATAATGATATGCAATAAGCTCGCCTACTTTCTCTTGAACACGAAAAGAGAAAATAATAAAATCTACAAAAGATTTGATGGAAACAATAACGAGCAATAAATTAGAGTTAACCTGAGATTCTTAAGATTTAATAACCTACCACAGTCTGCCCAGTTCAACGAACAGAGACAGGAGTTTTTGCTAATTGGAGTTCTATTCTTGATTCTTTATGAAACCCGACGGATATACGAATCTTCTCTGGCTGTCCAACATTGCTGATTGATTGAGAAATCTAAATTGATTTGGTTGTTTGATTAATTAACAATCCATCAATTTGATAGCAGCAGATGACCAAAATATTCTCGACACCACAACTTAAAAAAAGATTACTCATAGCTGGACGTTCCCATCACATGATTCATCATTTCTTTAAGGTTTTTTCATATCGATGTCAGAAATATTTTTAATTTTATATTCACTCTCAAAATCTTCATATTTTCAAGTAAACTCTTTCAAATCTTATAAGATTGGACAAAATTTCCCGTTCCGTTAATTTTTCAATTATAAGCTAAAAGATGCACAAAATATTCTAATTTTACATTTTGATAATCTAAAATAAGATGTAAATTTACCATTATATCTTTCTCTTCTTTTTTTTTTATTTTCCTCTAAATAAAAACTCATTTCCTCTTAACCTACTGGTGCTGCTACTATTGTGTTGCTGCTGGCGGGGGTTAGAAATGTATTGTCACCAATTTACTTTTACAAAATAGACGACATCTAACAGTTGATAGTATTTTGTTCAAACTTATAAAATTTAAGGAATCGATATGAAAATATAAAGATTTTGAGGGGTGATATAAACTTTAGAAAGATTTCGTGCATCGAGATGAAAAAAAACCCTATTTTTTGATAGACTGTGAGAGTTTCTTGTACTATAATTGATTCTTACAAATAACTCAAGAAAAACGTATTTGTAAATAACCTAATTAATGTTTGGCAAAATAAATTAGCATACCAAACGCACAAGTGAGAAAAAGATACTCAAACTAACAATAAATTCCACCCAAAAGGGAAAAAAACTAGCAAAAACTATTATTGCCAAAAAACTTGATCTAACTCCAACTTCGTCATAGAAGTACCAATTTTAAATACCACATGGAATACGCAAATTCTGAATTAATTTTCTTGAGAATTGTACAAATTTAGTCCTAGATTTTAGAACATTTAAAATATATATTTGATCTTAAAAAATTAGTCAAAAAATAAAATAATAAGCCATGAAATGCTTATTAACTCGACAAGGTTCAAAAACTAAAAAATAATCGTTTTCATAATCGTCTTATGATTTTTACGCCTTTTAACATTAGTGATATGCGCAGAGCTGAGTTATCTGTTTCTTCGGTACGTCAACGGGTAAAACACTGGCTTTAGTATAAAAAATATGTTGAAAATAGAGACAATATATTTGGTGATTTTCCTTTTTTCGGTACAATTTCTTTTCACTATAAAGAAATTTTGAGATATTAAAGGGTTTGAAGGGCAAATATGTAAAAGAATAATTATCAAGGATAAGTATGCTAAAGTCTTTGTTTTTTCCAATAAACTTTATTTAAATCACATTCAGATAAGACCAAAAATAAAATAAAAAATAAAAAATAAAAGGCTTCATTGAAGGCGTGAACTTATCAACCACCCATCTTCCCCCTTCGCTTGCAACGCAAAAACAGATTATTTTCATTCATTTTCGGGCATCTTCTTCCCCTTCCGAAAACCCCGCCCTTTCTTGCGCTCTCTCAAATCCTTTTGGCCCTAATCTCGTTATAAAGAATCCTCTCTGGTTCCTCTCCTTTCTTTCTCCTCTCTCCTCTCTCTCCCCCCCACCTCTTTCTCTCTCTAGAAACCTCTGAAATCGATCGGAGATGGCCATGGAAATCGAAGATCTCGGCCACCGCATCGCAATTTCTCGCGCTCAGGAGGTCGTCCAGGGGAAAAAGCGGCGAGTTCGAGCGGTTCCGACGGCCTTTATACCGAGTCGACCTCTGGCCGTACGAAATTAGGGTTTCTAACTTGTCTGTGGTCTCCCTCTCCTTGGGGTTTCGACGAAGGTACAATTCTTGATCATTTCTTGGTGTTCTGGTTGTCTGAAAGCAATTTTCTTAGATTTCTTGTTCGTAAATGGCCGGAAATGTCCGGATACCTAAGTGTTGGTTATGTTCTTTTGGATAATTGCTTCAGATCTTGAGAGTTTAGGAGTTTAGTACGTAAGATACAGTCTTTCTAGGGTTTCTTGTTCAATTTGTGAGAGAAGGTTCAAATTTCTTTTGCCTGCAAGCTTCTGCCTAAATATCGGTGAAATTCAAAGGCTTTGGTGGCAGTAACCTCTAATTTAGGTAATTTTCCGCTACAAAGATCGAGAATAGTTGGGGCTCATTGTGGAATCTGAAGGCTTTGGTGTGTTGTCCTTGGTTCCTGTCTGTGTCGATGGGGGGAAAGGAATTAGCAGTCATAAACAATGGAGGGCTAAACTTGAGGGAGGTTGCAGCAAGAGCAACCCTTCGAGAGACCCGGCTTCAAGGTCATGTGTATGTTGAACTGAGGCAAGTGGGAAAACGCACCATATTCTTCTGCACGCTCTGTCAGACTCCGTGTTTCAATGACTCAGTGTTGAATGATCATCTCAAGGGCAATCTCCATGCCCGGAGGTATGCTGCTGCTAAGGTTACTCTCTTCGGTCCCATTCCATGGCCTTTCAGTGATGGTGTTCTCTTCTTTAATACTTCATGTGAGAATGATGTCAATGGCGATGAAGTAAGCACAAATGTAAGAAGAATTGGTCTCGCAGCTTCGAATTCTTTTAATGGCAGGAATGTTACAAATGGCTGCAAAAAAATATTGGCAAGTATTAATGGGCATGATAAATTTTCCAAACGCAATGGCGGTAATTGTTTAGTTATCCCTGGTGTGTTGCTAAGGGAGGAAGTTACAAGGATGAGGGTCCAGTTTATTGGGTATGGTCATATTGGAACTAGAGTTCATGAAACCAATGAGGGTCGCCGAAATATTAATAGAATTTGGTGTTGTTGGCTGGGGCGGGGGGAGTCTGATGACTGCAAAGAGTTGCTATTATCATTGAAGTGTGATTTTGCTGTAGTGAGTTTCTCTTATACATATGATTTAGGTAGAAAAGCAACTTCAGATGAGTTAGAGGCTTCTGGTTCTTTCTTTGAGATCGATGACCTTGGTCACCCTAGAAAGAAGAAAAAGAAATCTCTTTCTGATCCTGAGGATTCCTCGGACAGTCGGACTGACCGACTGAGTGGTTGTAGTGTAGATGCTTCAAGTCAGCTTCGTGATTCAAGGCTTATACCCAGCAGGTCTGTCAGGAGAGAGCTGAGGAAGCAAAAACGTCTTACAGCAGAAAGAACCTGTGATATTTGTGGTCAGCCAATGCTTCTTGGGAAAGATGTTTCCACCTTGTTGAATTGCAAGACCGGTAAATTAGCTTGCAGCAGTAGAAACATAAATGGGGTGAGTGTTTGCACATTTTGCACAATGCTTAACTTATGAGGTTCTTTCTTTATTGACTTATCTTTCTAATATGCAGGCTTTCCATCTATTTCATACTTCTTGCCTCATACACTGGATCCTCCTTTGTGAATTTGAAACATGGACCAATCAGTTGACCAACGTAAAGGCCAGCACACGAGGAAGGAAGTCTAAACTGACTCAGAAGAACTGCATTTCTATATTTTGCCCTGAGTGTCAAGGTACAGGTATACGTGTTGAGGGAGATGAAATGGAGAAACCAACTGTTCCTCTTTCGGAGGTTCGTTATTTATATTACTGCCTCATGTTGTTCTCTTCAAGTTATTTGCCTACTAAGATACTTCTCTTCAACTGTTTATACTCGTTACCGAAGTATCACTTACCTGTTAATGAACTGTTCTCTCAGATCTTCCTCCGTAAACTGAAAGTTATTGAAGCACATAAGGCATGGATGAAAAACCCTGAGGACCTCAAGAAATGCTCTACCGGCCTTCAGTTTTCTTCTGACTCCCCGGAGAAACCACATGTTCAGGTGACAGAAAATCTTGGCTTGTACTAAGGGAAATAACTTCTTTACATTATTATCTTATTGCTAATTTGTGTTCTTGCCACAGGAAAAGGTGATGCCGTTGAAGTTGTTGCAATTCTATCGAGCTGATGAATAGAAATCGATACATCATAAGCTTCCACCGGTTTCTATGAAACCTGCAGGTGGATAATGTTAGAGAAATGCTATGTAAATTTTCTCAAGTTGCTGAAACACATCTTTAGGTTCACAGGGCTGAGAAAGTAGACTGACATGTTTTCATAATCATGTATATGTTGATGTTGTACATGTGTATGATATCTGATGCTAGTACACACTCTGTATTCCAGTTGTCCATCCGGAATTTGGATACTTTGATGCCTTGCCAAATCCTGAAGCCATTCACATGATCTGGTTTCCATCTAGTTTTTCAGTAAAGCTTGGTATAAGAACCTGTCTTCTGGACTTTGAACGCTTGTATGAAGCGGTAATTTGGAGTTAAAAGATTTACTAAAATCAGGTACTTTCATCAGACAATGTGAAACCATCTCTGAGGAATCCAGGTTGGTGGGCTTGCTTTTTAAATTTCTCATCTCTAGTGGTTAGAGCTTTCAGCGTGCTGCTAGCTTCCCATGTTTCTACTGAAAATATTATGTATGCTACAGCTTTGTCGAAGATTGCCCTTACCTGTATCAGTGCACTTATTATTATATGTAATGTACCTTATCTCAGTCTTAATGTCAAATAGCCGCAACAATGACATTGGTTATCATGTGGAGAGATGGTGGTTGACATCAAGGAGGAACAGTCATTAGCAACAGTCAAATTATCATGTTGAAAGATGGTGGTAGTCAATCAGTTTTCAGGAGTAGAAATTATCTTCTGTTGGTTTTGCTATTTCAAATCTAGACCTTGTTTGCAGCTTGCTTGGAAGAGTATCTTTATTGAATCCCAAGAACACTATTGTGATGTTGCAATTGTGATGCTTGAAATTTCACGAAAAGCCCAGATGCAGAATACCGTGTCCCCGAGGTTTGGCGGTCTTGTTTTCCTTTTCTTTCTTGCAAAACGGCTGCTCTGTAGTGCTGGTTCATTCAGAATCCATATTTACCTCTACTAGTGTGGCTTGGCATAGCTTTATTTCAACTTTTAAAAGTCTTAATGAATTGTATTAGACTATCACTGTCAGGCCACTTCCCACCTTATGGGATTGACGTTTTGCTCAAGAATTATTTTCTTTTAGTTTATCAGTTTTTTTTCCTAATTAACTCAACTGCTGACGGGATTCACCGGCCACCTCCGGGGAGCAAACTCGGGACCTGGCTGGGGTCACGTTTCGTGAGACAGTGTTCGTATCGGTGACCGTGCGGAGCGTGTGCTCTAAACAACTCAGGCCAACTGGTTTTTTAAGCAACTCAGGCCAACTGGTTTGGACAATTGCGGGGCTTTTAGTTTATCTGTTGAAACTCCATGTTTTTTGGAAGGCTTGGTTTCTTCGAATATATGATTATTACCTTCGGAGTTTGGAGCTTATAAACCATGAGATTCTTTTATCTTCTTTCATTTGATGAGACTTATTTATAATCCCTGTAATATGCCCATACATTCTGTCCCTTGTATCTCCCAGTTAGTTATGTTCTGTTTCCACCTTAACTTCTGCATCTCTTCTTTTTCTTTCAAGAGTATAAATATATACCTAGGGTTATCTAATTTTAGATGTTTTTTGAACTCTTGTGTATCTTCAAGAGTTATGTGTCTCTACATTTTATGTTTCATTCTGGACTCAAATATGAAATTCCCCGACAAATTTGCTCGTAATTGTCTTGCTAGTGCAGCAGTAGTACCAGGGCCTCGCCCAACTCATTCCTTTTCTTAGTTGCTCACAATCAAAATTCATTGCAACCGGGCAGTTACTGATTTTGAAACCCCTAAAGCTGGTTGGAAAATTGTTGGGGACAATTTTTCACAAGTTCCCGAGTGTGAATGGAAACCTTTTATGTGTTGCTCCTGACGGTATTCAGCACAATGCTCGTTATCTGTAAGAAATTGATAGCTAACGCTTATATTTTAGTTTTTGTTAATAATTAATATGTTGATCTTGTTCTTTATATAATCTTGTTGTCTTTCGTTTTCCTTCTCTTGCTTGATTCAGCGATTGTGTATATGCACTCAACAAACTTTTTGACTATAACAACACCGTTGGATCGTTACTTCTTAGATTTTCCATCTGTTTATCTTTATCTGTTTCTGTTTTTTTTCTTCCATCATCTGTTTCCACCACTCATCATGTTTGTTTCTTCCACATATTTAGTGTCATTCTTATTTGTATTTCATTTTGAAAAACTATATCGATTCTTTCACAAAGCAGCAGTTTTTCATTCCCCTATTCGACTTATGTACAAAAAATGACTCAAGTCACATATCCCTTCCAGACATATTTCATGCTCATTAACAATAACGGATATATCCTCTTAAAACAAGAAGCCAATATCTTGCAGGCATGCACTTGTCTGAGGAGAACATAAGAAGAAACCAGGAGAAAGAGGGGAAGGTACCAAAGCCACAGTCGGAGATTGCCCGAGAGTAAGAAGCAAAGGATCTCTATCACCACCATCACCAACTCCTTCTCGCATTCGCTCCGTCTCCAATGTCTTACAATCAACCTCGCAAGATCCACCAACTTCATCGACTTCTGGACTCGAACCAAAGGTAATGTCACAACTCTGATCAGAGGGAGAAGTAGATGCGTTCTTGCTCTTACCGGTCAATCGTTGCACCAAACTCTTGAAATCTTGAGGCGTAGCGTGGATGATTTTTGGCGTGTGGACGTAGAGGATCACCGGGGTCTGGCGAGTGATCGGAGCTTGGGGAGGGTTGTGAGTTGCTTGCTTCTTGATCAGATGTGAATCCTTGGACACAGTGAGGGCTGGGGGCCTTGGGCCTTGGAGCTGAACTCTCCTAGATGAAGGCATGGCTTTGTTAGTTTTCAACACAGCCATGCTCTGTTCCATTGGCACTTGTTATATAGTTGAGAGACTTGGAGTTGGCACCTTCAGAAGAGTTTCGCAGAGAAGTCTATGGCTGAAAGTTGACTTCTGACTTAAAATGCTATTGGTTTTCATTTCTATGTTTTTTTTTAAAAAAAAATAAAGTTCAACAAAGGTCTTGTACAAGCTACAAGACTAACAAAAAGGGTCAGTTTGAGGCAAAGATATTGTAAGACGATGATCCCAAATGTTCATTTATGGCAATTTGCGAGCAACTGGAAGTGCAAATTGCTAATAGAAAATGGGGCCATCTTTGGCGGCTACAAAGAAATGGAAAAGAAAAACGCGTTTGATGCGAGCACACGGCATGTGACGTTTGACGCTCTATCTTGAGGCAAACGGCATGCTGGAGAGATGAGAACAGTCAAAGTCTGAAGATTGAATTTTCACGGTAAAGCGACTTGAAAAGAACTGAGAGCATTAGCTTTTGCACGGTAAAACTGTTAAACAAAAAACTTCTGTGGGAATTTAAATCTGTTGACTATGTTATGAAATGATGGCTGCCTATTTTTATTATGCATCATTAATGAGTTACTATGCGCTGATGCAAGCATGCATAGTGACTGCATAGTAGTGGCTGCATAGTACCCCACATTTCAATGTACACTTCAGAACTCAATAAGAATTCCTACTTCTACTCTGTCTCTAGAATTCTCTGTTTTGGTATTATATTTCTCGGAGTTTTACAACACGTTATCAGCATGATCACTCTAGTTCTGTCTCCAGCCTCTACCTCCGTCACCTCAGGTAAAAAGTTCTACCACACAAGTCTCTGCCTCCATTAGCTTAAAGTAAAAGTCTTGTCACGAGCCTCTACTTCCATTGCTCAAGGAAAAGTCCTATCACAAGTCTCAGCCTCTACCTCTACTATCTCAAGTTATCACCATGTCAAACTTTGCAAAGCTTGAGTTCATTCCACTTGATATCACGGGAAGGAATTATATGTCTTGGGTTATTGATATTGAGATGCATCTCGAGTCAATGAGTCTCACTGAAACTATTAAAGAAATAAACTCTACGTCGTCGCAAGATAAGGCAAAGGCGACGATTTTTATCCGCAGACATCTTGATGAAAGTTTAAAATGTGAATATCTCACTGTAAGAGACCCAAGTGTCTTATGGAAAAATCTCAAAGAAAGATTTGATCATCAAAAAGAAGTTGTGCTCCCTGCCACGCGTGATGAATGGAATGCTTTGCGCTTCCAAGATTTTAAGAAAGTTAGCGATTATAACTCTGCAATGTTCAGAATAGTATCCCAATTAAAATTCTGTGAGGTGGATATCACAGATGAAGAAATGCTGGAGAAAACTTACTCCACATTTCATGCATCTAATATAACACTGCAACAACAATATAGATTGCGTGGTTTTAAAAAATATTCTGAACTAATTTCATCTCTTCTTATGGCAGAGAAGAATAATGAACTTTTGATCAAAAATCATCAGTCTCGTCCTACTGGTTCAGCAGCATTTCCAGAAGCAAATGCTGCATTTTCTAAAAATTATGGACGAAGATATAATCATGGACGTGGCCATGGCCGTGGCCGTGGACGCGATCGAAGTGATTTTTACAACCCTTTACAAAACAATGCGATCCACAAGAAGCATCATGTAGAAAGACATGATAAAGGCAAAGATGTTCGTGAAAGTTCTCTTCGAAATCCTGAAGATTCCTGTTATAAATGTGGCTCTAAAGGACACTGGTCTCGAGTGTGCCGAACGCCGGAGCACCTTTGTAAGCTTTACAAGGCATCCTTCAAAGGAAAAGAAAAGGAAGTGAATTTCACTGAACATGATGACCCTATGGATGATTCAACTCATCTTGATGCTTCAGATTTTACTGATGATTTTGCTGATCTTTCAACCCATCATGATACTGGTGATAATTAGATATATGATTGTATTATCATGTTTTGTTATTTGTAATTTTCAAATTTATCTTTGAATGAAATATTTCACTTATAATAATATGTTTCAAATTTTATTCTCACCAAATATTTATTTTGCATGAAGCTTGATATGGATTATTCTAATGATGAAGTCAAGACCGAAATTGGAGATATTTGCATACCGGATAATGATACAACACACACTATTCTCAAATATAAAAGGTACTTCTCCGATTTAAAACCAACAAAGATAATTATCAATACAATATCAGGTCCTGTAGACTTGATTGAAGGAACTGGTAAAGCCAGCTTCATATTACCAAATGGAACAAAGTTTTTCATAAAAGATGCTTTGTTTTCACCAAAATCTACAAGAAATTTATTGAGTTTTAATGATATATATCTTCATGGATATGATACTCAGTCTGCAACTGAAGGAAATATGAAGTATATGTATCTTACTACTTATGTATCAGGAAAGAAGTACATAATAGAAAAACTACCAAAGCTTTCCTCAGGATTGCATTACACATATATAAATGTGATAGAGTCACATATGGTAGTTAAAGAAGATACAAAGATATTAACTCTGTGGCATGACCGTTTAGGTCATCCTGATTCAATGATGATGCGAAGAATTATTGAGAATTCACATGGACATACATTAAAGGGCCAGAAGATCCTTCAAACTAGTAAAATTCCATGTGAGGCTTGTTCTTTAGGAAAATTAATCATGAGACCATCACCAGCTAAAATAAAAACAGAATCACCTACATTTCTTGAACGTATCCAAGGTGATATCTGTAGGCCTATACACTCACTGTGTGGACCATTTCGATATTTTATGGTATTGATAGATGCCTCTAGTAGATGGTCACACGTTTGTCTATTGTCAACTCGCAATGTGACATTTACGAGATTTCTTACTTAGATAATTAGATTACGAGCACAATTTCCTGATTATACAATCAAGAAAGTTAGACTTGACAATGCTGGTGAGTTTACGTCTCAGGCTTTTAATGATTATTGTATGTCAATTGGAATAGTTGTTGAACATCCTGTTGCCCATGTACATACACAAAATGGTTTGGCTGAGTCACTGATTAAGCGCCTCCAGCTTATTGCTAGACCATTAATAATGAGAACAAAACTTCCTATTTCTGTATAGGGTCATGCAGTTTTACATGCTGCATCATTAATTCGCATCAGACCAAGTGCATATCATAAGTACTCCCTTCTACAATTAGCATTTGGTCAAGAACCAAATATTTCCCATCTTAGAATTTTTAGTTGTGCGGTATATGTACCGATTGCTCCACCACAACGTACAAAGATGGGTCCTCAAAGAAGACTGGGAATATATGTCGGCTATGAATCTCCTTCTATTATAAGATATCTTGAGCCTAAAACCGGTGATGTTTTTACGGCTCGGTTTGTCGATTGCCACTTCAATGAGGCAATTTTTCCAGCATTAGGGGGAGAAAAGAAACAGCTGGAGAAGGAGATTACATGGAGTGAACCATCCTTATTGCATCTTGATCCTCACACAAAACAATGTGAGTCAGCAGTGCAAAAGATTATGCATTTACAAGAAATAGCAAATTAATTACCAGATACGTTCACCGATACGAAAAGAGTGACTAAATCATATATACCACCTGCTCAGATTGAAATCCCAAAAGGACAATCTGAGAATGAAGTCACTAATCAGTCTAAGACACGCCTGAAGCGTGGTAGACCAATCGGTTCCAAAGATAAAAATCCTCGAAAAAGAAAAGGAGCAGATAAGCACGATGACCCCAATGTACAAGAATGTGTTCCAGAAGAAATACAAAATAAGACAAATCAAGAGATGGAAAATCCTGAAGATATAAAAAATCATGAGATCTCTATTGATTATGTCAATACAGGAGGATTATGAAATCGCAATGAGATGAAAAATATGGATGAAATATTTTCCTATTCCATAGCATGTGATATTGTTAACGGAAGTGAGAATTCTGAACCAAGATCCGTCACTGAATGTCAAAATAGACATGATTGGACAAAATGGAAAGACGCTATATAGGCTGAATTGAATTCGCTTAATAAGCGTAAAGTAATTGGACCTATTATTCTCACTCCTGAAGCCGTGAGGCCAGTAGGATACAAATGGGTCTTTGTGCGAAAACGCAACGAGAAAAACGAGATTGTGAGGTATAAAGCTCGACTTGTTGCTCAAGGTTTTTCGCAAAGACCTGGAATTGATTATGAAGAAACGTATTCTCCAGTAATGGATGCAATTACGTTTAGATATTTAATCAGCCTAGCAGTTTCTAAAAATTTAGAAATGTGTCTTATGGATGTTGTTACAGCTTATTTATATGGGTCGCTTGATAGCGATATTTATATGAAATCCCTGAAGGATTTAAAATGCCTAAAGCATTAAGTTCAAAACCCAAAGAATTATATTCGATCAAATTACAAAGATCGTTATATGCCATAAAACAATCAGGGCGCATATGGTATAATCGCTTAAGCGAGTATTTGTTAAAAGAAGGATATGTGAATAATCCTATATGCCCATGTGTTTTTATAAAGAAAACAACATCCAGATTCATTATCATTGCTGTATATGTTGATGATTTAAACATCATTGGGACTCATACAGAAGTCCTAGAAGCAATGATATATTTAAAGAATGAATTTGAAATGAAAGACCTTGGGAAAATCAAATATTGTATTGGTTTACAGATTGAACACTTTCAAAGTGAAATACTTTTGCATCAATCAAATTATACTGAAAAGGTCTTGAAACGCTTTAACATGGATAAAGCAAATCATTTAAGCACTCCAATGGTTGTTAGACCATTGAATGTGGAAAATGATCTATTTCGCCCTTGCGAAGATAATGAAGAGGTTCTTGGTCCTGAAGTACCATACCTAAGTGCAATTGAAGCCCTTATATATCTGGCTAATTGTACCTGACCAGATATAGCATTTGCTACTAATTTATTAGTAAGATTTAGCTCATCTCCTACACGGAAACATTGAAATGGTATTAAACATGTATTTTGTTATCTTCGAGGAACAACTAATTTTGGTTTGTTTTATTCCAGAGGATCAAAATAAGAAATAACTGGTTATGCAGATGCAGGTTATTTGTCAGATCCACATAAAGCCAGGTCTCAAATAGGATATGTGTTCACATGTGGAGGTGCAGCGATCTCTTGGCGTTCACAAAAGCAGACACTTATTGCCACTTCTTCTAATCATGCTGAAGTCATAGCACTCCATGAAGCAAGTCGAGAATGTGTATAGCTAAGGTCTGTAACTCAACACATCCAAGAAACTTGTGGATTACCAGTCAACGGAGATCCAACAGTACTGTTTGAAGATAATGCTGCATGTGTCGCTCAAATGAAGGAAGGATTCATCAAAAGCGACCGTACCAAGCATATACCCCCGAAGTTCTTCTCATTCAGCCAAGAGCTTGAAAAGGATAAGAAAATTAATATTCAGTATATCCGATCAAGTGATAATGTGGCAGATCACTTTACAAAGGCACTTCCCCCTACAACTCTCAGAAAGCTTATTCATGATATTGAAATGCGTCATATGCGAGACTTATGAAGAAGAACTACTCATGTCAACTTGAGGGGGAGCTTACGTGGCTGCACTCTTTTCCCTTGCTATGGTTTTGTCCCACAGGGTTTTCCTGGTAAGGTTTTTAACGAGGCAGCATAGAACACGTATACAGAGATGATGTACTCTTTTTCTCTTCGCTATAATTTTGTCCCACTGGGTTTTCCTAGCAAGGTTTTTAATGAGACATCATGTAAGGTTGACAGCCAAGGGGGAGTGTTATGAAACGATGGCTGCCTACCTTTACTATGCACCATTAATGAGTTTACTATGCGCTGATGCAAGCGATGACGCAAGAATGCATAGTGACTGCATAGTACCCCAAAGTTTTCCTATAAATAGGCCCTTCCTGATTCATTTCAATGTACACTTCAGAAATCAATAAGAATTCCTGCTTTTACTCAGTTTCTAGAATTCTCTGTTTTGGTGTTATATTTCTCGGAGTTTTACAACAGACTACACTTTCTTTAGAGCTTAAAATTCTTATTATTTGAGTATTAGGATGTCAGGATGTTAGTAGTTTCAGAACTTGTCAAATTAGTTGAAGGAAAAATAAAGTATATTGAAACTTGTATAATCTGAATATGAAAGAATTAGTACATTATAGTTTATACTTCAACAAAAAGGTAAATTACACGAAATCCCCTAACATTTACCCAATTTTCACTATTTTACATTCAATTTGCATCACTTAAGCCTTTTTTACTGTGAGATCATCCTATTCTGTCCTACCTTTCCTGTTTGTGTTGTTTGACATTTTTGCCCTTCTTCTACTAACTTTGTTCTCTTAGCAATAACTCCATTCTATCAAGATTATTATAATTTGTTGTAACTTACTAGATCTTAACTTTTTGTGGTTACAATCCCAACCCATGTATGTAACTAGGTCCTAAATCCTTGTGGGTACAACTGCTTATCTTAACCACTTGTATTCACTTATGGGAAACAGCTAAAAATGTACATGGTTGAAGCTAATGAAAACAACCTCATTACAATCTAAAATTCGATATCAGAGCAATTTTATCCTCTTTTATCCCACCAAACAATTTCCAAAAATGCCTTTTGATTTTTTACATTTCTTCTTTTACTTTCAAATTCTCTACCAACAAGAATGGTGACAACCTGTTCTTAGTTCATCATTCAGATAGTTCAAGTGCTTCTCTTGCTTCTTCTCCTCTTGCTGGCAACTCTTCCACACCTAATGCAATATATCAGCTCACAGTAGATCAGTATGAATAGTTACTCTATCTGTTAAATGAGGTAAAAACGACCATCATAACATATGACTAATCTAGCAGATAAATCAAGTTGCATTCTTTCTTCTACCAAACACTCTTCTATATGTATTACAAACACCGGAACCACCGATCATATGGTTTTTAATTCAACTTTATTATCATCATCTCATCCTCCATCTTCCATTCCTCCAACAATAACTTCACCTTATGTATGACAGCACCACACTTCTCTCATATGTTGGTGCAATTGCTCTTAGTCACTTTTCATGATGTTTTATGCGTGTCTTAGTCACTTTTCATGATGTTTTATGCGTGTCTTCTGTAACCCCCTGATCCCCGATGTACGTATCACAGTATCAGTACGCGATACGACGTACAAACTTGATTTGATCTCTGTAGTAATCCGATTGACCTGATTTCAGCTTCAAAAATTATTTTCTAATATTTTAGATTTTTTCAGGATTTTCTGGAAATTTTCTGAATTATTTTGGAAAATCTCCGTAGTTGGTGTCGATCGATACCGATAACCGGCTTTACGATTTTTCTTTCACAAACGGAGTTGTATTTTGAGAATTCGCTTTCACCATGTGTCTTAGAATCGTCTTATCTACCTTAGGGTATTTTTGGGGATTTTTCTGAATTTATCGAAAACCCGGCCAAACCGGTGTCCCCAGTATCGGCGAGACATTTCGGGATTTTTAATTTGCAAACCAGATCGAGTTTCTACAAACCGTCTTCATCTTACGTCTCAGGATAATATTTCCTATTTTCTGTATTTTTTAGGCACCGTTCGGAGCTAGTCGAATATCGAGCCAATTTAATAATAATAAAACATTAATTTTTAATTTTTCTTTTCTTTTCTTTTCTTTTCTTCTTCCTTCTTCCAGAGAACTCCCCCCACCGCCTTTGACCCATCTCCACCACCTTCTCTCTCTCTTCTTTTCCTCTTATAAATCTCCCTCTCTCTCTAATTCAAAAATCCTCTCTCTCTCCTCACTCTCTTTCTCTCTCTTCTCTCTTCTCTCTCTATCTCTCTCAAAGCTTCCACACTTCCTCCCTCTCTCTCTGTACAGCCCCTAAAAGGAGGGGCTGAACCTCTTTTTGACGCCCAGACCAGGCCGGGCACCGCCGGTCGCCACCGCCGGCGGCCGCACCCCAGCGGCCGCACCCCCTTCTCCTTCCTTTTCTTCTTCCTTTTTTCTTCTTCTTTTCTTCTTCCTTTTCTTTTTCTTTCTTTCTTTCTTCTCTTCTTCCCCCTGCTGCTGTTTCTTTTTCTTTCTTTCTTCTCTTTTTCCCTCTCTCTCTCACCCTCTCTCTCACCCTCTCTTTTGGCCGACCGCCGCCGGCGGCCGGGACCGCCTCCGGCGGGCGTTGCCGGCGCCGCCGGCCAGCCGAGCTGGCCGGCCGGCCCGCACAGTGGCAGCAGCAGCAAGCTGCTGCTGCTGCTGCTGCAATGGGTGTATTAGATTGGGTTTGGGTAAAACCCAAACCCAATAAACCCTATTGGGTTCATGGTTAAACCTAATAAACCCCCAATCTAACCCGTTACCCATTTAACTTAAGTTAAGTGGGTATGGGTTGTGGATCTGGACCCGACCCGTTAAGAGCCAAATTCACATCCGAAACCTATTTCAGGTAATTTTACAGAAAACCCCCTGAAATTATTTCTTATTTGCATTTCAATATTTTTATTACATATTTAACCCTATTTGTTATGATTTAGTATTCGGGCGATATCTGGAGCATCCGGACTCCGATTCGGACGATTCTGGATCCGTTGCGATCGTGGGAAAGAGAGCTACAGGCCTATAGCCAGTTTGTGAGTGTTTTTATTTTATAAATTATCTTTTAGTCTATTAATTGAACTTGGTTGCTTTATTAATTACCGGTTAATCCTAATTGGTACACCATATTAAAACATTGTAATAAACATTGTACTTCAATATGTCGGATACCTAATAGACGTAGAGTGTAACACTCGATACCTATTAGGTCATGCTCATGGACCACTGACATCCGGCCCACTATGTCACCATATGTTTGGACACTATCATGTCATGGATCGTATCACAGACGCTATGACACGACACTGTCACTAGACATGCATGCTAGATACTGTTACTATAATTCACAGGACATGATATTATATGATACACTGACTACCATTATTACCTGTACTGTTACATGGATTATGGCCACACATTTATGTTCCACTAGTACAAGGATAAGTACCACATTTCATATTATTGTTATCATCCTTACACTGATACGATGGTTCACTGTACATGATATTAGACACTGCCCATAGGTATTACTTGTACATATTGCACAGATACTATGACACATCTCACGTTCGTATTCATGTACACCACTTCACGGCATACCGTCATATCCTATACCGTTATCATCATCACAGGGATTCTCGGCATATCACTGTTACACGTGCCTACATGATTTAATTATTCTTGTCCTATGGATCACCGTGCTTATTACATGTATTATTGTTTCATGTTACCGTATTCATGTTACATGATTATTTCCTGTTACTGATATGGATATTCCCGTTACTAGACATGAGAGCTGTTGATATGCGATATGTGGACTTCCACATATATTGATCCCGTTATATTGTTCCCGTTATATTGTTCCTGATATATTGTTCCCGATTCCCGTTATATTGTTCTATGCTATCAACAGAGCTCTGGTCCAGTTATCATGTTACCCGTATCATGTACTGTTATTTGTTCTTTTTACATTGGATACTTGACATATCAGATCATAATGATAACTGGGGTATGGGGGAGACTTGACGGTTGATTAGATCTTATCGGGTGATGTACTGGATCCATATTGTTCTCCCACTGCAGGGGATGGTAGTGCTACCTACCAATTGCTCCATGAGCTATTGTTACTTGATTATTGTTCCCCTCTTAGCGGAGGGCTCTGGTCTTAGCAGCCAGGGGTTTGATAAAGGCCGTGATCCCGGGTATGCACGGGATACACCTACCCGATAAGAACTCCTCGACCATGGGTTTCCAATTAACATAATAAAACAGTATACACAATAGTGATGTCGGGAACACTTGTTATTTGGTCACTCTCTCGTTTGGATAATGGTACACGTAGGCCATGTCCGGATGGGTTCGACTGGAGTGCGGCTCCAGTATGAACTGCCAGTGGTATGGGATACTGGAAGAGAGTGATTGTAATACCAGGTGGTACTGATTGCTACTATTGTATAAATCACATGACATGCCTGGTACCTGTATGCTATCTTGTTATTGTTCATTCTACCTTATCCAATATCATGTTACTGTAAGATCACCTAGAGGGGGGGTGAATAGGTGATGGCTAATCTAATGGTCACTTATGAACAAATAATGCGGAATTAAAACTAAGTTGACCAAATAAAACTTCTTTTAATTGAACACTTATGTATAACACAAGAGTGTTGCCGAATTCCCCTTGCGAGGCTCTGTACAAGCTCCTCTAGATTCCCCTTGAATGGGTTGAGGTGCCGCGTTGGCTCTCTTGGTTGAATACTAGTGTTAACAACAATCCTAAGCAAGTATGTATATCAATTATGAGCACAAGGGAATATATCATGCATATATAAGATGAACACAATAAATTGAATGCAAGATATAAAATAGAGACAAAAAGAGAAAGAGAGCAAGAGTGAGCAATCGCAAACACAAAGGGTTTGTTTCGAGGTTCGAGCACACTTGCTCTACATCCCCGCCTTCGACACACGAAGGATTTCCACTATGTAAGATCCCACCGGATCTCTCCTCGGTGCCGCAACACCTACAAGCTCTCGGACTCCAAAGTCCCTTACACACGCAAGTCCACCGACTCGCCGAGGCCGCACCTCAAACCACCAAGAGTTCACAACCGAACTCTAACCACCAACGAGCACACTTGCCCGTCTCCTCAAATACAAAGGAAATCTCTTTGGTGATCTAACACTTGATCACCAATTACAAACTCACTACAACACTCTCCCTATAGGATAGATATACAATGGAAGCTCAAGTGTAGTGTGAGAAAAAAACAAGGAAAGAAAGCTTTGATGGAAAACTCAAGAATTCACTTTAACACTCTCTTGATAAAAACTCCCTTTAAGATGGGAAGTATTTGCACTCAATTTTGTGGAGAGAACTCTTCTAAAAGTATCAGAAAAACTGGCTCAAGAGTCTCTAAAATCTTAACCTCAAAACAGTTGACAAGACCCCCTTTTATAGGCTGCCAGAAATAGAGCCGTTGGGGTTCTGTCAGTGCTGTCGGTCGACCGCCGGTCGACCGGCCAACGGTCATATTTCTGACCGTTGAAGCCACCGGTCGACCGGCTCGGTCGACCGATCATTTCCAAAGAGCAGAACTCTCTGGAGCGGTCGACCCCCGGTCGACTGGACCACTGGAGCAGAGGGCATTCTCTCTATCGGTCGACCGGTCCGGTCGACTGATATTTCCAGAGAGCAAAGCTCTCTTGGTCGGTCGACCGACCCGGTCGACCGGCCACTGTGCTGACAATGTGCACAAGGCCGTGCACATCGGTCGACCGGTCCGGTCGACCGACTTGGCCTGTCAGCCAGTCTCCAGGTCTGAAAATAGGATTTAAAATCGATCTTTTGGCTTACTAAAAATCCCATAAATTCACAGTAAATCTAAAAGATAGTTTTAATCCCAATAAAAACTGTTTTTCTAAAAACAAGTATTTCTAAAACTTATTTTTCCATAACTTCACAAAATACAAAAACAAGGTATTTGAGTTCATTTAAAAGCATGGTGTGTATGGATATGATCCACTACACAATCAATATGGAATATCTATGTTTTTGACATAAAGCTCTAATCATGATTTTGGTTTAAAGATATGAACTATGAAATACCAAAATCCAAGATAAATATTTTGTCTCAAAGAAAATCTTTGTTCTAAATAAAAATTCTTTTCTAAACATAAAAATCTTTTATGAAAGCACTTTAAATCAAGAGTTCTAATCAAGAGTGTGTGTGTGATATAGACTTGAGCAATCCACCAACTATCTATCCTTTACATCTTTTACTAAAACAAAAATACAAATCTTATACCTAGACACAAGTCTTCATCTTCTTGAAGTCTTCACTTGAAGGCTTCTCATCTTCTTGACTTGGTCCAAGCTTGATCCAAAAGCTCCTTGGATCACATCATGCAAGCTCCAAATCTTGTTCTTTTATCCTTTGTTGAGCTATGCAACTACTAAGATCTTGATCTCAAATCTGTCACTAATTAGCACAAGATCATTAGTAAATATAACTTCATGAGTTGATCATCATCAAAACTAGGGCGATAGGCCTTTGGGCCAACAATCTCCCCCTTTTTGATGATGACAAAACTCATGAGGTTATATATGCATGGATTAAAGTAAAGCTTCAAAGAAGCTCCCCCTTAACTCATGCATACCAAATAAATAATAGATATGGCAATAAAAGCACATGACATGTATGCAATGTAGGAGATGCAATCATATAAATCAAATCATAAATCAAATCTTTTGCTCCTAATTGCAAAATATAACATATATGCATAATAAGTGAGGAAGACAAATACTTCTCCCCCTTAAGCAATGAAAACATGCATATACAATCTAAAATACTTCTCCCCCTTTTTGTCAATCATCAACAAAGGGTTCAAAGCGAAACCAAATCAAATAAAATTTTCTCCCCCTTTTTGTCAAAACAAAAAAATCAATGAGGGGTAATACAAACCAATGGTAAAATTACTAAAGATTTATATGCGATATAAATTCATGAAGAGGAAGACGCTAAGTTAGCTTCCCTACACATATGCATTACATGAAAGAGGGATGTGAAGCCCTAATTCACATAACACACATTATGTAATGAATAAGAGGAGATGTGAAGCTCCCCCTACACACGTGTACCATATAAAGAAAAGATGTTAAGCTTCTCAATACACAATACACTCAACATGAATCTACATATGGAAGAGATGTTAAGCTCTCCTTGCATATAGACAATACAAATCAAAAATTTTGAATTTTTCTTTATCAAAACAAAATTTTAACTTTTTCTTAGTAACAACAAATTTTGAGATATCAATTGTAAAATAATCAAATTTTGAATTTTTGATACCAATTTCAAAACACAATGCATAAGCTTATTATGAAATACCAATTTGAAATCTAATTAAGCTTAGCATCAACAATCTTTGTGCTTTAAAGGAAATACCACTTGTAAAATAAGCACAAATAGATAACATATATGTATGACAAGATAATACCAATAGAAATTGATATAATTTGAAGGCATTCATACATACAATCAAAATATGGATATACACAACATGAAGTCATATTGATACCAATTGCAAATAACCAATGATACCAATTGAAAAGTAAGCATAAGTGTATACATCATATAATCTACCATATGAAGAATTCGAACTAGTTAAATGAACTTGTTTTAAGAACTAGTACGAGATCCTTCCATCAAGGAATAAGTTAAAAAGTTTTTCATGAAAGATCAATGAAACACAAGGCACTAAAAAACACTCTATCTATAAAGTCCAAATTAAAAAAATGAGTGAACTAGTGTTATGTGGAACATGGCATCATGAAAAATAGCAATAAAACTCAATATTCCTTCAAATCATAAATTTTGAATTCTTGAAATCCATCACAAAAATTTTATTGTACCAATTTTAAAAACACAAAATTTTATTAAAAACAAAATTTATATTCAAGATATATGTATGTTTTGTCAAGACATTAAGTATACATACATATCCCTAAAATACAATTGAGTCCATATAAGTAGATTTGCATTAAAGGCAAAGACTCAAGAGGTATCCATGTATATCTTAATGTTTTGGCAAGACAAGCATATACATGAAATGAAAAGCACATGGTCAAATCACAAGTCCAAAATGGGAATACAAGTTTGAAGATGTAATTATCATCAAAACTAAGCAATACAAGCACATCTAATGGGTTCAAATAGGCATTCAAGCACAAATATAAATAGATTTATTTGTAGCCCATAATATGTACAAGTATAAATCCTAGTGTTGATAAAGGTTAACATTCAAACTAATATTCAAATCATGAAGCATCAAATAAATTTTGAGAATATAAAAGAATTTATCCATATAATTGTAAAATACCAATTGTAAAATAGGATCATGTGTAAATCTCAAAGGCTATTTGAAGAATAACTAACTAGTATAAATTGTTTTTGAAAACTAGTTAAAGATCCTTCAAATACATCAAATTCAAATGTTTTTCATAAATACTACTAAGTACATAAAAGTTCAAGCACTCATAGTCCATAAAGCTCCAAATTATATGTTTTCTTAAAGATGAGTGTTCAAAGGTTATGTAAATAGTATCTTCATGAAATAGTCATTGAAGCCCAAAACGATCATAAGTCAAATTTTTAACAACAAATCATGAAAAATCATTTTTCACTAAAATCAACAATTTTCATGGTATATGTATGGTTTATACAAATCTAACAATATGCATACATATCCCAAAAATAAAAGAGTCTATTAAATGTTTGCATGAAGGCAAGAGACTCACGGGTATACATGTATATTTATTAGATTTGAATTAAGCATGCATATACATGAAGTAAATCACAAAAATTGGCAAAACATGTATATATGAGAATTATCAAAACTAGATTATACATATGCATAAAGTGGATACAAGTGAGCATGAAGTTCAAATTATTTAAGAGTCAATTGTAATTCACTATTTGTATATGTATACATACAAGTTTGACAAATCTACATCTAAGCATGTAAATACCACATGAAGTACAAATCAAATAAAATCATGAACATGCTATGAGTATGACATATGTAAAAGCATGTACATAAAAGGTAGGAGTTTAGAAATTATTACCAACTCCAAAGCTCCAAATATGGTGGCCTTTCCCACCAAGATTCCTTGATAGCAATGCATCCCAATGTTTGTCCATCATGTTCATTGCATTGGCTACCAAGGCACCAATCCTCTCACGTCTTGTGAGAGCCCTCACCTACATCACAATCAAAAGGTGGGGTTTTGGTACCCATGTTTTCTTGGGTCCTTTGGGGTTAGCATTGTTATAAGGAACCCAAAATCTATTATATTTAGCAAAATATAAGTATGGTTTCTTATCAAAACAATATTTTGCTAAATGGCCTTTGCGGCCACAATGTGTACATGTGTACACCTTAGCATGATGCTTATGAGTGTGATTGTGATCGTGATGTGCACCATAAGCATGAGCATGATGAGTATGTGCATGAGCATGGGGAACTTGTTTCTTTTGAAACAAAGATTCCAACTTAGAATGATTGAATGCACTGTTGGCCCAAGGTTACAATCAACCCATGTTTAGTGTATTTTGATGATTACAAAACATATTAGTTATTTGTACTAATATAAATTGTTGTTTAAGTGTGTTTCAGGTTTATATATTTAAGAGATGAATTCTTCCTAAAGGAAGGTGTATTGGACTCAAGACAAGTCAAATTGGGCTCAAATTGCAATATTGAAGATCAAGAGAAGATAGCTCAAGTTGAAGTCTTGAAGACCATTGTAGTTTGTAAGTTTAGTTTTGTAAAGATAGAATATGTGAAATTTGGCTCTAGGATTTGCACACACATTTGTTTTGTATGTTTCTATGTTTTCAAAATTTATTTCTAGGTTTATGCCTTAGTTTATACATACATGTACCCAAAGCTTTACATCTTCAAAACTTGTTTAAATACATGTATATAAACTATTTTCAGCATAAAACTTAGCTTCAGATTTTTAAAGATTTTATACAAAATTTTCTATCTTAAAATCTGCCCAGAAAAACAGTTTTCCAGGCAGACCGGTCGACCGGCCCAGTCGACCGGCTGCTGTGCCCAGACATGCACAGGCTGTGCATGTCTGTCGGTCGACCGGACCTACATACCGGTCGACCGAAATTAGATGTTTGCTCTCTGTATCTTTCCGGTCGACTGGGTCGGTCGACCGGTAGAAGGAAACTGTGTTTCCTTTCTTGAGATCGGTCGACTGGCAGTCGACCGGAGCCATAACGGCTCTTTTGCCAGCAGGGTCCCGGTCGACGGCAGTCGACCGGTAGGCCTGCAACACCTCCAACGGCTCTTTCCTCTTTGGGCTGTTCTGAAAAACTGTTTTATTTTCTGTTTTAACAGACTTTTTAGAGGGTTGTTGGGGTGCTTTTGCAGGTGATATTAGCTGGAAAAATCAGAGTTTTTAACCTATTCTCTCCCTATAAATAGTGGGAAATAGGCCTTAGTTATTGACCAAGAAAAATACAAGTTTTCATTGTTTTTCAAGAGAAAGAGAAAAATAGTTTAAAGCTTTCATTTCCATTCTTTCAAATTGGTTTTTTCAGTTGTTGTTTGATCTCTAATATCACTCTACAACTGAAGCTTTTCTCACCACACTTCATAGAGCCAAAAATTTCATATTCTTTCTATAGGTGAAGTTGTAAAAGAGTGAGAGTGTTTGTAAGAGAGTGTTGTGGTCTAGTTAAAGATCACTATTTGTAATTCTTGTTCTTGTGGAGACAAGCTCCTCGGTGGAGTTTCTTTGTAAGGTGAAGCTACGGGCTTGAGGTCTTTGGAGGCCTAACTTGTACGGGATCCTAAGGGGATAGTGGAAACCCTTCACGGAGGTGAAGGCGGGGACTAGAGCTACGGGCTCGAACCTCGAAACAAATCACTTTGTTTGCGATTGCTTTTGTGTCATCTTGTCTAATTCTCTCTTGCTTTACTTGCTTTCAATTTATTGCTTGAGAACTAACATTTTATTTGTGCAATCCTTACTTGTTTACTTTTCTTGCTATATTACTTGTGTACATTTCATCATCGCATTTCATACTTGGAATTGATCAATCACACCTCAATACAACACGGTTGCATTGCGCACCTCTAACCCATTTAAGGTGAATTGGGAGGAAGGAGTTCAGAACCTCGCAAGGGGTATTCGGCTCTTAGTCGTGTTTTGAGAGATTGTTGCATCACTCATTTCATAAGTTTAAAAAGATCATTAGATTAGCAATTACACCTATTCACCCCCCCTCTAGGTGTATTTCAATTGGTATCAGAGCTTGGACTCTAGGATTTGGCTTAACAACCTTAGAGAGATCCTCATATTGCTAATCATTTCATTCATTTCCACATAGTAAACATGGCCGATGGTATTAAGACACCCCCTAAGTTTGATGGACTTAACTTTCCCATATGGAAGGTTAAGATGACTGTTTTCTTGCAATCTCTAGGTAGCCGAGTTGCAAAGGCCGTGACTAAACAATTTAGTGCCCCCGATGGTGATGAATCTACTTGGTCCGAAATTGAGACCAAGGAGTTTGATGCCAATGCTAGGGCTCACTATGCACTCCTACAAGCCCTCAATGATGATGACATAGCTAGAGTCATCCATTGCAAATCCGCCTATGAGATTTGGACCCATTTGCTAGTAACACATGAGGGGACATCACAAGTGAAGAGGGCCAAGATAGACCTTCTTCGGTCCCAATATGAAAATTTTAGCATGCAAGAGAATGAAACCATAGATGATATGGTTACTAAGTTTACAAAGATTACTAATGGTCTTGCTTCTCTAGGTGAAGAGATCAACAACGACCAAAGGGTGAGAAAGATCATCCGGGCTCTTCCTCCATCATGGGAAGTGAAAGCTACAACATTGAAGGAACTCAATGATAAAGATGAGATTGAGCTCATCGGACTCATTGGAAATTTAAAAACCCATGAGATGGAGAGGAAGGCAAGGGAGGACATGGCACCCTCCAAAAAGAAGACCATTGCCTTCAAAAGTCATGCTACTTACTCCGACGAAGATGATGAAGAAGAAGATGACGAGGAGCTCTCACTTCTAGTCAAAAACGTCCGGAGGATGTACAACAAGGCAAAGTTCCAAGGACGGAGGAGATGGCAAGGAGGCAAAGAAGAGAGAAAGATCATATGCTTCAATTGCCAAAAGCCGGGACACATAGTAGCGGAGTGTCCGGACCAAGTAAAGCCATCTTCATCCAAGAAGCCATACAAGAAGAAGGCCATGAAAGCAACATGGGATGACGAAAGTGAATCCGAGGAGGAGATCGACACCGCCAACATGTGCTTCATGGCAAATGAGAGCACAAGCAAGGTAACCCCCTCAACTCTTCTTGATGATGATTTATCCATGGATGAGCTAGGAGAAGCATTTATAGAACTTTCTCAAAATTATGACTTCATGAAGAAAAAGTACTTGAAAATGAAAAAGGATAATGAATCTTTGAATATTCAAGTGTTAAATCTTTCTAAAGAAAATAATGACTTGCATTCTTCTTTAGTTTCCACTAAAAATGATTTTGAAAAATATAAGATTGCTTGTAAAGGAAAGACCCCATTTGTAGATTCTAATGAGATTGCCATGCTTAAGGAAAGATTAGAATCATTAGATGTTGTTTTGAAAAAGTGTAGTGAATTTGATAAGAAGAAGATGGAGAATATGTTTCCTAAGAAACAAGCTCCTAAGAAAAATATTCATCATGCTCATGCTCATGCTCATGTACATGCTACACAACCTATGCATCATGGTAAACCCCCAAAGCATGCTCACACTTCACACACACACCATGCATTCATGTATAGAAAAGTGTACTCATGTTCACATTGTGGACGGAAAGGACACTTAGCTAATTTTTGTTATGATAGACTAAGTGCATCACATCATAATGTTTGGGTTCGTAACACTAACTTTCAAGGACCCAAGAAAGTTTGGGTACCAAAGTCAACTATTGTTTTAAATGATGTAGGTACTTTCCAAAGCTCAAAGACGTAGAGGTTTATGGTATCTTGATAGCGGTTGCTCAAGACACATGACTTGGGACATCAACAACTTTGCAACCCTATCAAGATATCATGAAGGTGGCACCGTCACCTTCGGAGATGACGCCAAGGGAAAAATCATCGGTATTGGTAATGTAAAACTTGGCACCTCTCCTTTAATTGAAAATGTAGTTTTAGTTGATGGCCTCAAGCATAATCTCTTGAGTGTTAGTCAACTTTGTGATAAAGGTTTTGATGTTGTTTTTGATAATGTTTCTTGTAAAGTGATTGATAGAACTTCTAATGTTTGTGTATTTTCCGGTTTTCGTGAAAGCAATGTTTATATGATTGATATGTTAAATATGTCTTGTAATATAACATGTTTAAAAGCCCTCGATGACGACTCTTGGTTGTGGCATAGGAGATTAGGCCACGTTTCATTTGACCATATTTCTAGGCTTAACTCTAAGGAAATGGTGAAGGGTATTCCTTCATTGAACTTTGAAAAGGACCGAGTTTGTGACGCATGTCAATTTGGGAAACAAACTAAGTCCTCATTCAAATCAATTAAGGATATCATGTCATCACGTCCATTGGAGCTAATCCACATGGATTTATTTGGCCCTACACAAACCAAAAGTTTAAGTGGGAGTAGATTTGCTTATGTTTTAGTAGATGATTTTTCGCGTTTTACTTGGGTTTATTTTCTTGAACATAAAAGTCAAACCTTTTCACATTTTCAAGCCTTTAAGAAAAGAGTTGAAAAGGAAAATGACTCCTCAATAATTAAAATAAGAAGTGATAGAGGAGGTGAGTTCATTAACCTTCCCTTTACCACTTTTTGTGAGGAACATGGAATAAAACATGAACTTTCTTGTCCTAGAACTCCACAACAAAATGGAGTAGTTGAGCGGAAAAATCGTACTTTACAAGAGATGGCTAGGACAATGTTAAATGAATATGGTCTACCACATTATTTGTGGGCCGAGGCCGTTCATACTTCATGTTACATTGCAAATCGTGTTTTCCTATGTAAAAATACTACTAAGACTTCTTATGAGATGTATTTTTCTAGAAACCCAATGTTTCTTATTTCAAAGTGTTTGGTTGCAAATGTTTTGTTTTAAATACAAATATTAATTTGGGAAAATTTGATGCTAGATCATATGAGGCTATTTTTGTAGGTTTCTCAAATACTAGTAAGGCTTATAGAGTCTTCAATAGGTCAACTTTGACTATTGAGGAATCTATTCATGTTAAATTTGAGGAATCTAACAAGTTTGTTAAGAATTGTGTAGAAATTGATGCTTTAGATGAAGGCTTGGAGAAAGTGACCTTGGAGGATGCTTCTACCATGGGAGACAAGCCAAAGGATGGTGATGGAAGTGAAGCCAAAGTGGAAGAGGCTCAAGGAAATAAACATCAAGCAAATGAAGAGGAGCCCTCTCAACCACTACCAAAGGATTGGAGATTCAATCCTCATCATCCCAAGGACCTCATCATAGGTGAAGTATCAAAAGGGGTAACCACTCGCTCTAAGATTCAAGATTTTTGTGGTAATTTTGCTTTTATTTCACACATAGAACCTAAAAATGTCCTCGAGGCCGAGGCCGATTCATATTGGTTGCTTGCCATGCAAGAGGAGCTCAATCAATTTGAGCGCAACCAAGTTTGGCACCTTGTTCCTAGGCCCCAAGATAGACCAACTATTGGCACTAAATGGATCTTTAAGAACAAGTTGGATGAATCGGGTAATGTAGTTAGAAACAAGGCTAGGTTAGTTGCCCAAGGTTACACTCAAATCGAGGGAATCGATTTTGAAGAAACCTTTGCACCCGTAGCACGGCTCGAAGCCATACGGATGACCTTAGCATATGCCTCATTTAAAGATTTTAAGTTATTTCAAATGGATGTAAAGAGTGCTTTTCTTAATGGTTATATTGATGAGGAGGTGTATGTTGAACAACCCCCGGGTTTGTTGATCCTACACACCCTAATTATGTTTATAAATTAGATAAAGCACTATATGATTTAAAACAAGCCCCTAGGGCTTGGTATGAAAGATTGTCTTCATTTTTGCTTTCAAATGATTTTAAGAAAGGAAAAGTTGATAAAACATTATTTACCAAACATATAGATCTAGATATCCTCATAGTTCAAATTTATGTTGATGACATTATTTTTGGATCTACTAATGTTTCACTTTGCAAGAATTTTGAGTCATGCATGAAAAAGGAATTCGAGATGTCTATGATGGGAGAGCTCAACTTCTTCCTTGGACTTCAAATCAAGCAACGTAGTGATGGGACATTCATCAACCAAGCCAAGTACACCAAAGAACTCATCAAGAGGTTCGGGCTTGAAGGATCCAAAGTAGCAAAGACTCCCATGGCAACCACTACGAAACTTGACAAGGATGAACAAGGTAAGGATGTAGACATCAAATTATTTCGTAGCATGATTGGTAGTTTACTCTATCTTACGGCTAGTAGGCCGGATATAATGTTTTCCGTATGTTTATGTGCACGTTTTCAATCATGTCCTAAGGAATCACACTTAATAGCGGTAAAACGCATAATTAGGTATCTTAAGGGCACAATTGATTTAGGTTTGTGGTATCCGAAAACTAACCAATTTACCATGACTAGTTATTCGGATGCCGACTATGCCGGTTGTAGGGTAGATAGGAAGAGCACAAGTGGCACTTGCCAATTCTTGGGCAATTGTCTTGTGTCTTGGTCTTCCAAAAAGCAAAATAGTGTAGCCCTTTCAACCGCCGAGGCGGAGTATGTAGCAGCCGGAGCTTGTTGTGCACAAGTACTTTGGATGAAACATACTCTTCTCGATTTTGATTTACATTTTGATCATGTTAAGATTTATTGTGATAATACTAGTGCTATTCACATGACCAAAAATGCTAATCAACATAGTAAAACCAAACATATAGACATTAGATATCATTTTCTTAGAGATCACTTTGAAAAAGGTGACATAGATATTGATTTTGTTTCCACAGATTTTCAACTTGCAGATATTTTCACAAAACCTTTAGATTATGCAAGATTTTCATTTATTTGTGGTGAATTGAATGTATGTAAGATTGATACTTAAAATATCTTAGTTTGTTTTGTTTTGGTTTCTAATATGTTTGTTTTGTTTTGTCTTAAAATTTTTTTTTAAACCCTTTTTGATGTATGACAAAAAGGGGGAGAAAATATAAGGGAGAAAATATATGGAGAAATATAAATATATGGAGGAAAAATATATGGTTTGTTTTAAATTTTGTTATTCCTTATGATAGTTTATTTTTTTTTGGTGATGATATTTTCAATGCTTTATGTATGCTTACATAGTTGTTCATATTCATGTTAAATACATAGCATTGTTTAAGGGGGAGCTTTCCAAGCTCTTTCCTCTTTTATTTGTTTAATAACTCATATGTTTTGTCATCATCAAAAGGGGGAGATTGTTGGCCCAAGGTTACAATCAACCCATGTTTAGTGTATTTTGATGATTACAAAACATATTAGTTATTTGTACTAATATAAATTGTTGTTTAAGTGTGTTTCAGGTTTATATATTAAGAGATGAATTCTTCCCTAAAGGAAGGTGTATTGGACTCAAGACAAGTCAAATTGGGCTCAAATTGCAATATTGAAGATCAAGAGAAGATAGCTCAAGTTGAAGTCTTGAAGACCATTGTAGTTTGTAAGTTTAGTTTTGTAAAGATAGAATATGTGAAATTTGGCTCTAGGATTTGCACACACATTTGTTTTGTATGTTTCTATGTTTTCAAAATATTTATTTCTAGGTTTATGCCTTAGTTTATACATACATGTACCCAAAGCTTTACATCTTCAAAAACTTGTTTAAATACATGTATATAAACTATTTTCAGCATAAAACTTAGCTTCAGATTTTTAAAGATTTTATACAAAATTTTCTATCTTAAAATCTGCCCAGAAAAACAGTTTTCCAGGCAGACCGGTCGACCGGCCCAGTCGACCGGCTGCTGTGCCCAGACATGCACAGGCTGTGCATGTCTGTCGGTCGACCGGACCTACATACCGGTCGACCGAAATTAGATGTTTGCTCTCTGTATCTTTCCGGTCGACTGGGTCGGTCGACCGGTAGAAGGAAACTGTGTTTCCTTTCTTGAGATCGGTCGACTGGCAGTCGACCGGAGCCATAACGGCTCTTTTGCCAGCAGGGTCCCGGTCGACCGGCAGTCGACCGGTAGGCCTGCAACACCTCCAACGGCTCTTTCCTCTTTGGGCTGTTCTGAAAAACTGTTTTATTTTCTGTTTTAACAGACTTTTTAGAGGGTTGTTGGGGTGCTTTTGCAGGTGATATTAGCTGGAAAAATCAGAGTTTTTAACCTATTCTCTCCCTATAAATAGTGGGAAATAGGCCTTAGTTATTGACCAAGAAAAATACAAGTTTTCATTGTTTTTCAAGAGAAAGAGAAAAATAGTTTAAAGCTTTCATTTCCATTCTTTCAAATTGGTTTTTCAGTTGTTGTTTGATCTCTAATATCACTCTACAACTGAAGCTTTTCTCACCACACTTCATAGAGCCAAAAATTTCATATTCTTTCTATAGGTGAAGTTGTAAAAGAGTGAGAGTGTTTATAAGAGAGTGTTGTGGTCTAGTTAAAGATCACTATTTGTAATTCTTGTTCTTGTGGAGACAAGCTCCTCGGTGGAGTTTCTTTGTAAGGTGAAGCTACGGGCTTGAGGTCTTTGGAGGCCTAACTTGTACGGGATCCTAAGGGGATAGTGGAAACCCTTCACGGAGGTGAAGGCGGGGACTAGAGCTACGGGCTCGAACCTCGAAACAAATCACTTTGTTTGCGATTGCTTTTGTGTCATCTTGTCTAATTCTCTCTTGCTTTACTTGCTTTCAATTTATTGCTTGAGAACTAACATTTTATTTGTGCAATCCTTACTTGTTTACTTTTCTTGCTATATTACTTGTGTACATTTCATCATCGCATTTCATACTTGGAATTGATCAATCACACCTCAATACAACACGGTTGCATTGCGCACCTCTAACCCATTTAAGGGGAATTGGGAGGAAGGAGTTCAGAACCTCGCAAGGGGTATTCGGCTCTTAGTCGTGTTTTTGAGAGATTGTTGCATCACTCATTTCATAAGTTTAAAAAGATCATTAGATTAGCAATTACACCTATTCACCCCCCCTCTAGGTGTATTTCATGCACATGTGCTCAAATTAGAGCTCAAATTTTCTATCTTATTTTTCAAATTCTTAATCTCATTAGTTGTGGCATGTAAAGCATGGTGAGATAAAGAATCATTTTTCTTTTTCTTTTGTGAAACAAAATCCTTTTCTTTTTCACAAATTTTTCTTTTCAAAGATTTATTTTCTTGAAAAACATCTTCCTTTTGTTTTTCCACCAAATCAATCTTATTTTTCAAAATCATATTTCCTTCACATAAAATATTCAATTTAGACATTAAGGAAATATTCTCATTTTTCAAATCTTCATTTTCTTTTTCTAAGCATGCCATTTTATTTTCTAATGAATCTTTTTCATTAATCATGGCATCAAAATTCTTTTCAAATTGTTGTTGTCCTTTTCTAAACATGCAATGTTAGATTTAAAAGAATCTTGTTCTATATGCATGCAAGCAATTTTCTTTTTCAAATTTTTATTATTCTTTTTAATCATGTCATATTTCTCAAGCAATAATTGGCAAAATGTATTAAGCTCATCATATGACATATTAACATCCTCATCCTCGGATTCGGAGTTTACCTCAAGGGGGTTATCCCCTTGGACCATATAGCACTTGTTGGAGGTGTCGCTCCCAACATCCGAATCGCTCCCTGCATAGTATTGATCTTTCTCGCCAAGGGAGATGAGGGTGTTCCATACTACAAAAGCCGATTCAATGTTAGAAACCCTAGATAAATAGTCATCATTTAGGGTACATTTAAGAGCATGAAGGGCTTTAGCATTAGCCTCAATATTCTTACCATCTATACAATATGCATTATTAGTAGTGGCAAGATATACACTAAGGCCAAGTCCTTTGAGGAACAAAGACATCTTAACCTTCCAAATTTGGATGTTAAGAATGTCAAAGGTGGGTGGTGACATGAAGTCCATAGTGTGTGTACAAATCTTGTGATTAGCCTAAAAGAGGATCTTTAACTCTAGGTTGTTAGACCCAATATCAAGAGCACTTGGCTCTGATACCAATTGTAAGATCACCTAGAGGGGGGTGAATAGGTGATGGCTAATCTAATGGTCACTTATGAACAAATAATGCGGAATTAAAACTAAGTTGACCAAATAAAACTTCTTTTAATTGAACACTTATGTATAACACAAGAGTGTTGCCGAATTCCCCTTGCGAGGCTCTGGACAAGCTCCTCTAGATTCCCCTTGAATGGGTTGAGGTGCCGCGTTGGCTCTCTTGGTTGAATACTAGTGTTAACAACAATCCTAAGCAAGTATGTATATCAATTATGAGCACAAGGGAATATATCATGCATATATAAGATGAACACAATAAATTGAATGCAAGATATAAAATAGAGACAAAAAGAGAAAGAGAGCAAGAGTGAGCAATCGCAAACACAAAGGGTTTGTTTCGAGGTTCGAGCACACTTGCTCTACATCCCCGCCTTCGACACACGAAGGATTTCCACTATGTAAGATCCCACGGATCTCTCCTCGGTGCCGCAACACCTACAAGCTCTCGGACTCCAAAGTCCCTTACACACGCAAGTCCACCGACTCGCCGAGGCCGCACCTCAAACCACCAAGAGTTCACAACCGAACTCTAACCACCAACGAGCACACTTGCCCGTCTCCTCAAATACAAAGGAAATCTCTTGGTGATCTAACACTTGATCACCAATTACAAACTCACTACAACACTCTCCCTATAGGATAGATATACAATGGAAGCTCAAGTGTAGTGTGAGAAAAAAACAAGGAAAGAAAGCTTTGATGGAAAACTCAAGAATTCACTTTAACACTCTCTTGATAAAAACTCCCTTTAAGATGGGAAGTATTTGCACTCAATTTTGTGGAGAGAACTCTTCTAAAAGTATCAGAAAAACTGGCTCAAGAGTCTCTAAAATCTTAACCTCAAAACAGTTGACAAGACCCCTTTTATAGGCTGCCAGAAATAGAGCCGTTGGGGTTCTGTCAGTGCTGTCGGTCGACCGCCGGTCGACCGGCCAACGGTCATATTTCTGACCGTTGAAGCCACCGGTCGACCGGCTCGGTCGACCGATCATTTCCAGAGAGCAGAACTCTCTGGAGCGGTCGACCCCCGGTCGACCGGACCACTGGAGCAGAGGGCATTCTCTCTATCGGTCGACCGGTCCGGTCGACTGATATTTCCAGAGAGCAAAGCTCTCTTGGTCGGTCGACCGACCCGGTCGACCGGCCACTGTGCTGACAATGTGCACAAGGCCGTGCACATCGGTCGACCGGTCCGGTCGACCGACTTGGCCTGTCAGCCAGTCTCCAGGTCTGAAAACAGGATTTAAAATCGATCTTTTGGCTTACTAAAAATCCCATAAATTCACAGTAAATCTAAAAGATAGTTTTAATCCCAATAAAAACTGTTTTTCTAAAAACAAGTATTTCTAAAACTTATTTTTCCATAACTTCACAAAATACAAAAACAAGGTATTTGAGTTCATTTAAAAGCATGGTGTGTATGGATATGATCCACTACACAATCAATATGGAATATCTATGTTTTTGACATAAAGCTCTAATCATGATTTTGGTTTAAAGATATGAACTATGAAATACCAAAATCCAAGATAAATATTTTGTCTCAAAGAAAATCTTTGTTCTAAATAAAAATTCTTTTCTAAACATAAAAATCTTTTATGAAAGCACTTTAAATCAAGAGTTCTAATCAAGAGTGTGTGTGTGATATAGACTTGAGCAATCCACCAACTATCTATCCTTTACATCTTTTACTAAAACAAAAATACAAATCTTATACCTAGACACAAGTCTTCATCTTCTTGAAGTCTTCACTTGAAGGCTTCTCATCTTCTTGACTTGGTCCAAGCTTGATCCAAAAGCTCCTTGGATCACATCATGCAAGCTCCAAATCTTGTTCTTTTATCCTTTGTTGAGCTATGCAACTACTAAGATCTTGATCTCAAATCTGTCACTAATTAGCACAAGATCATTAGTAAATATAACTTCATAAGTTGATCATCATCAAAACTAGGGCGATAGGCCTTTGGGCCAACAGTTACCTGTATACTTGTTACTTTACTGTCTGTGATGGCATATGACGCATGTTCTGCATTGCATATATTATGCTTTCTGTATAGCAGACATCACTACTGTATATACACCACACCGTATAGTGATTACACTGCATAGGCCCATCTACCTGTACACGTCTATCACGTCGCCACTCGCATGTTCATTTCTATCACGTCACCTCTAGCATGTTCATTACGTAACCACTAGACAACATTATGTATGATATAAACTGGACACGACTATAGACATGACCTGATGCTAACTGGCTAAGTATTGATGGTATTAAAAGATGACATTGTTTCTATATTTTTCTACTGTTTATTCTATACTTATTAAATGGTATCACTAGTACCACATCATGTAGTATATCTATGTATCGTGCTTGTATTACTATTGTATATATTACTGCCTCCTTCATTTTACCACTCTCTAGGTCGCTTTCTGACGACCCTGGGTTTGCGTGCCCAGATTGGAGATCCACGTACCATAGTATCCGAGAGTGCCTTGGAGTCACATAGGGGATTTCTCATCGAGACACTTCATAGGTATCTTTATGTTTTATTTTTGTTATATTATTTGTCCATCTTTTTCATATCTGTTATGATCGCTAACCTCTTCTGCAGGTATTCTTGTACTTATTTCATGCTGGAACTCAGGTATTGATGGAGATTATTTATTGTACTGAGGCTTAGCGTACGTACGTGAGGGTTTTCCGCCCTGCGTATGTACGTCGCCATAACGTCTCCGTATCCTTGGGATCGGGGCGTTACAAAGTGGTATCAGAGCTTAGGTTCACACCTGGTGTGGGTAACCACCTGGGTCAATACTCGGGCTCTTACCAACAGTACAATCAGGTTCAGATTAACTGATCTGGATCTGAATTTGGGGATTCCAGCGACGAGTACAAGAATACCATGTCCGTGACAATTCATTCCTTGACCATTTTCTATTCCTTGCTGACAGTTATCACCTAGACTATCTGATTTCCTCCTTGCTTTCGTTTCATCTTCTTGCTTCCCATCCGTTCAGATTAGTTCACTACCTTACTTCTCCATCCCGGGTTCCTTCTAGATAGCAGAGTGCGCAGCGGAAGTGTCACGGACCCGTCACCTTTAGACTTTAGGGTTGGAAATCTTGTTCTCACACCTGAATAAAAATTGCGAGGACGCAATTTTTGTAAGGTGGGAAGAAATGTAACCCCCTGATCCCCGATGTACGTATCACAGTATCAGTACGCGATACGACGTACAAACTTGATTTGATCTCTGTAGTAATCCGATTGACCTGATTTTAGCTTCAAAAATTATTTTCTAATATTTTAGATTTTTCAGGATTTTCTGGAAATTTTCTGAATTATTTTGGAAAATCTTCGTAGTTGGTGTCGACCGATACCGATAACCGGCTTTACGATTTTTCTTTCACAAACGGAGTTGTATTTTGAGAATTCGCTTTCACCATGTGTCTTAGAATCGTCTTATCTACCTTAGGGTATTTTTGGAGATTTTTCTGAATTTATCGAAAACCCGGCCAAACCGGTGTCCCCAGTATCGGTGAGACACTCCGGGATTTTTAATTTGCAAATCAGATCGAGTTTTTGCAAACCATCTTCATCTTATGTCTCAGGATAATATTTCTTATTTTTTGTATTTTTTAGGCACCGTTCGGAGCTAGTCGAATATCGAGCCAATTTAATAATAATAAAACATTAATTTTTAAATTTTTCTTTTCTTTTCTTTTCTTCTTCCTTCTTCCAGAGAACTCCCCCCACCGCCTTTGACCCATCTCCACCGCCTTCTCTCTCTCTTCTTTTCCTCTTATAAATCTCCCTCTCTCTCTAATTCAAAAATCCTCTCTCTCTCCTCACTCTCTTTCTCTCTCTTCTCTCTTCTCTCTCTCTATCTCTCTCAAAGCTTCCACACTTCCTCCCTCTCTCTCTGTACAGCCCCTAAAAGGAGGGGCTGAACCTCTTTTTGACGCCCAGACCAGGCCGGGCACCGCCGGTCGCCACCGCCGGCGGCCGCACCCGGCGGCCGCACCCCCTTCTCCTTCCTTTTCTTCTTCCTTTTTTTCTTCTTCTTTTCTTCTTCCTTTTCTTTTTCTTTCTTTCTTTCTTCTCTTCTTCCCCCTGCTGCTGTTTCTTCTTCTTTCTTTCTTCTCTTTTTCCCTCTCTCTCTCACCCTCTCTCTCACCCTCTCTTTTGGCCGACCGCCGCCGGCGGGCGTCGCCGGCGCCGCCGGCCAGCCGAGCTGGCCGGCCGGCCCGCACAGTGGCAGCAGCAGCAAGCTGCTGCTGCAACGGGTGTATTAGATTGGGTTTGGGTAAAACCCAAACCCAATAAACCCTATTGGGTTCATGGTTAAACCTAATAAACCCCCAATCTAACCCGTTAACCCGTTACCCATTTAACTTAAGCTAAGTGGGTATGGGTTGTGGATCTGGACCCGACCCGTTAAGAGCCAAATTCACATCCGAAACCCATTACAGGTAATTTTACAGAAAACCCCCTGAAATTATTTCTTATTTGCATTTCAATATTTTTATTACATATTTAACCCTATTTGTTATGATTTAGTATTCGGGCGATATTGGAGCATCCGGACTCCGATTCGGACGATTCTGGATCCGTTGCGATCGTGGGAAAGAGAGCTACAGGCCTATAGCCAGTTTGTGAGTGTTTTTATTTTATAAATTATCTTTTTAGTCTATTAATTGAACTTGGTTACTTTATTAATTACCGGTTAATCCTAATTGGTACACCATATTAAAACATTGTAATAAACACTGTACTTCAATATGTCGGATACCTAATAGACGTAGAGTGTAACACTCGATACCTATTAGGTCATGTTCATGGACCACTAACATCCGGCCCACTATGTCACCATATGTTTGGACACTATCATGTCATGGATCGTATCACAGACGCTATGACACGACACTGTCACTAGACATGCATGCTAGATACTGTTACTATAATTCACAGGACATGATATTATATGATACACTGACTACCATTATTACCTATACTGTTACATGGATTATGGCCACACATTTATGTTCCACTAGTACAAGGATAAGTACCGCATGTCATATTATTGTTATCATCCTTACACTGATACGATGGTTCACTGTACATGATATTAGACACTGCCCATAGGTATTACTTGTACATATTGCACAGATACTATGACACGTCTCACGTTCGTATTCATGTACACCACTTCACGGCATACCGTCATATCCTATACCGTTATCATCATCACAGGGATTCTCGGCATATCACTGTTACACGTGCCTACATGATTTAATTATTCTTGTCCTATGGATCACCGTGCTTATTACATGTATTATTGTTTCATGTTACCGTATTCATGTTACATGATTATTTCCTGTTACTGATATGGATATTCCCGTTACTAGACATGAGAGCTGTTGATATGCGATATGTGGACTTCCACATATATTGATCCCGTTATATTGTTCCCGTTATATTGTTCCTGATATATTGTTCCCGATTCCCGTTATATTGTTCTATGCTATCAACAGAGCTCTGGTCCAGTTATCATGTTACCCGTATCATGTACTGTTATTTGTTCTTTTTACATTGGATACTTGACATATCAGATCATAATGATAACTGGGGTATGGGGGAGACTTGACGGTTGATTAGATCTTATCGGGTGATGTACTGGATCCATATTGTTCTCCCACTACAGGGGATGGTAGTGCTACCTACCAATTGCTCCATGAGCTATTGTTACTTGATTATTGTTCCCCTCTTAGCGGAGGGCTCTGGTCTTAGCAGCCAGGGGTTTGATAAAGGCCGTGATCCCGGGTATGCACGGGATACACCTACCCGATAAGAACTCCTCGACCATGGGTTTCCAATTAACATAATAAAACAGTATACACAATAGTGATGTCGGGAACACTTGTTATTTGGTCACTCTCTCGTTTGGATAATGGTACACGTAGGCCATGTCCGGATGGGTTCGACTGGAGTGCGGGCTCCAGTATGAACTGCCAGTGGTATGGGATACTGGAAGAGAGTGATTGTAATACCAGGTGGTACTGATTGCTACTATTGTATAAATCACATGACATGCCTGGTACCTGTATGCTATCTTGTTATTGTTCATGCTACCTTATCCAATATCATGTTACCTGTATACTTGTTACTTTACTGTTTGTGATGGCATATGACGCATGTTCTGCATTGCATATATTATGCTTTCTGTATAGCAGACATCACTACTGTATATACACCACACCGTATAGTGATTACACTGCATAGGCCCATCTACCTGTACACGTCTATCACGTCGCCACTCGCATGTTCATTTCTATCACGTCACCTCTAGCATGTTCATTACGTAACCACTAGACAACATTATGTATGATATAAACTGGACACGACTATAGACATGACCTGATGCTAACTGGCTAAGTATTGATGGTATTAAAAGATGACATTGTTTCTATATTTTTCTACTGTTTATTCTATACTTATTAAATGGTATCACTAGTACCACATCATGTAGTATATCTATGTATCGTGCTTGTATTACTATTGTATATATTACTGCCTCCTTCATTTTACCACTCTCTAGGTCGCTTTCTGACGACCCTGGGTTTGCGTGCCCAGATTGGAGATCCACGTACCATAGTATCCGAGAGTGCCTTGGAGTCACATAGGGGATTTCTCATCGACACACTTCATAGGTATCTTTATATTTTATTTTTGTTATATTATTTGTCCATCTTTTTCATATCTGTTATGATCGCTAACCTCTTCTGCAGGTATTCTTATACTTATTTCATGCTGGAACTCAGGTATTGATGGAGATTATTTATTGTACTGAGGCTTAGCGTACGTACGTGAGGGTTTTCCGCCCTGCGTATGTACGTCGCCATAACGTCTCCGTATCCTTGGGATCGGGGCGTTACATCTTCATTCAAATTCAAGAAAAAAATTGGAATGAACCACTGCTTTGGAATTGTTCGATCCATACTTGGTGGAGTAAATTGTTACGATTCCAGTCCCTCGCTCTAATATTTCTGATATAAGAGTGTGGTTTGAAAATCCTTTAGCTCAGTTCTCCGTAAGTAATGCTTATGCTTTCATTGAGCAACATTTTGAATGGAGACCTAGTGCGGCAGTGGCAGAGGTAAGATGTTTTTTTTTCCAGTATGAGCGTAAATATAATAAGAATTTCAGTGTGGACATAAATGTAATATAATAAAAAATATAAAATAAAAAATAATGTTGCACTCATGAAAACTTGAACTTATCACCTCCAATAACTTAGATTTATAAAATACCAGTTTAGTTAGAGCTCAACAGTGTATTTATGCTAGTTTAAAAAAAAAAAATCTAAAACGATGATATTTTGAGTCTGCTCCTGTAATCTAAAAATAATCTACATGGAACTAGGTATGGAAACTTATTGCCTCCCTTCTCTCTCTCTCTCTCTCTCTCTCTCTCTCTCTCTCTCTCTCTAAACTAACCCAAAAATCTCAAATCTCTGGAGGGGAGGAGGTTGTCGCTGACGTGCTTTCCTCCTCCCCTTCCCCTTTAGCTTTTGCCCCGCAAGATCCAAATATTAAAAGCTTTTCTTTCTTTCTTTGCTTTTTCTTTTTTCTTCTTTCTCCTTTGGGGTGGTCAGATGGTCGAATCCAGCCATGAGCCTTCGGCTCCAAGCAGATCTTGACTAGTCAAATCTAAATTATTATGATACTTAAAAGAAGAAGGATTACTACAGCCTGCTTATGAAGAGTGTACATCTATTTTTTACTAGTAAAATATTAATTAAATTTGACAATAATATAAATACTGAAATGTGAAAGAGAGCTTGAGCACTTGAGAACTTAAGAGAAATTGTAGAGAGTAGAAATTTGTAGACATTTTTGCCTTTTACTTAGTTTTCTTAGCAATAACTGCATTCTATCAAGATTGTTGTAATTTGTTGTAACTTACTAGATCGTAACTCTTTGTGGTTACAATCCAAACTCATGTAAGTAACTAGGTCCTAAATCATTGTGGTTACAGCTGCTTATCTTAACCACCTGTATTCGGTTATGGGAAACAACTAAAAATGTATATGATTGAAGCTAATGAAAATAACCTCATTACAATCTAAAATTCTTTATGGTATCAGAGCAATTGGATCCTATTTTACCCCACCAAACAATTTTCCAAAAAATGTCTTTAGATTTTTTATATTTCTTCTTTTACTTCCAAATTCTTTACAAACAAGAATGTTGACAACCTGTTTTTAGTTCATCATTCAGATGGTTCAAGTGCTTCTCTTGCTTCTTCTCCTCTTATCGGCAACTCTTTCACACCTAACGCAATATATCAATTCACAGTAGATCAGTATGAATAGTTACTCTATCGGTTAAATGAGGTAAAAACGATCATTATCACATATGGCTAATCTAGCAGATAAATCAAGTTGCATTCTTTCTTCTGCCAGACATTCTTCTATATGTATCACAAATAACGGAACCACCGATCATATGGTTTTTAATCCAACTTTGTTATCATCATCTCATCCTCCATCTTCCATTTCTCCAACAATAAATTTACCTTAAGACAGCACTACACTTCTCTCATAGTTGGTACAATTACTCTCACTCATAGTTTCGTTCTTCATGATGTTTTATGTGTGTCTTCATTCAAATTCAAAAAAAAAAAATGTAATGAACCACTACTTCGGAATTGGTTCGATCCAGACTTGGTGGAGCAAATTCTCACAATTCTAATCCCTCACTCTGATATTTCTAATATAAGAGAGTGGTTTGGGAATCCTTTAGCTCAGTTCTTCATAACTGATGCTTAGCTTTCATTGAGCAACATTTTGAATAGAGGCCTAGTGCGACAGTGGCAGACGTAAGATGTTTTTTTCAATATTAGTATAAATATAATAAGAATTTCAGTGTGGACATAAATGTAATATGATATGAAATAAAAAAATAATGTTGCACTTATGAAAACTTGAACTCATCACCTCCAATAACTTAGATTTATAAAATATCACTTTAGTTAGAACTCAATAGTATATTTATGCTAGTAAAAATAATTTAAAACGAAGATATTTGGGTTCGCTCCTGTAATCTAAAAATAATCTACATGGAACTAGGTATGGAAACTTATTACCTCTCTCTCTCTCTCTCTCTCTCTCTCTCTCTCTCTCTCTCACAAAACTAACCCAAAAATCTCAAATCTCCGAGGGAGGAGGAGGTCTCTGCTGACGTGCTCTCCTCCTCCCCTTCCCCTTTAGCTTTTGCCCTGCAAGATCCAAATATTGAAAGCCTTTCTTTCTTTCTTTACTTTTTCTTTTTTTTCTTTTTTCTCCTTTGGGGGTGGTCCGATGGTCAGATTCAGGCATGAGCCTTCGAATCCAGCCAGATCTTGACTAGTCAAATCTAAATTATTATGATACGTAAAAGAAGAAGGATTACTAGAGCCTGCTGATGAAGAGTGTGCATCTATTTTTTACTAGCAAAATATTAAACTAAATTTAACAATAATATAATACTGAAATGTGAAAGAGGGCTTGAGAGCTTGAGAACTTGAGAGAAATTGTAGAGAGTAGAAATTTGTATAGATTTTTTTAGAGACTTTTAGAGATTTTTTTCGGATGAAATAAAGTGTAAAAGATGGTGTATTTATAGAAGGGAAGATTGTGTTAAAATATAATTTTTTTTGAAAAAAAGAACCAATATATCATCGGGGGTATCTGTAAAAAATTAAAAAAAAACCCCAACGGCTATATTCTTGGGTTAATATAACCGTTGGGGGTGTTTTGCGAAAAAAAATGCAAAATACTCCTCAGAAGGCCCCAACAGTTAAAAAATTAGATATTGGGCGAGTTGGTCTCAGCCCGGCCCAGACCAGGTGCGGCCCGGATTTGGCAGGGCCGTGGACCGGAAATTCCGTACCCAAGCACGCCCCCTAGACGGGAGCGGCCCGGGCTGGGTTCGTGCGGGTTGCCAGCCCAGGCCGGCCCGTTTCGAACCCCTATCTGTATGGTCCCATGCATTTGTTGGTGTAAACCATTTACTCCTTTCTCTCCTGATTTATTGAGTTTCCTCGTAACCTCGTCAATATATTATGCCTTCTATAGTTCTATTCAAAATCATTTCCTAATCAAGCATTTCTTTTGTTTATCCTAGAACTTTGTCAGCTAAATTGCAGTGTATACAGTCTGAAATGAATGTCTTTGAGATGTTGTAATTTACTTAATGTGCTTATAACAGGTCATTAAGCTTCTGGAGAGAGAATCCATTAAATGGACTGAAGAAGATGGGAAGCAAGGGACGATACTTATTGAGCTGAACGAGATAGATCCGAGCAAACAGACTTTTGCAAATGACCAACAGTAATTTCATGCTACTTGAGGTTAGAATCTTGAGAGGTTGACACAGATAATTTCTTTTGAAACTTTAGACTGACACAAAAAAGAGAAGAAAAAGAAATGAAAGAAGCTAATATTTTGTCTCGCAGAAGGAACTTGGTAGATGCTTGTTTTGTGTAGGAACCTTGACGCTGTGTTGTAACTGGAAAAATGTATGTGTTCTGATCAGTTCAAAAGTGTTGTGCCCAAGCGACAACAACCCTGAAGAGGAATCCCTGAATCTCCCAAGCACGAAGAACAATCTCCCAAAACCAGCACAAATAAAACAATCCAGAGAAAGCACACGGAAACAACAATTTAACGAGGTTCGGCCTTGATGCCTACGTCCTCGGGGCATTGAAAGGGGGAGGGTTTATTGATTTCAATAAATCAATTACAACTTACAGCAATGGGGATCGGGAAAGCTCTGCCTCTTCTCTGCTCTCCTCCCTGATTGCATACAAACCCTCATACAAGATCTTTCTCAAAGATACAAATCCTAGAAATTACAACAGCCCCTTTTATAGGGTTCTAAATAACCCTTTCCGAAAAACAGCAGACCCGACTGTCGGTCGACCGGGCGGTCGACCGACCCCTTTCACCAGTCGACCGGTCGGTCGACCGGGTGCTCAACAGAGAGTTGGGTACTTTCAGTCGGTCGACCGCTCGGTCGACCGCTCTTTTCCTGCGGTCGACCGGCCCGGTCGACCGCCACCCCTCTGTGCACGTTGTGCACGTTTGTGCACCACGGTCGACCGGGCCGGTCGACCGGGCGCCTGCTTCTGCCGACGGTCGACCGCCCGGTCGACCGTGCTCCTGCTGGAAGCATGCTGCTGCTGTTTTGCTGCTGCTGAATTTCCGAGTCTTCTTCCTTCGTCGACTTCCTCGACGACTTCCTCCCCCAACAATTCTCCACCTCGGCGAAGATTTTACCAAAAAATCTGAGCCGATCTCTAACGTACTGTAACGCCCCGATCCGGCGGGTACGGAGACGTTACTGCGACGTATATACGCAGGTCAGAAATACCCTTACGTATATACGCTAAGCATCAGTACAGGCAAGAATCAGAGTACGGAAGCAAATGGTGCATTATACATTCCAACACATGAGTACAATTACAAAGTTATCACCAGAGGTGACAAATATTACAATAATATTACATCACTGATAGGCGCAATTGCGAGAATACAAAGGGATGTACAAGAGTGAACAGTAAAAAAGCAATCACGAGTTTACAAAAGGAAACTCGAGAGGCGAGCAGGGGGGCCTGGAAGAATAGAGCTCTGGACGGTCTGCTGGAGATCCACGCTACCACTGCGTCACTCTGATCAGCAACTGGGAGAATCCACACGCTCCAAGCTCCATGACCTGGACATGAGGATCCAGGGGAGTCAGATAAAACTCCCCAGGCGAGTGGTGATACGAATGCCAAGTGGCGAGTATAGGTAAGCATGCAGGAGCAAGTAGATATGGCAACACCAGATATCTCCTAAACTAACATAAAACCGATAAAAACCGATAAAACCGATTACGAGCAAAACCGATTGTACAAGCTTAGGTCACGGCCCCATGAGATTAGTACCTCGAAGGAATAATCCAAATAAGAAAACCCTCATCTATATACCTTTATCCCATGTCACCATAATCCAAGCACATACAACCCGAGTTACAAAATGGCACAGCAAATTGTATATTAGTATCTTATTATAATTGGAGCCGTCTAAGTTCCAAGCTTCAGTATGTGTCCCATTCCACATACTTCCACTCACAACTTATATAGCAAGTTATTTGGAAACTGATAAAGATCGATGAATCATGTTTCGGATGGGCCCCGTACATGCCCGGGACAACGGTTCAGGAGTATCCGGTGCTGAGCCGGAACGTACCGCTAGGTACCGGGACTTATTTACGCCCGAACAGGAATAGAGTATCGCAGATCCCATAGAAATGAGCCTAGGGCGTGTGCATACCCGGCAGGAATAATCAGGAGTAGGGGTGCCAGCACACCCCACGGAATCCCTGGTGGCCGCCAGGTGATCCCTCAAGTATGTGGCCACGCGCGGCTCGATAAGACCACCATAAACATGATTAATCAGGGCCCATCTGTTTCCCCCAAACCAGGTGCAAGTTGTCTTATTAGAATTTAATATGTGATTATCAATTTACGGGAATAGCAGGTACAAGACATGATCAGGAGTTCAGGAGTACATGAGAACTATAAAGTCAGGTCACTGTATATATAATACAGGATAACAAGTACAAGATTCAAGTCACTGCATGTAATGCAGGATACAAGTATAGTATTCCCGTAAATGAGATAATCACAGGTCAAATATGTCATGCCGGGTGTCAAGTGATAGCATGACAGAAGGGTGATATTTGGCAGGTGACCAATCATGTCAAGAGATTGATATTAGTCCGGTGGCAAGTCATGTCATAACAAGGGGTCTTGCCAAGTAGTAGCATGTCTGGTGTCAGGTGATAATACATCAGTTGCCAGGTGATACAAACAGGTGTTAAATAGTAGCATGTAAAAGACAGGTATGAAGTAATGGCATGGCATGTCAAGTGTTAACATATCAGGTAAATACATGGCATGTGATAGAATAGTAGCTGAGCACAATCAAGCGGAGCTGAGCAAGCTGGAGTGTACAGACAGCAAACAGTATTTAACACTGGAGCGTCTGGCAAGGTTACCGGGACAACTCGGCTTAAGGTGCGAGTAGGAATTCCGGCAGCATCTCGCCTAGACGAATCTAGTGGTAAAGTGCTGAACGCTGATCATGATAACCAAGCAGAGCTGAGAGACCTGACGGTCCCAATCACTTCCCTTTCGAGATAGTGAGTGACCGGAGGCTGAAGGGTCCAGAAGCCTAATACAAAATACATTTAAACATGGAATAAAATACATATCGACCCGACAAAGCGGGGAAACCCAAATGGAGGCGAGAGCGAGAACACTCGCCTAAATCTTTAGAAAACACAGTGAAATCTCCGATCTCCGGAATCCAGGAAATCAACGCGTCAAGGCGTTTAGAGAGAAAGTGATAGAGAGAGGAGGAAATCAAGAGAGAGAAAGGAAAGAGAGGGAGGAGAGAGAACGTGAGAGCTAGAGAGAGAAGTCCATGGAGAGAGAGATTGTAGAGGGGGACGCGGGTTGAGGGTGAGACGCGGGAGTCGCAGACGCGGGAGTCGCGTTGCAAAGGTACCACAAACGCGGGGTTCGAGACCCGCGTTCAAGTCAGGACGCGAGGAGAACACGGACGCGGACGTGGGTTCTGCGTCGCGTTAACACAAGAAGAACACAAACGCGGGAATGGGATCTGCGTTGCGTTGACATGAGAAGGTCACAGACGCGGGCATGAGCTCCGCGTCGTGTCGATGCAAGAACGCGAAGGCCGCGTTATACAAATGCCAAGAACGCGAAGACTCGCGTTAGGAATTGCCTAGACGCGGGAGTGAGATCCGCGTCTAACAATCAACAGATAGAAAGAGAGAGAGACAGGGAAAAGGTGATCTCTTTGGTGGTGGTGTCGTTGCAATTGTCACCAAAATGATTACCGGAATAATCGTAAACGATTACCGGAATAATCATCGGAGATGTTGCCGACGAAGAGGAGCTCGGCCCCAATCCTAAGGAGGTGGCCGGCCCTGATAAGAGTCATTTTCCAAATGGAGAAGACGAACAGGAAGAGGAACCAGGATGAAAAGAAAGAAACAGAGAAGGAAAGGAAAGAAGAAAGAGGGAAGAGGAGAATGACCGTCGATGGCTGGCGGTCACCGGCGGCGGCCGAAGTTGGCCGGAAGTGGCCGGAGTTGGCCGGAAAGGTGGCCAAGCAATATGTGAAGCGGTGCAAGTATAGTTCAAATTGAAAGATTGGAGTTTTGAAAATAAGGCTTCGGAGAACGAAGCTATGGCTCGTCGGAAAGAGCACGACGAGGAGATGAAGACGGCGCGGTCGTTGGTGGCTAAGATGGAGTATGAGGTGGTGGAGATGGTGATGAAGCTATGGAGGTTAATGGGTCATTTGGGTGAAAAAGAAGAGGAAGAAGATGATGGTGGAGGTGGTGTTGTGGTTGAAATGGAGGAGGAGATGGAGGAGAATGAGGTGGTGGTGTTGGTGGTGGAAATGGAGGAGGAGATGGTGGAGAAATGGCTAGCCAAAGGAGGGAACATGGCTCAAACCCATGGAAATGGGCTGCCATGCTCTCTGTTGGTGGTTGCAGGAAACAAGAAGAAGAAAGAAAGGAAAAAATGAATGAGAGAGAAGGAGTGAAGGCATTTATATAAAGGATGGGAATGAATATAATAATGTGCATGCTTTTCAAAGCAAAGAAACATAAAAAGAGAACTTATGTTTCCCTCTCCAAACGCAGCCCTCAAACCTGCGTTTAGGCCAAAATGAGCCAAACGCGGGAATTAAAGCCGCGTCCAGGGAAGACGCAAAAAGGCTGCGTTTAACAAAAGGACAAAAGTCATAATGACTTGATGTGAGTTGATCTGAAATGCATTAAATGCAGTATGGAGAGGATCTCTGCATTAAATGTGGAATCCAAGTTGGTGAAACTCGCGTCTAGCGAGGAGAGAGAAAAAGTGGAAAAATATCTGGACACTATTCCGGTATCTGGGAAAACACCGAAAACTCCGGAAAAGTCCAAAAAATAAAGTAACTTGGAAAGCTTCCCAAAAATTCTCAAAAATAATAAATATTATAAAAAGATTTTTGGTGAAATCGATTTTCAGAAATAAAATCCCATTTTTAAAATAAAAATCCTGAAGTCAACCGTCAATCTCGGTCTACACCGGTTTGGCCGGATTTTCGATAAATTCTGAAAAATCTCAGAAAAAGTATTTAGATAGAAAATATAATTTTAAGAAGTTATGAGAAAGCCGTTTCTTGAAATTCAACTCTGTTTGTAAATTAAAAATCCGGGAATCGGTCAGCGGCACTGGTCGACACCGGTTTTGAAGATTTACAACTTAATTCCGGAAATTTCCAGAAAATCATGAAAAATCTAAAATATTGGAAAACGATGTTTAAAACTGAAATCGGTCAAATCGGAATAGCGAAAAAATCAAATCGAGCAATTCACTAGGATCGGGTTCCCGGTTCAGACTAAGGCTGACTCCGAGTTCACGATCCAGATCCAAGGCAAACGATCATATAAATATCTCATAATACAAAACAAATACAGGAAGCAAATCGAAAAATACGATCGAAAAATATGAATACGCAACTAAGTACGTATTCCGGGAGCGGGGTGTTACATTCCATCCACCTTACAAAAAATTGCGTCCTCGCAATTTCGATAAGGGGTAAATTGAACACAAAGAGGACAAGGGTGGAATTTATACCAATTAAGATATGAAGCACTATAGGTAGGGCTCTCATATTGACCGAACAATAATCAGAATATAGATATCTTCTGCGCTTCTGGCAGTATAAATCTTTGAACAATGCCGAATAATACTGATTGATAACATAGCTTTGCAATAGGATTCCCGCAGTACTGCATACTTACTGTCGCTCCAAGAATGAGCTAGGATACTGAAGTTAAAGAAAACCCTGATAGTCCTGAGCATAATAAGGAAGACCAATAATTGAGAATTCCAAATACCCGGTATCGATCACTCTGAAAGATATAGCCGAGAATATAGAATACCCGTAGAGAATCCCGGCTACTGACTTCTGAAAGATAACCCGATCGGGATCAATCCAGAGAATACCGAGCTTCATAGAGATGTCCGAAGAGATCATGTCATAACTTCATTCAGAACCAGCCACTACCTCTCTAGTATATTCATATCTTAAGTTGGTATAAAGGCTTCGAAAAACCAAAACAGGGGAAAGGTAGGAGGGATTAGGAATCAAAGGAAGAATGATCAAGAAAGAATAGATAACTCTGCACTTGTAGTCGGAATGTATAACCAGGACTCTTGTATTCCAGTTGCAAATTTCTTTACCATTAATTTGCCGTCTGGACGTACTGAGGATGCGAGAGCCTAGGCTCTGATACCACCCTGTAACGCCCCGATCCGGCGGGTACGGAGACGTTACTGCGACGTATATACGCAGGTCAGAAATACCCTCACGTATATACGCTAAGCATCAGTACAGGTAAGAATCAGAGTACGGAAACAAATGGTGCATTATACATTCCAACACATGAGTACAATTACAAAGTTATCACCAGAGGTGACAAATATTACAATAATATTACATCACTGATAGGCGCAATTGCGAGAATACAAAGGGATGTACAAGAGTGAACAGTAAAAAGGCAATCACGAGTTTACAAAAGGAAACTCGAGAGGCGAGCAGGGGGGCCTGGAAGAATAGAGCTCTGGACGGTCTGCTGGAGATCCACGCTACCACTGCGCCACTCTGATCAGCAACTGGGAGAATCCATACGCTCCAAGCTCCATGACCTGGACATGAGGATCCAGGGGAGTCAGATAAAACTCCCCAGGCGAGTGGTGATACGAATGCCAAGTGGCGAGCATAGGTAAGCATGCAGGAGCAAGTAGATATGGCAACACCAGATATCTCCTAAACTAACATAAAACCGATAAAAACCGATAAAAACGATTACGAGCAAAACCGATTGTACAAATTTAGGTCACGGCCCCATGAGATTAGTACCTCGAAGGAATAATCCAAACAAGGAAACCCTCATCTATATACCTTTATCCCATGTCACCATAATCCAAGCACATACAACCCGAGTTACAAAACGGCACAACAAATTGTATATTAGTATCTTATTATAATTGGAGCCGTCTAAGTTCCAGGCTTCAGTATGTGTCCCATTCCACATACTTCCACTCACAACGTATATAGCAAGTTATTTGGAAACTGATAAAGATCGATGAATCATGTTTCGGATGGGCCCCGTACATGCCCGGGACAACGGTTCAGGAGTATCCGGTGCTGAGCCGGAACGTACCGCTAGGTATCGGGACTTATTTACGCCCGAACAGGAATAGAGTATCGCAGATCCCATAGAAATGAGCCTAGGGCGTGTGCATACCCGGCAGGAATAATCAGGAGTAGGGGTGCCAGCACACCCCACGGAATCCTTGGTGGCCGCCAGGTGATCCCTCAAGTATGTGGCCACGCGCGGCTCGATAAGACCACCATAAACATGATTAATCAGGGCCCATCAGTTTCCCCCAAACCAGGTGCAAGTTATCTTATTAGAATTTAATATGTGATTATCAATTTACGGGAATAGCAGGTACAAGACATGATCAGGAGTTCAGGAGTACATGAGTACTATAAAGTCAGGTCACTGTATATATAATACAGGATAACAAGTACAAGATTCAAGTCATTGCATGTAATGCAGGATACAAGTATAGTATTCCCGTAAATGAGATAATCACAGGTCAAGTATGTCATGCCGGGTGTCAAGTGATAGCATGACAGGAGGGTGATATTTGACAGGTGACCAATCATGTCAAGAGGTTGATATTAGTCCGGTGGCAAGTCATGTCATAACAAGGGGTCTTGCCAAGTAGTAGTATGTCTGGTGTCAGGTGATAACACATCAGTTGCCAGGTGATACAAACAGGTGTTAAATAGTAGCATGTAAAAGACAGGTATGAAGTAATGGCATGGCATGTCAAGTGTTAACATATCAGGTAAATACATGGCATGTGATAGAATAGTAGCTGAGCACAATCAAGCGGAGCTGAGCAAGCTGGAGTGTACAGACAGCAAACAGTATTTAACACTGGAGCGTCTGGTAAGGTTACCGGGACAACTCGGCTTAAGGTGCGAGTAGGAATTCCGGCAGCATCTCGCATAGACGAATCTAGTGGTAAAGTACTGAACGCTGATCATGATAATCAGGCGGAGCTGAGAGACCTGACGGTCCCAATCACTTCCCTTTCGAGATAGTGAGTGACCGGAGGCTGAAGGGTCCAGAAGCCTAATACAAAATACATTTAAACATGGAATAAAATACATATCGACCCGACAAAGCGGGGAAACCCAAATGGAGGCGAGAGCGAGAACACTCGCCTAAATCTTTAGAAAACACAGTGAAATCTCCGATCTCCGGAATCCAGGAAATCAACGCGTCAAGGCGTTTAGAGAGAAAGTGATAGAGAGAGGAGGAAATCAAGAGAGAGAAAGGAAAGAGAGGGAGGAGAGAGAACGTGAGAGCTAGAGAGAGAAGTCCATGGAGAGAGAGAGATTGTAGAGGGGGACGCGGGTTGAGGGTGAGACGCGGGAGTCGCAGACGCAGGAGTCGCGTCGCAAAGGTACCACAAACGCGGGGTTCGAGACCCGCGTTCAAGTCAGGACGCGAGGAGAACGCGGACGCGGACGTGGGTTCTGCGTCGCGTTAACACAAGAAGAACACAAACGCGGGAATGGGATCCGCGTTGCGTTGACATGAGAAGGTCACAGACGCGGGCATGAGCTCCGCGTCATGTCGATGCAAGAACGCAAAGGCCGCGTTATACAAATGCCAAGAACGCGAAGACTCGCGTTAGGAATTGCCTGGACGCGGGAGTGAGATCCGCGTCTAACAATCAACAGATAGAAAGAGAGAGACAGGGAAAAGGTGATCTCTTTGGTGGTGGTGTCGTTGCAATTGTCACCAAAATGATTACCGGAATAATCGTAAACGATTACCGGAATAATCATCGGAGATGTTGCCGACGAAGAGGAGCTCGGCCCCAATCCTAAGGAGGTGGCCGGCCCTGATAAGAGTCATTTTCCAAATGGAGAAGACGAACAGGAAGAGGAACCAGGATGAAAAGAAAGAAACAGAGAAGGAAAGGAAAGAAGAAAGAGGGAAGAGGAGAATGACCGTCGATGGCTGGCGGTCACCGGCGGCGGCCGAAGTTGGCCGGAAGTGGCCGGAGTTGGCCGGAAAGGTGGCCAAGCAATATGTGAAGGGGTGCAAGTATAGTTCAAATTGAAAGATTGGAGTTTTGAAAACAAGGCTTCGGAGAACGAAGCTATGTCTCATCGGAAAGAGCATGACGAGGAGATGAAGACGGCGCGGTCGTTGGTGGTTAAGATGGAGTATGAGGTGGTGGAGATGGTGATGAAGCTATGGAGGTTAATGGGTCATTTGGGTGGAAAAGAAGAGGAAGAAGATGATGGTGGATGTGGTGTTGTGGTTGAAATGGAGGAGGAGATGGAGGAGAATGAGGTGGTGGTGTTGGTGGTGAAAATGGAGGAGGAGATGGTGGAGAAATGGCTAGCCAAAGGAGGGAACATGGCTCAAACCCATGGAAATGGGCTGCCATGCTCTCTGTTGGTGGTTGCAGGAAACAAGAAGAAGAAAGAAAGGAAAAAATGAATGAGAGAGAAGGAGTGGAGGCATTTATATAAAGGATGGGAATGAATATAATAATGTGCATACTTTTCAAAACAAAGAAACGTAAAAAGAGAACTTGTGTTTCCCTCTCCAAACGCAGCCCTCAAACCTGCGTTTAGGCCAAAATGAGCCAAACGCGAGAATTAAAGCCGCGTCCAGGGAAGATGCAAAAAGGCTGCGTTTAACAAAAGGACAAAAGTCATAATGACTTGATGGGAGTTGATCTGAAATGCATTAAATGCAGTATGGAGAGGATCTCTGCATTAAATGCGGAATCTAAGTTGGTGAAACTCGCGTCTAGCGAGGAGAGAGAAAAAGTGAAAAAATATCTGGACACTATTCCGGTATCTGGGAAAACATCGAAAACTCCGAAAAAGTCCAAAAAATAAAGTAACTTGGAAAGCTTCTCAAAAATTCTCAAAAATAATAAATATTATAAAAAGATTTTTGGTGAAATCGATTTTTAGAAATAAAATCCCATTTTCAAAATAAAAATCCTGAAGTCAACCGTCAATCTCGGTCTACACCGGGTTGGCCGGATTTTCGATAAATTCTGAAAAATCTCAGAAAAAGTATTTAGATAGAAAATATAATTTTAAGAAGTTATGAGAAAGCCGTTTCTTGAAATTCAACTCCGTTTGTAAATTAAAAATCCGGGAATCGGTCATCGGCACTGGTCGACACCGGTTTTGAAGATTTACAACTTAATTCCGGAAATTTCCAGAAAATCATGAAAAATCTAAAATATTGGAAAACGATGTTTAAAACTAAAATCGGTCAAATCGGAATAGCGAAAAGACCAAATCGAGCAATTCACTAGGATCGGGTTCCCGGTTCAGACTAAGGCTGACTCCGAGTTCACGATCCAGATCCATGGAAAACGATCATATAAATATCTCATAATACAAAACAAATACAGGAAGCAAATCGAAAAATACGATCGAAAAATATGAATACGCAACTAAGTACGTATTCCGGGAGCGGGGTGTTACACGTACCCCAGTCTTTCACCTGGCGAAATCGACACACGATCTCGGCGAAATTGACATACGATCTCGGCTTGCGCGCATCGGACGAAATCGACACACGATCTCGGCGAAATCGAGACACGATCTCGGCTTGGAATCCGTAACTCAGCTATCCACTGGAAAGCACCACACATGCCTTTCCTACACTTCACCTTAAGAGAACTTCCATACATGCCGATCACCATACCATGCTGTACTCCACAACTTCACGACCTCATGAAGACTTCCTCATGAGCCAACACTGACTCTCCAACTGACTAGCTCTATCTAGTCTACCTGTCTTTCACTGACGGTCCACCAAGTCTGTGTAGAGCACACCAAACATCATCGGCTTCAACTGGATGCACACCCCTCCTTATGCAATCTCAATATCTTCTCACCGGAAGATTTAACCTGTTCATCGAGGTCACAACACCTCACCACCATGTGAAGTCCAACTGGCCACAACTCTTCACCTCTACGTGAAGATCCAAACAGGTTCTCGAGAACCCAAATAGCTTCATAAGAGTGTTGGCCCAGCGGCCTTCCACTCTAGTTTTGATGATGATTAACTCATGTAGTTATGTGTACTAATAATCTTGTGATTTTAAGTTTCAGATCATTAATCAAGTTATTAGTAGGTGATTAGCTTCAACAAGATAATTTGGAATCTTTCACATGTTGATTCAAGAGCCCGAGTGTCAAAGAACATATATAGCACTTGCTCGGTGGATCAAAGAGTTTTGGATCGAGTCGGCTTGGAGATTGCGCTCTACAAGAAGACTTCGGTACATAGTTTAGTTTTGTGTTTAGATCAAAATTGTAAAGATTAGAATAGTATGATATGCTCAAGTTCACAACACACACGTTTCATGTTTTGATTTTCGGTTTTTGGTTTAACCGATCTTGGTTTCATGAATAGATAGATCAAAACAAGTTTACATGGTTTAATGTATATTAGATTTGTTCTATATACATGCATGCTTCATCTTTCTAGACAAACTTAGTTTTGACTTTCATATTCATGTGTTTTATGTTTTGGTATTTTTGTCAAAACATATTTTGGAATTAAGGACAAAAAACTATGATATGTATATGTTTCATGTATATTGAATTTATATCCATATGCATCATACTTCAAAATGTTTAAATATCATGTTTTTGTATTTGGATGAGTTTTGGACAAAATGTCTTTTCTATTCAAAAATCCAAGTTTTAGAAAATACGGTTTTTGGTTTTTAGAAAATATTGTAAGATACAAAAATAGTTTTAATTGCTTGATATTTGAGTCAAAACTTTTACCATATGTTTATATATCAATGCAAATTGTCAAAACTGTTTTTGGGGATTTTTAAGTAGTTTACAAGAATTTAATTGATATTTAATCCCTCAGTTTTTCTGACCAGAACAGCCTCTGCCAGGCTAGGTCGGTCGACCCTAACGGTCGGTCGCACCAAGTAGCCGGTCGACCGTTAGGGTCGACCGACGTGCACAGATACGTACACGCTGGCTGCCTATTGGGTCGGCCGACCGTTCGGGTCGACCGACTGCATGCAGGCTAGTCTCTGTTTGTTTCGGTCGACCGGGCTGTCGACCGGTAGCTGGCAACGGGCAGAATTTGACCGTTGGACGGTCGACCGGCCGGTCGACCGGTAGGGCATTTCTGGCAGTTTCTGCTGCCAACGGCTATATTTTTCTGGGGGCTATAAATACCCCATTGGAAAGAGTTTTTCTAAAAAGATTTTTTGTGCGAATTTTTCCTTACTCTCTGGTGTTTTCACAGCAATCAAAAAAGTTTTTGGATTCAAATTGAACAATCTATTTGGTGTTTTTGCTAGTGTTTGGAAAATCAAAGAAAAGGGTTTTTGGGAAAAAGAGTTTTGAGTCATCTTCTATATCTTGGTTTCAGTTTTTCCAAGGATTTTCTTTGTGATTTTGATTTCCATTCCATTGGTTTTCTCCACACTTGAGCAACATCTACTTTCTTATTCTATAGGATCTTTGTGTGGGAGAAAGAGATTGTCTGTGGTTGTTGTTTAGACCACCAAGTTAAAAACCCAATCTTTACTTTGTGCCTTGCCCTCATTGTGTTGAGGAAGTTGTGCATTTGGGTTGTATCCCTCAAGTTGTGAGGTGATCCTTGTAAGCTTTGTGCTAATCCCTCAAGTTGTGAGGTGATTGTTTGTTGGCTTGGAGTTGTGCCTCAAGGAGGAGGTTGTGTTTGTAAGGAGAGGAGTTGGGTACTCCTTGTAATTGTTATTGCCCCAAATCCTCGGTGGAGGTTCCCTTTGTGGAAGTCCTTTGTGGACAAGCTAGTGGACTTAAAATCCTTCTGTGTGAAGGCGGGGATGTAGAGCTGGGTGCTCGAACCTCGTAACATATCTTGTTGTTTGCGCTTGATCCCTTGGCTCTTACTCTATCTCTCTCTCTACTATTGCCTTGCATAAATTCATATTGTTCATTCATAAATATTTGCTTGGCTTGTTTGAGTGTGCATATCTTGTTAATTGAAATTAGTTTTTAAATTCCGCATTGAGTTCATTAGATTAGCATTATCACCTATTCACCCCCCCTCTAGGTGATTTTTCAAAGAGTTGCATCACCAAATGGTTGCGCCTTTACGGCTGCCTACGTACCTTTGCCCAAAAGGATCAAGCCAACCGTAGTTCATTTAGAATGAGCTTCATCAAGCTCAAACACTTGTACCTTTATTTGCAGCAGTGAACCTGTCAGACTGAGTCATATGAACCTCTTCCCGACCATCATGGAGAACAACGGCCTTCAACTTCAGCTTGTCACGATTACAAGCTTGAGATTCATGCTTCTTTCCCCACGAGCGTGGTTTCACCTTTGTTCCAATAGCTGCAAACAACTCGACATCCTCCGCAATGTCATCAACCTGTTCAGCATCACCCTTGGTATCATAATCTCCACCCGGTGTCACATCGAGTGAAGTCTCCTCTAATGCCGAACCAACTGGAGATGGTGGAGTAGCTGTGACCTCCAAGCGATGTCGTCTTAGCAGGTCCCCAAATACACACGTGAACACAATCAAGAAGACCTTCATTGCGGTGAGTACTGGTGCTGAATTTCATCTTCTTCTTGTCCAGAACGCTGTGTTCACCTTCCAACTTGCAGGTAGCAGCACCTTACAACGATTCAATCTTTGCAGGAGCTTGCAAAGACTCTTCTTCTTCCTGTCTGACCTTTCCCTGCCAGACCTCCGGGCCACCATCATCTGAGGAACTGGAAGTCTCCACCTGACCTGTCACCGTACTACCCTTCAAGTAGTAGAGATTGTCTCGGTGGACGCCCTTCATCACCACCATCGAGCCCTTGATCATCCTGAGATCGCCATCTCGAACAGATATCACCATGCCCGATGCTTCCAAAATTCCCACGGAGATGAGATTTCTCTTCAACTGAGGTATATACCTCACTCCCTTCAGCTTCCTTACCATCCCATCAAACATCCTGATTCGGATTGTACCTACACCCTCCATGCTACATGGGTGATCATCGCCCATAACGACCGAACACCCCTCCAGCTTCTCAAAGCTAGAAAACCAACCCCGATTAGGGCACGCATGGTATGTTGTACCTGTATCCAGAATCCACTCATCTTTCCATGAGTTACCAATGATGGAAGAATTGATTGAAAACGAGAAACCTGACGAGTCCGAATCTGATCCATCTGCCTGTGAACTACTCCTCTGAGTATTCGTCACCTTTGATAGATTTGGTTCAACCTTCGACTCCTTCTTCTTCCCCTTGAACTTCGGACAGTCCACTTTCCAGTGCTCTATTTCTCTGCAGAAGGCACACTGGTTCTTCCTCAGATCCCTATAGCCCGACCTGGACTTTGATCTTCCTCTCACCTCCTTGCCCTTCCTCGATGAACCCCTGCCTCTAACTTCCAGTGCCTCCGCCGATGAGCTTGACTGAGAAGGATGTCTCTCCTTTCTCCTCGTCTCATAACTTGTCAGTGCAGACAACACCTCATGGTAGTCCAGAGTCTGCCTACCATTGATAAAGATCAGAGTGAATGTCTCATATTCCTCCTCCGGGAGTGAATTCAGGAAGATGATCGCCTTATCTTCCTCATCTACCATGACATCCACGTTCACCAAATCTGTAAGAAGCTTTGTGTATCGGTTGATGTGCTCATTCAATGTGCTCCCCTTCTTCATCTGAAACCGGTACAGCTTACTCTTAAGCTACAATCTGGACACGACACTCTTCGTCAGATATTTTTTCTCAAGGGTTTCCCACAGATGCTTCGCCGACGTCTCATGTTGTGCAAGATATTTTATGTCTTGCGATAAACATGAACGTATCAACCCACACGCCGACCTGTTCATCTTTGCCCACTCTTCATCAGTGGTCGTTTTTCTCTTCTTCTCCAGTAGGAGAGTATCCTCGAGGTTCGATGCATTCAGGGCATCCATAACCTCACATCTCCACATCCCGAAATTATTTGTGCCATTAAACTTCACCACGTCAATCCTCGGATGAGGATGCATGGTCTTAACTGAAGTAGTTTCTTCTGCCATCTAGATTACTTGATCCTCTATCTATGCGAAAAATCAACCAACTAGAAATAGATCTCTACTTTGATAAAAAATTGAATTTTTTACCTTTCCTTTGAAACCCTAGATTGAGTTTCTCACCGGATCTACTCCACCACTGATTCCACGAGCCCTCCTTGCGTCCTCCTGAGATCGACACACGATCCCAAGAACACAAATACCTCTGATCTGAGATCGACACATGATCTCCACCGAATCAGATCTCGAGCCCTCCGAATCTTCAGACAAATCCCAAGCGAAACCTCGGAAGCTCTGATACCACTTGTTGTGCCCAAGCGACAACAACCCTGAAGAGGAATCCCTGAATCTCCCAAGCACGAAGAACAATCTCCCAAAACCAGCACAAATAAAACAATCCAGAGAAAGCACACGGAAACAATAATTTAACGAGGTTCGGCCTTGATGCCTACGTCCTAGGGGCAATGAAAGGGGGAGGGTTTATTGATTTCAACAAATCAATTACAACTTACAGCAATGGGGATCGGGAAAGCTCTGCCTCTGCTCTGCTCTCCTCCCTGATTGCATACAAACCCTCATACAAGATCTTTCTCAAAGATACAAACCCTAAAAATTACAACAGCCCCTTTTATAGGGTTCTAAATAACCCTTTCCGAAAAACAGCAGACCCGACTGTCGGTCGACCGACCCCTTCCACCAGTCGACCGGTCGGTCGACCGGGTGCCCAACAAAGAGTTGGGTACTTTCAGTCGGTCGACCGTTCTCTTCCTGCGGTCGACCGGCCCGGTCGACCGCCACCCCTCTGTGCACGTTGTGCACGTTTGTGCACCACGGTCGACTGGGCCGGTCGACCGTGCGCCTGCCTCTGCCGACGGTCGACCGCCCGGTCGACCGTGCTCCTGCTGGAAGCATGCTGCTGCTGTTTTGCTGCTGCTGAATTTCCGAGTCTTCTTCCTTCGTCGACTTCCTCGACGACTTCCTCCCCCAACAAAAAGAGTGTTGATGGCAATGTTATATTATCCCCTCAATTGAACAGGAATGTCATAGCCTGGCTTTTTCTTAGAAAATGGTTGCTCTCATATTTTTTTCTTCTCCGTTTTCTGCTTCACGGGATCTGAATATTTTCTCTTATACAACTCGAGCAGCATTTGGGGTTGACCTTAAAACATTTCGAGGCTCAGTGAGGCATATTCAAAGCTAAATTAGTCTGGCTCTAACTCCGCATGATTGTCTCTTACATTTCATATTTAAGTTGAATGAATTAAAAGGAAAAAGAAAAAGAAAAATCTCATTTTTCGCATTGACCTTGAATGTGTCGCTAGATTAGAATATTACTGTATCAAGCCAGCGCTCTCTCACAAAAATGGATTAGATCTCGAGAAACACCTGAAGTTTACACTGAGAAGATTGGGATGCAGCATCTGCTAAAAATTTCAAGGACTGCTTGTTCTTTACACCTACATTTTTGATTAATATGAAAGAGAAAACTTCAAGTTGTTAATGCTCCATCCTTTCTTCAGAAAAAGAAAGGGAAGACCAAAAGTATTGAAGAAAATCCTTTAAACTAACATAAAAACTGTAATTAAAATGTAATTCTAATTTTATATCATTTTTCACTTCTTAATAAAATATTTTTCGCTGTAATAAAAATGTCTAAACCCAACATGTTCCCTTAATCCGCTGTAGAAAGTATGAGTACATATTTTTGTTGCGCGCGAGGTAACAACCAATGAGGAATCCACCAATAGAGATAAATGCAGTGGAGAAGTATCCTCAAGCCAAGAGCAGAGAAATAAGAGAGAAAACAAGCCAACACAGTATTTAACGAGGACTAACCGAGAGATAGCTCACAACAGTCGGTCGACCGTGCCGGTCGACCGTTCTTTTGCCACGGTTGACCGCTTGGTCGACCGGGCCGTGCTTGTGCACATCGTGCACACCGGTCGACCAGGCGGTCGACCAAGAGCTGTCCTGGCCAGCTGCATACCTACATTCTCGCTCTTTTTGGCTTCCGATCTCTATGCTATCTTCCTGATGAGTTTAAAAACTCTTCTGATGTCTTTTTATCTCCTCTCTCCCTACAATTCTCCACCTAGGTGAAAATTTTTCAAATCTGAGTCGAACTCCAACGAACACCTTGCGAAATTGACACACGACCTCGGCAAAATCGAAACACGATCTCGGCTTGAGCGCTCCGAACAAAATCGACACACGATCTCGATGAAATCGACACACGATCTCGACTTGGTCAACAGACAAAATCGGTTCCTTTAAAACGAATCACCAGCACACGTACAATTGATTTCCACTGATCTCACCAGATCCAAATTGAGTTTGTCGTCGCCACCTGCAACTCTCACCAAACTCTAATATCAATTGTAAGCTTCCAACAGATATTCAAATAGAATGCACCATACATGTCTTCCCATCACTTCACCGACGAGAAACACCATACGAGCCGACCAACGAATGTCTCTTCTACTCAGCAATTCAATGGAACTCTATTCCAAATGACCTCAAGAAGAATTCATCATGAGCAAACACTGACTCTCCAACTGACTGGCACTTTCTGGTTCATATGTCTTCAAGACGGTCCACCAAATTTGAGTGGAGAACACCAAACGCCATCACCGACTTCAGTAAACTGGATGCACATCCTCTTATGCAAGCTCAACTATCTTCATACCAGAAGATTAAAGGTTCATCGAGATTACAATACTTCACCTCTACGTGAAGTCCCAATCAGCTTCTCGAGAACCCAAATATACCATATAGCTTCATACGGGTTGCATCACCAAATGGTTGCGCCTTTATGGCTGCCTACGTACCTTGCCCAAGGGATCAAGCCAACCGTAATTCATTAAAATGAGCTCCACCGAGCTCAAGTACCTGTAACTGAATCTTCAGAGCAAACTGACCTGGCTGAGTCATATGAATCTTCTTACTACCGTCATGAAGAACAACGACCTTCAATTTGAGCTTGTCGCGGTCATAAACTTGAGATTCATGCTTCTTCACCCACTTTCGTGGTTTTATCTTGGTTCTACTTGCTGCAAATAATTTGACGTTCTCATCAATTTCTTCAACCTGTTCAGCATTAAAACTGGCTACGTGATCTTCACCCAGTGTCACATCCAGTGAAGTCCTCACTGATACCGAACCAACTGGAGATGGAGTAGCATCAACCTCCACCACTGCGATACACCCTTGGTCTTCAGTCTCTCCACCTGCTGAGAGATGGTAGATTTCAACACTAAAGTCTCATCAAACGTGATATGCTGACTGAACACGATCTTCTTGTTTTTGGAGTCCCATAACCTGTAACCTTTCATATTTCTTTTGATACTCAAAAACACAAACTTTGTTGCTCGCGGATTCACCTTGCCATCTTTGGCAGCCGGACTTTCAAATACCCGCAACGGGCAGCTTTTTCAGACCAAACTTTCAGAGGAGTTTTACCTCCTATCGCAGTCGATGACAATCCATTTATGAGATGGCTAGCATATACAATCGCCTCAGCGCAAAACGATTTGTCTAATTGTGCATTAGATAACAAACATCGAGCCCTCTCTAGTAAGGAACGATTTATCTCTTTAGCCAACCCATTAATCCATTTGTGAAGTGAGTACAAATACCAGTGTTCTGTTTAAATTGTAGAAATTGGTTCTTGTATCTTTCAACATTACCAATTTGTAGCTCCTTGATCTTCCTACCAGCTGCTTCTCCATCATATCCTTCCACTTCATCAACATACCTAGGGCTTCATACTTTTGTCTCATGGGATACATCCAACAATGCCTAGATAAATTATCAATAAAAGAGACAAAGTACCTATGACCTCCAAGCAATGCAGTCTTAGCAGGTCCCCAAATACTTACGTGAACACAATCAAGAAGACCTTCAGAGTAGTGAGTAGTGGTGCTGAATTTCACCTTTTACTTGTCCAGAACGCCATGTTCACCCAATTTCATGTTGCAGGTAGATGCACCTTCCAATGATCCCTTCTTTGCTGAAGCTTGCAAAGACTTTTCTCCTCTGTGTCCGAGCTTCATCGGTCAGACCTGTGTGAAAACATCATCTAAAGAAATAAAAGTCTCCACCTGACCTGTAACTGTACTACCCTTCAAGTAGTAGAGATTATTTTGGCGGACGCCCTTCATAACCACCATTGATCTTTTAGTCATCTTGAGAACACCATCTCGTATGGATACCATAAGATCCAATGTTTTCAAAACACCAACAGAGATAAGATTGCTTTTGAGTTAAGGTACATACTCACTTCCTTCAATTCTCGTACTATCCCATCAAATATCTGAAAATACACCTAGAGGGGGGGTGAATAGATGTATGGCTAATCTAATGATAAATGATGCGGAATTAAAAACTAATTGCAATACATTATGTGTAACCAAAGAGTGTAGCTGAATTTCCAGTGAGGGGCTCTGAACTATCTCCAGATTCTTCTAAATAAGAGTTGAGGTGCTATATGAAGCTCTCTTGGTTCAACACAAGTATGGGCACACAAACAATATCAAGTATATAAGTGATATGAACAATATGAATCAATGCAAGATATAAATGAGAGAGAGTTTAGAGATAGTGGATCAATCGCAAATACTGAGATATGTTTCAAGGTTCGAGCCACTGCTCCACGTCCCTGCCTTCACACAGAAGGATTTTCACTATGTGTCTACACATGACCTCCCACATAGGGAACCTCCACTGAGGATTTGGAATACAAACTTAGAAGTACACAACTCCTCTCTCCAACAAAACAACCTCTACACAAGAGGCTAGGCACAACAAAAATCACTTTACACAAGAGGGATAAGGTACTAAGCCAAACAACAATCACCTCACCCAAGAGGGATAAGACACTAAGCCAAACTCCACCACAATCACCTCTACACAATAGGGATAGCTACAAATCCAAATCACAACCTCCTCTACACTTAAAGGGATAGGCACAAAGCCAAACCACAACAACAATCTTCTCTACACTAGAGGGATGAACACCAACCCAAAACAAAGTAGGGATTTACAACTTGATGATCACACAAAGAACACAAACCAATTTTCCTCACAAAAATAAGATCCTATAAATAGGATAGATATGATAGCTCAAGTGCGAGAAAACTAAGTGTTTGGAATGAAAAATAACAAAGAAAAACACTTGGGAAAAACACCAAATAGATATTAAAATCAAGATCAAAACCAATCTCCCAAAGGCTCTCTTTTCTTTGATTTTTCCAACACTTTAACACAAATAAAAATAAAACTTTGTAGCCCAAAAACTCTTTAAAATCTTGTAGCAAAACACTAGAAAAGATAGGAAATTTTGCTTCTAAAAAACCATCTGAAAAACAGCCCAAGAGATGGCTATTTATAAGCCTCTCAAAAATCTGCCCGTTGGCAGCAGGAAAGGGCAGAAATGCCCTTCCGGTTGACCGCTCGGTCGACCGGCGCAACGGTCATATTTCTGACCGTTGTGCCTCCGGTCGATCGGCCCTACCCTGTCGGTCGACCGCCCGGTCGACCGGCCGCAACCGACAGCTGGGTGCTTTCAGTCGGTCGACCGCCCTTCAAGGCTGGCCTATGCACGTTCCTCGTGCACATCGGTCGACTGGTCCGGTCGACCGCCAGCTGAATCTGGATGAAATTCTGGGACTTGAAACTTAGGTTATTTAATACCAATTAAATCACATAAATTTCACAAAAATAAGTTCTTATAAGATTTTTGAATAACAAATATGTATGACCAAAAATCAACACATATTACAAACTATTTGAACTATTTTGTGATATAGAAATTAGGCTTTAAACTGAAATCCGTATTTTTCAAAACTTGAATTTTGAAATGGAAAACCATTTTCTCCAAAACTTGTTTAAATACAAAAACATGATATTGAAATAAATTTGAAGCATATTGTATATGGATAGAATCCAATATACATATAAGATATATATATCTATGTTTTTGACATAAAATTCAAAAATAAGTTTTGTTAATTACAAAACTCCAAACTCATGAATAAGATTATCAAAATAAGTTTTTCTAAATATATGAAGCGTGTATGTATATAGATCAAATTTAATATACATTAAATCATGTAAACTTGTTTTGATTCTATCTATTCATGAAAACCATATATACTTGAACTTGAAAATCAAAACCGGTTAAACCGAAAATAAATATATTGAAACTTTGTGTGTGTGAACTTGAGCATATCAACACTATCTATCTTTACACAAGATTTAAACCAACTAAACTAAATACAAACCGAAGTCTTATTGTAGAACTCCTTCTCCAAGTCGACTCGATCCAAATATGATCCAGCGAGCTTGACTCCAACTGAGTGCAAGATGCGATCTTGATGCGCGAGCTCTTGAATCAACATGTGTAAGCTCCAAAACTACTTTGTTGAAACTAAACACCTACTAAGATCTTGATCAAATATCTGAAACTAATTAAACACAAGATTATTAGTAAACTATAACTACATAAGTTAATCATCATCAAAAGTAGAGTGATGGGTCTTTGGGCCAGCAATCTCCCCCTTTTTGATGATGACAAAACTCATGGAGTTATATATGCATGGATTAAAGATAAGCTTCATAGAAGCTCCCCCTTAACTCATGCATAGCAATAAACAATAAGGATATTCAATAAAGTACATAAAAAAAATAAAACATATATGCATAAATAAGGAAATAAACATGCACAGCAATTCTTTTTCCCTTTTTTGCATAAACAAGGAAATGAAATAAACATGCATATATAAACTCTCCAAATACTTCTCCCCTTTTTGTCAATTCATCAACAAAGGGGCGAAAGAAAAACAAGCAATAAAGATATATATGCGACATGCATTCATGAAGAGGAGAGACGTAAAGTTAACTCCCCCTGCATACATGCATTTATATGAAAAGAGATGACTAGACCCTAACTACATAAAGCATAATAAACAATGTATGAGTGAAAATGTTAATCTCCCCCTACACACGTGCATCACATAAAGAAGAGAGGTCAAGCTCCTCAAAGTGAGATACACTCAACATGAATCTATATACAGAGGAGATGTTAAGCTCCCCTTGCATATGAGTAATACATATCAAAACATTTTGAAATCACTTATAAAACAAATTATGAATTTTCTTGAAGTCAACAAAATAAATTTTGATATCAATGAAATTAAATTATAGATACAAATTGAAAATTGTAGTCGACAAGAACAAATATTGGTACCACTTATAAATAAAATTTTTTAAGATATCAATAAAAGATTTTTGATACCAATTGAAAATGAAACATTGTAAGTTTGATACCAATTGAAATCAAATTGTACCAATTGAAAATATCTAGTAAATTTTTGATGCCAATTGAAAGTAAAAATCAAATTTTAGGTAAACACAACTCATTTTGCAATAAGGATACCAAATTGAGAATAATAACAATTTAAGATTATTGATACCAATATTGAAAATGTTAGCATATATCAAAACAAAATATTTTTCATTATAAAGAGTGGGAGCAAGATATCAATTGAAAATAAAATCGATTGAAAGATAAAAACACGAATTTTCCCCCCTTATGAAATGCTAATAAAAATAATGCATAAGCTTGTATAAGATACCAATTGAAAAATAATTGTCATTATAGACTAAATCAAACTTAGTAAGAAATAATTTGTACTTTAAGATGTAAAGAAGTTGTAAGCACAGTCGAATCATATATATGTATGAAAATTGATATACTAATAAAAATTAATACTAATTGAAGTTTGAAGCATACATATATAAGAAAACATATATGAGTATACAAGAAGTAAAATATATGAAGATCATGTGTATAACTCATAAGTACCATCCTTTCATGCACATGTTTAAATAGATTTTCAATTTTGAGCATACAAGGTATGATCGCCCATCCAACCGCCCTTCGATGGTTGGGGTTTTCAAAAATCATGATGAAAATATTTTAGTATAATTTGGAAACTCTACCAATTGAAGAATAAAGACTAGTTTAAAGATAATTTAGAAAACTAGTACTAAATCCTTCAAGTAAGGAATAAAACATGAAGAATCCATGAAAACATGAAAATCACACGATCATCGACACTCAAATAGCAATAAAGCTTATATAACCTCATCAAAAAAATCATGATTAAACACCAAACATAGAGTGTAAAAAGTCATGCAATCAACAACATCATGAAAATAAGGCATTTTAAACTCATATGAAATTTCTTTCAATCAAAAACAAGAAAATCATAAAAATTTAATTTTCATCAAAATAATACCAACTTCAAGGCATATGTATGTTTCGTCTAAACTAGAAGTATACATACATATCCCAAACACAAGTGAGTCCATAATAAAAATTTGCATGAAAAGCAAGTGACTCTAGGATAGACATGTATATCTAAAGTTTTGACAAAATTGACATATACATGAAACTAAATACATTATTATGAAAACATATGCAAAAATAGGGAATACAAATTAAAATGTAAGAATCATCAAAACTAGGCTATACAAGTACATCTAATGGGTACAAATCAGCAACATAGTGCACACATATAATAATCAAATGTGGCTCACTTGTTGAACTAGTATTGGCACAAGTTTTAATGAAAACTACATCTAAACAAGTAATCAAAACATGAAGTATAGAAGAAAATATAAACCAATATAATCATTCTGTAAAATGCACATGTTTTAGACTAGAGTATACACATTAGCTAAACTATAGTGAGAACACAAAAGATGTAAATCCATATGAACATGAGTGTATCTCAAAAGACTATCTATGTATATCACATGTCTAATTTACATTGCATCTAATATAATAAACATGAAAAACCAAAATATGCTAGAAATCAATAATATGAAAGCATGTAAACATAAATAAGGAGTTATAGATATTTACCAAAACCAAATAGGGCAAATCTCTAGATCTCCAAAATATGATGGTCCTCCCACTAAACTTCTCTTGAAAGTAATGCATCCAAAATTATCACCATTCAGTTCAGAACGCATCCACCATCAAGGCACCAATATCTCTCACGTCATGTGAGAGCCCACACCTACATCAAATATAATAGGGGTGAATCTTGGTACCCATACCTTATTGGGTCCATGGGGGTTAGCACCTTTCCTAACCCAAACAAATTTATTTACAAATTTGAAGTATTTAATCTATCATAATAAAATTTTACAAGGTAGCCCCTACGTCCACAATGCATCCAAGTGTACACATGAGCATACATAGCGTCATGTGTGTGAACATGAGAAGCATGTGTATGCCGTGATTTGTTAAATCATTTTTCAAAGATTTATTTCTATTTGAAACAAGTTCCAATTCTTTTGAAACCAAGTTTTGAAGACAAAATCTCATTTTTCTTCAAAACATCATCACAGTCATTTTTACTCTTTAAAATTTTATTTTCATTTAGAGCAAGGTCAAGTTGGGATTTCAAGGAGTCGCTTTCACTTGAAATCTCATCCCTCTCTTGCAAAACCAAATCAAGTTTTGAAAATAAAATTTTATTTTCTTCTTTTAATTCAAAGCTTTTCCTTTTCAAAACTTTGTACTTCACTAGCAAGTTTTCACAAACAATAGATAGTTCTTTATTTAATGCATCAGCATCCATGATGTCATCACCTGTAGAAATAACACAATCATCTAGTTGAGTTTTCGAATGTATCTCAAGGGTGTCATTCCCTTGGATCATGTAGCATGCTTCACCAGACTCATCTCCACTAGATCTTTCTCCACCAAGTTTGTCGTTTGAAGCTCGGGAAATGTCAAGGTATTCTACACTGCCAAAGCGGACAATGAGAAATCATAAAAAGATAATCTTAACTAAGTGTGCGCCTAAGTGCCTCTAAGGCTTGTGCATTGGATTCATATGCTTGTTATTATCAAGATAAGATTTCTTGGCTCATTCTAAGCTTTCATATATCGATGTTGGAAACATCAACATGGGAGGGGCAAGGTGATCCATGAGTGTATAAACTATATGTGTGCAAATGTAATATTAGATTAGCAATCCAAGATCTCACTCCTAAGTGGTTAAACCTAATATTAGGAGTGTAGGCTCTGATACCAATTGAAAAGACACCTAGAGGGGGATGAATAAGTGTATGGCTAATCTAATGACAAATGATGCGGAATTAAAAACTAACTGCAACACACCATGTGTAACCAAAAAGTGTAGCCGAATTCCCGGTGAGGGGCTATGAACTATCTCCTCTAGATTCCTCTAAATAAGAGTTGAGGTGCTATATGAAGCCCTCTTGGTTCAACACAAGTATGGGCACATAAACAATATCAAGCATATAAGTGATATGAACAATATGAATTAATGCAAAAATATAAGAGAGAGAGAGAGTTTAGAGATAGCGGATCAATCGCAAACACCGAGATATGTTTTGAGGTTCGAGCCACTATTCTACGTCCCCGCCTTCACACAGAAGGATTTCCACTAGGTGTCCACACAGGGAACTGAAAATCACCTAGAGAGGGGGTGAATAGGTGATAATGCTAATCAATGGACAAATTAAAAATTAAGAAGTAACAATCACCCAACAAGATTCACAAGATGAATGAAAGCAAGTAAATATAGCAATGATGATGATAAGAAAGAAATAAGTGCAAGTAAAGTAAAGTAAAGGAGTGCAAGAATGTAAACCAATCGCAAACACAAGGATATGTTATCGAGGTTCGAGCACCCAGCTCTACTCCCCGCCTTCCCCAGAAGGATTCTAGCTACTTCCACTATCACAAAGAAATCACAATTACACCGGAGTACCCAACTCCACAATCTCAATTACAAGCAATTTCTGAGTAGTCAAAAGACCACAAACTCTCTCTTTCAAAAGTCTCTTCCCTTACAAAAGGTCCTTAGAGAACAATGAGTAGGAATGAAGCTCTTGTTGTAAGAGAAGAAAGAAAATTAAATCAGAGAGTATTTCAAAAACACTTCAGAAAATGAGAGAGAATTTCAGCACAAAAACCAAGAAACAAAGCTCTTTTGAATGCCTTAAACTTTTGAATTTTCTTGTAATAATTGTTGTAAACAATCTCTCCCCAAACACCCCTATTTATAGGAGAGGGCTAGGGTTAAGGTATAAAACATAATTAGGATTAATCAGAGAGTATAAGGTTTGAAATATATCCCTTAAACCAATTTTAAACACAAAAAGACAAAATTTAAAACAGCCCAGAAAATAGCCGTTTACTGTTCAACGGCTAGTCCGGTCGACCGGTCGGTCGACCGCCTATACAAAAATAGAGCCGTTACAGGCATACGGTCGACCGCCCGGTCGACCCAACAAACCCGAGAGCAAAGCTATTGCAGTCAGGTCGACCGCCCGGTCGACCGGCAAACATGCACACTGATACGTGCATCTGCCAGAACCACGGTCGACTTGTCCGGTCGACCGGACAAGACTGACACAGGCACGGTCGACTGGTGCGGTCGACCGGCTCAGGTCAAAAGATGAGTTTAAAACACAATTTTGAAAAGACTTTGATTTTTATGAAAAATATCTTTAAATAGTACTAAGTATAAAACTTAAAAATTGATTTGTAGGCAGAGGATTTTGTATCAAAAATATTTTGTACATTTTATAGAAAATCATCTTAGAAACAATATGTGCGCAAAAACGTGTGTGATTGAGCTTCAAACCTATCCATCATTCTTTAACAAAATTCTAAACCTATAAAACTAAAAACAAATCTTATTGAGCAATCTTCAAGTCTTGAGCCATGCTATGCCTTGCTAGAGCCCCTTCTTCTATGTTCCTTCCTTGATATGCAATATGCCTTCTTTGCTTCATGAAACCTAGAAGTTGTTGAGCTAAGCAATGGCCTCCAAATATGGTACTAACCTGAAACTTATCTTAAACAAACTCATTAGTACCAAATAGCACTAATTTGGTTTGTCATCATCAAAACTCAATAAATGGAGAGTGTAACCTTTTGGGCCAACAATCTCCCCCTTTTTGATGATGACAAAACAAATAGGCTACAAGATAAAAATATAGGGGAGGAGAAAACTCCCCCTCAAATTATGCTATATAAAGAAGACATTTAAACTCAAAACACAAGAATTCGTTGAAAACATAAAAACATATATGCTCTTGATACCAATTTAAACCAATTGAAACAATAATGAAAATCACATGTTATTTTCTTGATACTAACAAAACACAAGAATTCTCAAAACGCATGAAAACAAAACAAGACAACAAAAACATATATAAACTCATATGGAACCAAGACCATATAAATTTATTTTTATCATGCACTAACTTATTCTCCCCCTTTTTGTCATACATCAAAAAGAGTTAGGAATCACATGTTTAATCAATAATACAAACATTAAGTTATTCACAAATAAACGAAAATCTAGCAAAATCAAGAGGTTTAGTGAAAATATCGGCTAGTTGCAAATCCGTAGAAACATAATCAATATCTATATCTCCTTTCTCAAAATGATCTCTAAGAAAGTGATATCTAATCTCAATGTGCTTGGTCTTACTATGTTGATTTGCATTCTTAGTCATGTGTATAGTACTAGTATTATCACAAAATATTTTATATGATCAAAATGCAAATCAAAATCAAGGAGAGTATGTTTCATCCAAAGGACTTGTGCACAACAAGCCCCCGCGGCAACATACTCCGCCTCGGCGGTTGAGAGTGCTACGGAATTTTATTTCCTAGAGGACATGAAACAAGACAATTACCAAGAAATTAACATGTCCCACTAGTACTCTTTCTATCTACTCTACAACCCGCATAGTCGGCATCCGAATAACTTGTCATTGAGAAATCTCCGGTTTTCGGATACCATAGACCCATCCCAATAGTGCCCTTAATATAACGAATAATGCGTTTTACCGCAATAAGATGGGACTCTTTAGGACACGATTGAAATCTAGCACAAAGACACACACTAAACATGATATCCGGCCTACTTGCCGTTAAATATAAAAGACTTCCTATCATGCTTCTATATAATTTAATATCAACATCTTTACCTTGGTTATCTTTATCAAGCTTGGTTGTAGTTGCCATGGGAGTGTTGCAAGTCTTTGAGCCTTCAAGTCCAAACTTCTTTACGAGTTCCTTTGCGTACTTGGCTTGACTTATGAACGTCTCGTTTTGCAATTGCTTGATTTGGAGTCCAAGGAAGAAATTGAGCTCACCCATTGAAGACATTTCAAATTCAAGTTGCATGACCCTTTCAAAATCCTTGCATAAAAGCTCATTAGTAGAACCAAAAATTATATCATCTACATAAATTTGCACAATTAATATATCATTATCAACATGCTTAGTAAATAGAGTTGTGTCTACTTTGCCTTTAACAAAATCATTTAAAATTAGAAAACTAGAAAGCCTTTCATACCAAGCTCTAGGAGCTTGTTTCAATCCATATAAAGTTTTATCAAGTTTGAAAACAAAATCGGGATGAACATGATCAACAAAACAGGGAGGTTGAGAAACATAAACTTCTTCATTAATAAAACCATTCAAAAATGCACTTTTCACATCCATTTGAAAAAGTTTAAAATTTTTGAAAGATGCAAAAGCTAGTGTCATCCGTATGGCTTCAAGCCGTGCTACGGGTGCAAAGGTCTCCTCAAAGTCAATTCCCTCAACTTGAGTGTAACCTTGAGCCACTAACCTAGCTTTATTCCTAATGACATTTCCGGACTCATCCATCTTGTTTCTAAAGATCCACTTAGTACCAATTATTGGTCTATCGTGGGGCTTAGGAACAAGGTGCCAAACTTGGTTGCGCTCAAATTGATTGAGTTCCTCTTGCATGGCAAGCAACCAATATGGGTCCGTCTCGGCTTCGAGAATGCCTTTGGGTTCAAAATGAGAAATGAAAGCAAAGTTACCACATAGGTCATGGAGTTTGGAGCGCATTGTGACTCCTTTAGATGCATCACCCAAGATGAGCTCCTTAGGATGATTTGTAGCGTATCTCCAAGCTTTAGGAAGCGGTTGAGAGCTTTCCTCTTTATCCTCTTGAACATCACAATTGATTCTTGCTTTTCTTCTTGAGCGGGTGAGTCCTTCAAGGATAGTCTCTCCATGTCTTCACCTAATGGTTCAATCTCTACAACATTCTCAACAAACACATTAGATTCTTCAAATTTAACATGCATGGTTTCTTCAATAGTATGTGAAGATCTATTAAATACTCTATATGCTTTACTAGTAGAAGAATATCCAACAAAGATAGCTTCATAAGCCTTAGCATCAAATTTACCCAAATTCTCCTTAGTATTTAAAACAAAACACTTGCATCCAAAAACCTTAAAATATGCAACATTAGGTTTTCTAGAATGATACATTTCAAAAGATGTTTTGGAAGAATTCTTACACACATAAATACGATTTGAAATATAGCATGCGGTGTTTACGGCCTCGGCCCATAAATATTGAGGGAGGTCATATTCACTTATCATTGTCCTAGCTATCTCTTGAAGTTTTCTATTTTTCCTTTCTACTACTCCATTTTGTTGTGGAGTCCTAGGACAAGACATTTCATGCTTGATTCCCTTTTCATCACAATAAGTCATGAAGAGTTGGTTAACAAACTCACCACCTCTATCACTCCTTATTCTCAAAATCGAAAGGCCTTTTTCTTTTTCAACCCTTTTTCGAAAAATTTTGAAGTGAGAAAAAGTTTGATCTTTATTTTGCAAGAAGAAAACCCAAGAGAAATGGGAAAAATCATCAACTAAAACAAATGCAAATCTACTACCATTTAAACTTTAGTTTGTGTTGGTCCAAAAAGATCCATATGAATTAGTTCTAAGGGCCTAGTAGTCATGATATCCTTAATTGGTTTGAAGGAAGACTTGGTTTGTTTCCCAAGTTGGCACGCACCACAAATGCGGTCTTTCTCAAACTTCAAGTAAGGTATACCCTTTACTAAATCCTTAGAATTAATTCTAGCAAGATGGTCAAAAAATGCATGTCCTAATCTTCTATGCCAAAGCCAAGAATTTTCATCAAAAGCATTCAAGCATTTAGTAGAACAATCTAAATTAAGCATGTCAATGATATAAACATTATTATCACGAAAACCGGTAAGAATACAAACATCGGATTTAACATCAAAAATCTTGCAAAAGAGTCATCAAAAAACAACTTTAAGTCCACGGTCACAAAGTTGACTAATGCTAAGCAAATTATGTTTTAAACCATCTACTAAAACAACATTCTCTATAATAGGAGATGCACCAATTTGAATGTTACCTATACCGATGATAGTTCCTTTGGAGTCATCCCCGAAGGTGACGGAGCCACCTTCCAAGTACCTTGATAGGGTTGTAAAGTTATTGATGTCCCATGTCATGTGTCTTGAACAACCACTATCAAGGTACCACCGCTCCCTACGTCTTGGAGCCTTGGTGTGTACCTACATCAAATAATTTAGGACTTGATTTTGGTACCCACATTTTCTTAGGTCCTAGAGGGTTAGTTTCATTAACCCAAACAAGATTATTTGATCTATTAACTTGGTCATAACAAAATTTAGCTAAATGTCCATTCTTACCACAATATGTGCATCTATATACTCTACCATATTTGAAAGCATAATGAGTGTGTGATTTGTGAGCATGAGAGTTGTGAGCATGAAAAGATTTAGCATGTGTAGTGTGAGCATGTGAATTTTTAGCATGAGAGGTGTGCTTTTTGAAAAACTTTTCTTCAAGTTTCTTAGTGTTAAAAGCACAATCTTTCAAAACTTTTTCAAAATCAACCATTTTAATTTTTAAAGAGGAAATTTCTTTTTCATCAACAATAGGAGATTTTCCCTTACAAGAAACCTTGTAGGCATTAAACTCATTTTGAATAGAAATGAGATTAGAAGAAATATCATCCTTTTCTTTAGAAACCATAGCAAGTTGATTTTTGAGAAAAGCAACTTCCTTTTGCAATTTTAAGCATTCAAGTTTCTTGTTATCATAAGTTTCGAAAAGTTCAACAAAAGCATGTACAAGAACTTCCTTACTTAATTCATCATCTTCATCATCAAGAGATTGAGAGGTTACCTTTGGAGTGTTTGTCATGAAACACATGTTTGCCGTATCCACCTCTTCTTCGGACTCGCTTTCTGAATCCCACGTTGCCTTGTATGCTTTCTTTTCCTCCGGCTTCTTTGGCTTGAAGGAGGAAGTCATTTTCTTCTTGAACTCCGGGCAATCCGCCATGATATGTCCGGGTTTGCGGCAATTGTAGCAAATGATCCTTCTCTCCTCTTTGCCTTCAAATTTTCTCCGGAAGTTGAGCTTGTTCTTCCGGTACAACCTCTTGACGTTCCGCACAAGTAGAGTTAGCTCCTCATCTTCTTCTTCGTTTTCTTCATCGTCATCATTGGTGGATGAAGTCTTGAAGGCTATGGATTTCTTCTTTGAAGTAGTGGCCTCTTCTCTTGCCTTCTTCTCCATCTCATGGGTCTTAAGGTTCCCAATGAGACTAATGAGGTCCATCTCGTCCTTGTCGTTCAATTCTTTTAAGGTGGTGGCCTTATCTCCCATGAAGACGGAAGAGCCTGAATCACTTTCCGCACCTTTTGATCGTTGGAGATGTCATCACCTAAGGAAGAAAGACCATTAGTGATTTTAGTAAATCTTGTAATCATACTATCAATAGACTCATCATCAATCATTTTAAATGACTCATATTGGGACCTCAAGAGATCTATCTTAGCTCTCTTGACTTGTGAAGTCCCTTCGTGTGTGACCAATAAATGTTGCCAAATCTCATAGGCGGATTGGCAATGAATTACCCGTGTAAGGTCATCCTCATTCAAGGCGGTTAATAGGGAGTTTTGGGCCTTGGAGTTGCCTCATATTCTCTAAAGTTGAAGTCGGTCCAAGTGCTCTCATCACCATCGGGTGCTACATAGGGTTTGGTCAAGGACTTGGCCACTAAGCTACCCAAAGATTGTAAAAATATAGTCATCCTAACCTTCCAAATAGGGAAATTAAGTCCATCAAATTTAGGAGGGGTTTTAATGCTATCGGCCATGTTTACTAGTGTATGAATGTATGAATGAAAATGTTGATTAGCAAATTTTAAGGATCTCTCTATGGATGTTAAGCCAAAACCTAGAGTCCAAGCTCTGATACCAATTGAAAATCACCTAGAGGGGGGGTGAATAGGTGATAATGCTAATCAATGGACAAATTAAAAATTAAGAAGTAACAATCACCCAACAAGATTCACAAGATGAATGAAAGCAAGTAAATATAACAATGATGATGATAAGTAAGAAATAAGTGCAAGTAAAGTAAAGTAAAGGAGTGCAAGAATGTAAACCAATCGCAAATACAAGGATATGTTATCGAGGTTCGAGCACCCAGCTCTACTCCCCGCCTTCCCCAGAAGGATTCTAGCTACTTCCACTATCACAAAGAAATCACAATTACACCGGAGTACCCAACTCCACAATCTCAATTACAAGCAATTTCTGAGTAGTCAAAAGACCACAAACTCTCTCTTTCAAAAGTCTCTTCCCTTACAAAAGGTCCTTAGAGAACAATGAGTAGGAATGAAGCTCTTGTTGTAAGAGAAGAAAGAAAATTAAATCAGAGAGTATTTTAAAAACACTTCAGAAAATGAGAGAGAATTTCAGCACAAAAACCAAGAAACAAAGCTCTTTTGAATGCCTTAAACTTTTGAATTTTTCTTGTAATAATTGTTGTAAACAATCTCTCCCCAAACACCCCTATTTATAGGAGAGGGCTAGGGTTAAGGTATAAAACATAATTAGGATTAATCAGAGAGTATTAGGTTTGAAATATATCCCTTAAACCAATTTTAAACACAAAAAGACAAAATTTAAAACAGCCTAGAAAATAGCCGTTTACTGTTCAACGGCTAGTCCGGTCGACCGGTCGGTCGACCGCCTATACAAAAATATAGCCGTTACAGGCATACGGTCGACCGCCCGGTCGACCCAACAAACCCGAGAGCAAAGCTATTGCAGTCAGGTCGACCGCCCGGTCGACCGGCAAACATGCACACTGATACGTGCATCTGCCAGAACCACGGTCGACTTGTCCGGTCGACCTGACAAGACTGACACAGGCACGGTCGACTGGTGCGGTCGACCGGCTCAGGTCAAAAGATGAGTTTAAAACACAATTTTGAAAAGACTTTGATTTTTATGAAAAATATCTTTAAATAGTACTAAGTATAAAACTTAAAAATTGATTTGTAGGCAGAGGATTTTGTATTAAAAATATTTTTGTACATTTTATAGAAAATCATCTTAGAAACAATATGTGCGCAAAAACGTGTGTGATTGAGCTTCAAACCTATCCATCATTCTTTAACAAAATTTTAAACCTATAAAACTAAAAACAAATCTTGTTGAGCAATCTTCAAGTCTTGAGCCATGCTATGCTTTGCTAGAGCCCCTTCTTCTATGTTCCTTCCTTGATATGCAATATGCCTTCTTTGCTTCATGAAACCTAGAAGTTGTTGCAATAGCTAAGCAATGGCCTCCAAATATGGTACTAACCTGAAACTTATCTTAAACAAACTCATTAGTACCAAATAGCACTAATTTGTTTGTCATCATCAAAACTCAATAAATGGAGAGTGTAACCTTTTGGGCCAACAGGAACTTCCACTGAGAATTTGGAATACAAATTTAGGAGTATACAACACCTCTCTCCAACAAAAAAAACATCTACACAAGAGGCTAGACACAATAACAATCACTTCACACAAGAGGAATAAGGCATTATGCAGAACAACAATTACCTCACACAAAAGGGATAAGGCACTAAGCCAAACTCCACCACAATCACCTCTACACAAGAGGGATAGCCACAAACCCAAAGAACAACCTCATCTACATAGAGGGATAGGCACAAAGCCAAACCACAATAACAATCTCCTCTACACTAGAGGGATGAACACCAACCCAAAATAAAGTAGGGGTTTACAACTTGGTGATTACACAAAGACGACAAACCAATTTTCCTCACAAAAATAAGATCATATAGATAGGATAGATATGATAGCTCAAGCGTGAGAAAACAAAGTGTTTGGAATGAAAAATAACAAAGAAAAATACTTGAGAAAAATACTAAATAGATATTGAAATCAAGATCAAAACCCATCTCCTAAATGCTCTCTTTTCTTTGATTTTTCTGACACATTAAAACAAATAAAAATAAAATCTTGTAGCCCAAAAACTCTTTAAAAACTTGCAGCAAAACACTAGAAAAGATAGGAAATTTTGCTCTCAAAAACCATATGAAAAACAACCCCAGAGTTGGCTATTTATAAGCGTCTCAAAACCTTCCCGTTGGCAGTAGGAAAGGGCAGAAATGCCCTTCAGGTCGACCGGCGCAACGGCCATATTTCTGACCGTTGTGCCTCCAGTCGACCGGCTGCACAGAGAGCTGGGTGCTTTTAATCGGTTGACCGCACGGTCAACCGGTCTTCAAGGCTGGCCTATGCACGTTCCTCGTGCACATCGGACGACCGGTCCGGTCGACCGACTCCTGGTCCGGTCGACCGCCAGCTGAGTCTGGTTGAAATTCTGGGACTTGAAACTTAGGTTATTTAATACCAATTAAATCCCATAAAATCACATAAATTTTACAAAAATAAGTTCTTGTAAGGTCTTTTAATAACAAATATGTGTGACCAAAAATCAACACATATTACAAACTATCTGAACCATTTTTTTGACATAGAAATTAGGCTTTAAACTGAAATCTGTATTTTCCAAAACTTGGATTTTGAAATGGAAAACCATTTTCTCCAAAACTTGTATAAATATAAAAATATGATATTGATACAAATTTGAAGTATATTGTATATGGATAGAATCCAATATACATACATATATATATGTGTGTGTGTGTGTGTGTGTGTGTGTGTGTTTTTGACATGAAATCCAAAAATAAGTTTTCTTAATTACAAAACTCCAAACTCATGAATAAGATCATCAAAATACGTTTTTCTAAATATATGAAGCAAGTATGTATATAGATCAAATCTAATATACATTAAACCATGTAAACTTTATTCATGAAAACTATATATACTTGAACTTGAAAACAAAAACCAATTAAACCGAAAACAAACATATTAAAACTTGTGTGTGTGAACTTGAGCATATCAACACTATTTATCTTTACACAAGATCTAAACCAACTAAACTAAATACAAACTGAAGTCTTCTTATAGAACTCCTTCTCCAAGTCGACTCAATCCAAACGTGATCCAACGAGCTTGACTCCAACCGAGTACAAGATGCGATCTTAATGCACAAGCTCTTGAATCAACACGTGTAAGCTCCAAAACTCCTTTATTGAAGCTAAACACCTACTAAGATCTTGATCAAATATCTGAGACTAATTAAACATAAGATTATTAGTAAACTATAACTGCATAAGTTAATCATCATCAAAAACTAGAGTGATGGGCCTTCGGGCCAACAATATCATGATACGGACTATACATATCCCTTCCACATTACACGGATGATCATCACCCATGACAGCGAAATATCCATCTAGCTTCTTAAAGCTGAAAATCAGGCCCTGTTAGGACACATATGATAGGTAGATCCTGTATCTAAGATCCACTCAGCATTATCTGAGTAACCAACAGTAGGAGTAGTAACAGAGAAAGAAAAATATCGATGTGTCTGAGTTTGATCCATCCGTCTGTGAAGTACTGGCATGAATATTGATCACCTATGCGAGATTTGCCTCGGTATTCGACTCCTTCTTCTTACTTTTGGCCTTTGGACAATTAATCTTCCAGTACCCTAGCTCTTTGCATAAGGCGCACTAATTCTTTTTCAGATCTCTGAAACCTAATCTGAACTTCAATCTTCCTTGATCACCTCTGTCCTTCCGATTGGAACTCCTGCCTCTTACCGCCAACGCCTCTCTTATGCTCCCCGAAGAAGACAATCTATCCTCCCTCCTTACTTCATAATTCACAAGAGCAGCATATGTTGGCCCAAAGACCCTTCACTCTAGTTTTGATGATGATTAACTCATGTAGTTATTATTTACTAATAATCTTGTGATATTTAGTTTCAGATATTTGATCAAGATATTAGTAGGTGATTAGTTTCAACAAAGGTGTTTTGGAGTTTTCACATGTTGATTCAAGAGCTCGCGCGTCAAGATCGCATCTAACACTCGGTTGGAGTCAAGCTCGCTGGATCGAGTCGTCTTGGAGACGGAGTTCTACAAGAAGACATCAGTTTATTTAGTTTATGGTTTAGATCTTATTGTAAAGATTAAATAGTGTTGATATGCTCAAGTTCATAATACACACACAAGTTTAACGTTTCATGTTTGTTTTCGGTTTAACCGGTTTTGGATTTCTAGTTCAAATATATGGTTTTCATGAATAGATAGAATCAAAACAAGTTTACATGTTTTAATGTATATTAGATTTGATCTATATACATCTATCTTCATACTTAGAAAAACTTATTTTGAAAAGTCCATTCATATGTTTGGAGTTTTGTATTTAAACAAAACTTATTTTTATATTTAATGTCAAAAATATAGATATAATATCTTTCATGTATATTAGATTCTATTCATATACAACATGCTTAAAACTTGTTTCAATATCATGTTTATTTATTTGCATGAGTTTTGGAGAAAACGGTTTTCCATTTCAAAGTCTTAGTTTTTGGAAAATACGGTTTTTGGTTTAAGGCAAATTTTCAAGAACACAAAAATGATTCAAATTGTTTAGAATATGTGTTGAATTTTACTCACACATATTTGTATTTCAAAGATCTGATAAGAACTGATTTTTGTGAAATTTATGTGATTTTATGGGATTTAATCAAAGGCAAAAAGACAAGTTTTCAATCCCTAAATTGTTTGTACCGGCTGTCTGCCGGTCGTTCGGACCGGTCAACCGAGGCAGAAGTCAGTCGACCGGTCTGGCTGACCGAAGTGCACAGACGTGCACGCAGCCATGGGCTGGTAGGCCGGTCGACCGACCCGGTCGACCGCCAGAGAGCTTTGCTCTCTGGAAATGGCCCGGTCGACCGGGCGGTCGACCGGCAGAGAGCTATTGCTCTGTATATCCAGGCCCGGTCGATCGGTGGCACAACGGTCAGAAATCTGACCGTTGGCCGGTCGATCGGGCGGTTGACCGACAACAGATTTTTTCTGTTGTCTTGGCCCAACGGTTAGTTTTATGAATGGGCTATATATACCCATTCCTTTGAGCTGTTTTGCATAAGTTTTCTAAGAATAAAACTTCTCATCTTCCTAAGTGTTTTAGCTACAAGTTTTAAAAGAGTTTTTGGGTTTAAAAGATCAATCTTTATTTGTTTTAAAGTGTTGGAATTTCAAAAAAAAATAGAGTCTTTTGGGAATTAGTTTTTGATCTAACTTTCAATATCTATTTGGAGATTTTCCCAAGTATTTTTCTTTGTTCCAAACACTTTATTTTCTCACACTTGAGCTTATCATATCTATCCTATCTATCGGATCTTGTTTTAGTGAGGAAAATTTGTTTGTGGTTGTTGATACCACCAAGAGTTGTAATCCTTCCATACTTTGTGATATCCCTCAAGTGAGAGGTGATTGTGTTGATATCCCTCTAGTGGGAGGTGATTGTGAAAGTTGTGATTGGTATCCCTCTTAATGAAGAGGTGATTGTGGTTGTTTGGCTTTGTGCCTATCCCTCAATTGTGAGGTTGATCTTGTGTTGACTTTGCGCGTAGCCTCTAGTGAGGGGGTGTATTTATTGAGAGAGCAGTTGTGTACTCCAAAGTTGTATTTGCCCGAATTCTCAGTGGAGGTTCCCTGTGTGGGAAGTCCTGTGTGGACGCTATAGTGAAAATCCTTCTGTGTGAAGGCGGGGATGTAGAGCTCGATGCTCGAACCTCGAAACATATCTTTGTGTTTGCGTTTGATCCACTATCTCTAACTCTCTCTCTCTTATATTGTGTATTGCATCATATTGTTCATATCATATATATATGCTTGGGTTTGATTGTGTGCCATACTTGTGTTAAACCAAGAGAGCTTTACATAGCACCTCAACTTTTATTTAGAGGAATTTAGAGGAGTTAGTCCAGAGCCCTTCACCGGAAATTCAGCAACACTCTTTGGTTACACTAAGTGTGTTGCAATTTGTTTTTAATTCTGCATTATTTGTCATTAGATTAGCCTTACACCTATTCACCCCCCTCTAGGTGTACATTCAATTGGTATCAGAGTCTACGCTCCTGATATTAGGTTTTACCACCTAGGAGTGAGATCTTGGTTGTTTATCTAGTTTTTGTATTTGCACACATACTTGTTTACACACACTCATGGACTATCTTGCACCTCCCATGTTTGATGTTTCTAACATCAATATGTGAAAACATAGGATGAGTATGTACCTAAAAATCCTAGGATTGCATGTTTTCCTTACCGCTACCAAGAAATCTTATCTTGATAATAGCAAGCATATAGAGGCTAATGCACAAGCCCTTGAGGCACTTAGAAGTATACTAAACAAAGAATATTTGTGTATGGTTTCTTATTGTGATTCGGCCTTTGCAGTGTGGAACACGTTGACTTCTCTAAAGCTTCAAATGCCTAACATAGTGGAGAAGGAATCTAGTGAGGATAAATCCGAACAACAATGCTACATGGTCCAAGGGAATGACTCCCTTGAGGTAAATCTGGAAACTCATCTAGATGATAGTGTAAGTTCTTCTGGCGATGATTATGTTGACGCCAATGCTTTAAATGAAGAATTTTCTATTGTTTGTAAAAAATAATTAGAAAAATATAAAGCTTTGAAAAAGAAAAGTTTTGGACTTAACAAAGAAAATAAGGATTTGTCTTCTAAACTTGATTTGATTTTACAAGAGAGGGATGGGATTTCAATTGAAAGGGACTCTTTGAAATCCCAACTTGAATTTGCCCTAAAAGAAAATGAAATTTTGAAAATAAAAATGATTGTGAAATTGTTTTGAAGAAAAATGAAGTTCTATCTTCAAAACTTGATTTTGTTGTAAAAGAAAATGAATCTTTAAAAACAAGATTATTTCTATTTTAAATGAATTGGATTTGGTTTCTAATGAAAATATTTCTTTGAAAAATGATTTAGATACTCATGTTTACCATGCTAGTGTAGCTTCATCATCTAGCATATCTATTGCATGCTCCACCTCTTCTTCCATTATTGAAAATGATATATCCATTTTAAAGAAAAGTGTTGATTGTTTGGGCTCCACTTTGAACCAATGTGCTTTGAACCACACACGGTTGGAATCTATGTTTCGAAAGAAACAAGTTTCACATATGCATGCACACCATACACAGCATACACATGCTTCTCACGTTCATACATATAGCACTATGTATGCTCATGTGTACATTTGTACACATTGTGGACGTAAGGGCCACCTTGCAAAATTTTGCTTTGATAGAATTAATGATTCAAATTTTGCAAATAGATTTGTTTGGGTTAGGAAAGAAGCTAACCCCCATGGACCCAAAAGAGTATGGGTACCAAAAGTCACTCCTATTTTATTTGATATAGGTGTGGGCTCTCACATGACGTGAGATACATTGGTGCCTTGAGGTGGATGTGTTCCGAGTTAAACGGTGAAAATTTTGGATGCATTACTTTCAAGGGGAGTTTGGTGGGAGGACCACCTTGGTTTGGAGACCTAGAGATGTGCCCTTATGATTTTGGTAACAATCTCTAAACTCCTATTTATGTTTAGCTGCTTTCATGATTGATTTTTAGCATGTTTTTAGTTTTTAATGATTATTATGTTAATTGCCATGATTAGACATGTGATATACATATGTAGTATTTTTGAGATACACTCATGTTCTATATGAACCTATATTTTTGTGTTCTCACTTTAGTTTAGCAATGTTGTATATCCTAGTCTAATACATGTGTATTTATATAATGATCATATTGGCTTAGGTTTTTTCGTTTTATGCTTCATGATTTGATTACATGTTTAAGATGCAGTTTTCATTAAAACTTGTGTCAATACTTGTACAACTAGTGAGCCACAAATTGATTATTATATGTTTGTTCTTGATTGCTCATTTGTACCCATTAGATGTACTAGTATAGCCTAGTTTTGATGAATCATGTATTTTGACTTGTATTCCCTATTTTTGGACATATTTTTCATGATAATATGTTTTAGCTTCATGTTGTTGGCCCAAAGGCCCATCACTCTAGTTTTGATGATGATCAACTCATGTAGTTATAGTACTAATGATCTTGTGTTTATTTAGTCTCAGATTCATGATCAAGATCTTAGTAGGTGTATAGCTTCAACAAAGGATTTAAAGTCAAGTTTGGGAGCTAGCACGGTTTGATTCAAGAGCTTGTGCATAAAAATCACATCAAGTACTCAAGAGGAGTCTAACTCTTTGGATTGAGTTTGGACCAAGTCAAGAAGATGAGAAGACTTCACGTGAAGACTTCAAGAAGATGAAGACTTGTGTCTAGGTTTGTTTTATAAGATTTTGTTTTAGATTAAAATGTAAAGGATAGAATAGTTGGTGGATTGCTCAAGTACATATACATACACACTCTTGATAGTTTTGTTTTTACAAAAGATTTTCTATTTTAGAAAATACATGTTTGGTTTTTGGTATTCTAGTTTATATGTTTTAACCAAAACCATATTTAGAGTTTAATGTCAAAGACATAGATATTTCACCATGTTTGTGTAGTGGATCATATCCATACACACTATGCTTTAAATGAGTTTAGAATATCTTGTTTTTGTATTTTGGAGAAATTTGGAAAATAAGTTTTGGGAAAATCAATTTTGGAAAATACTGTTTTCGTTTTTAAGCCAAAATTCCAAGTTACAAAAATAGTCCAAATTATTTGTAACATACTTTGATTTTGTGCAAGCATGTTTGTTTATCAAAGTATATTGGTAAAACTATTTTTGTAGATTTTTCAGTATTTTATGGGATTTTATTTGAGCCAAAAGACCAACATTTTAAATCCCTGAATTCTGTTTCCAGGCTTCAGACGGTCGACCGACCGGTCGACTGAGTTCTGAAGTCGGTCGACCGAGCGGTCGACCGACGTGCACAGACGTGCACGCCTTTGTGCACTGGAGGGCCGGTCGACCCACCCGGTCGACCGCTATAGAGCTTCTGCTCTCTAGAAAACCCGGTCGACCGAGCGGTCTACCGACAGAGAATCTGTTCTCTATTCCAGAGGCTCGGTCGACCAGGCCGGTCGACCGAAGCCCCAACGGTTGGATTTTTGACCGTTGACGGTCGGCGGTCGGTCGACCGACAGCTCTGTCAGACCCCAACGGCTAGTTTTTCTAGCTCTATAAATTGGAGCATTTGGGGGCTGTTTTGATTAAGATTTTTTAGTGATTTTTGAGCTATTTTTTCTTACTCCATTAAAAGAGTTTTCTCCACTAAATTGAGAGCTAATACTTCCAATCAAAAGGGGAGTTTTATCAAGAGTGTTAAAGAGATTTTCTTGAGTTTTCTCCATAATTTCCATCCTAGTTTTTCTCACACAAACACTTGAGCTATCCATTGCTATATCTACCCATAGGGATTTGTTGTGAGAGGATTTTAGGTGATCAAGAGTTGTGATCACCAAAGTTCTACTTTGTACTTTGAGGAGGCAGACGTGTGTGTTCGCATTGTTTCGGGTCCTAGTGGGGACTCGGTGTTTCGGGTTCTAGTGGAACTCGGTGTTTGAGGTGCGGCCTCGGCGAGCCGGTGGGCTTGCGGTGTATACGAACTAGGGAGTCCGAGAGCTTGTAGGTGTTGCGGCACCGAGTGATCCGTGGGATCGATTATAGTGGAAATCCTTCGTGTGTCGAAGGCGGGGATGTAGAGAAGTGGTGCTCGAACCTCGAACAAATCCCTTGTGTTTGCGATTGCTCACTCTCTCCCTCTATCTCCTTGTTATATCTTGCATACTATTATTGTGTATCTTTATATGCTTGATATTCATGTGTGCTCATATTGTATATGCTTGGGTTTGTTTGCTAACACTTGTATTTAACAAGAGAGCCAACGCGGCACCCCAACCCTTATCTAGGGGAATCTAGAGGAGTTAGTCCAGAGTCCTTCACGGGGAATTCGGTTACACTCTTGTGTTATACGTGGTGTTTAGTTTAAATAGTTTGTTTAGGTCATAATAGTTTTTAATTCCGCATTTACTGACCATTAGATTAGCCATCACCTATTCACCCCCCTCTAGGTGATTTACACATGTATATGTTAATTTTGTCAAAACTATTGAATATACATGTATACCCTTGAGTCATTTGCCTTTCATGCAAAATCTCTTTATAGACTCAATTGTGTTTGGATATGTATGTGTACCTTTAGTTTTGACAAAACATACATATGCCTTGGAGTTAGTATTGTTTTGTGAAAATCAATTTTCATTTTTTAAAGGAATTTCATATTGAAATTAAATGCCTTATTTCCATGATATTGATTACATGACTTTTTACACTTTATGTTTGATGTTTACTAATGATTTGATTTCATGAGATTATATGAGCTTTATTGTTATTTTGAGTGTTGATGATTGTGCGATTTTCATGTTTTCATGGATATGTTATTATTTTATTCCTTATTTGAAGGATTTCGTGCTAGCTTTCTAGTTTATCATAAAACTAGTTACGTATTTCTTTATTTTGGGAGTTTTCTAAAATTATCTTCAAACTTATTTTTTGAAAATCCCTTCCATCTAAGGGCGGTTGGATGGGCGATCATGTCTTGTATGCTCTTAATTGAAAATCTCTGTAAACATGTGCATGAAAGGGAGGTAGTATGAGTTATACACTTGATTCTCATCATATTTTCAATTGGTATCTCAATTGAGCTTTTTTGGTTGTATACTCATATGTGTTTTCTATATATGTATGCTTCAAAACTTTAAAGGTATCAATTTCTATTGGTATTTATATTTTCATACATATATATATGATTTGATTATGCTTACTATATCTTTTCATCTTAAAGCACAAATTATGTTTATACTAAGCTTGATTTACTCCTTAATGACTATTAGTTTTCAAATTGGTATTTATACAAGCTTATGCATCATTTTCATTGTATTTCATAAAGGGGAGAAAAGTTCATGTTTAGTTTTCAATCGATTGTATTTTCAATTGGTTTCTTACTCTCACTTTTATGATGAAAAATGATATTATTTGGTATATTATTTTTCAATTGGTTTCCTATGCTCTTAATGAAAAATATTTTATTTAGAATATGCTAACATTTTCAATATTGGTATCAAGAATCTTAAATTGGCTTTATTCTAAAATTTGGTATCTTCATTGCAAAATGAATTGTTTAACCAAATAGTCGGTTTGTTTTTCAATTGGTATCATATTTCATTTTAATTGGTATCTATATTGAAATGAGTTATGTTTACATAAAATATTTGGCTTTCACTTTCAATTGATATCAAAATTATAAAATATTCTCATTTGGTATCAAAATTATAAGATGTTTACAATTGGTATCAAGATTCTAAATGCATTATGTTTCTATTGATATCAAAAACATACAAGTTTCATTTTCTATTGGTATCAAAAGTTTACAAGATATTTTCAAATTGGTATCTTTTGGTATCTTAAAATTTTTGTTTATTTTCAATTGGTATCATAATTTGGTATCAAAAGTTTTGATATGTATTGCTTATATGCAAGGGGAGCTTAACATCTTCTCTATATATAGATTCATATTGAGTTTATCTCATATTGAGGAGCTTGACCGCTCTTCTCTATGTTTTACACGTGTGTAGGAGGAGCTTCACATCTCCTTGTATACATTGTATATTATGCCTTATGTGGTGAGGGTTTAGTCGTCTCTTTCATATAAATGCATGTATGTAGGGGGAGTTACTTCACGTCTCTCTTCTTCATGAATGTATATAGCATATACACCTTTATTGTTTTAATTTATGCAAAAAGAAAGAAAAATGTTATTTATGTCTTTAGTGTTTGTACCCCTTTGTTGATGAATTGACAAAAAGGGGGAGAGAAATTTGGGGTTTTTATATATGCATGTTTTGTTTAATTTGTTATCTTTTCCATTAGTATCAAGAGCATCTTTTGTTGGTATCAAGAGCATGTTTATTTCATTGGTATCAAATATCATGTTTATGCATATTTATGTTAAAGCATCACGACATATCTTTATTGTTTTTTTGCTATGAGTTAAGGGGGAGCTTCCATGAAGCTTAACTTTAATCTATGCATATATAACTCAATAAGTTTTGTCATCATCAAAAAGGGAGATTGTTGGCCAAAGGTCCTTCACTCTAGTTTTGATAATGATTAACTCATGTAGTTATTGTTTACTAATAATCTTGTGATATTTAGTTTCAGAGATTTGATCAAGATATTAGTAGGTGATTAGCTTCAACAAAGGTATTTTGGAGCTTTCACATGGTGATTCAAGAGCTCGCGCGTCAAGATCGCATCTAGCACTCGGTTGGAGTCAAGCTCGTTGGATCGGTTTTGGATCGAGTCGACTTGGAGACGGAGTTTTACAAGAAAACATCGGTTTGTTTAGTTAATGGTTTAGATCTTTGTAAAGATTAGATAGTGTTGATATGCTCAAGTTCATAATACACACACAAGTTTAACGTTTCATGTTTGTTTTCGGTTTAACCGATTTTAGATTTTTAGTTCAAATATATGGTTTTCATGAATAGATAGAATCAAAATAAGTTTACAAGTTTTAATATATATTAATTTGATCTATATGAAAAAACCTAGAGGGGGGGTGAATAGGTATAAGTGCTAATCTAGAACTAAATGCAAAACTAAGTGCGCTAAATGCGGAAGCTAATGCAAGTCTTTCAAACACACTTAGTACAATCAACAAGCGTAGCCGAATTCTCCGTGAAGGGCTCTGGACTAACTCCTCTGATTCCCCTTGAATGGGTTGAGGTGCTATGTGAAGCTCTTGTTGATTAAGTACAAGTGAGGCACACACAAACACCAAGCATATAAGATGATATAACAATATGAATCAAGCAAGGCACAATACAAATGCAAGCAAGTATGATATGAAAGATGAATGATGCTTTGCACAAATGTAAAGAGAGAGAGTTTTAGAGACAAGTGGATCAAACGCAAACACAATGATATGTTTCGAGGTTCGAGCACCCTTACTCTACATCCCCGCCTACACCACCGTGTAGGATTTTCAATCCACTATACCGTCCACCGAGGACTCCCACCGAGGAAACCTTCACCGAGAAGGATTTGTACCACAATGGAGTACCGAACTCCTCTCTCAAACACCACCTCACAACCGAGGGGTAGGCCCGTAGCCAAATAACAACAACAACCAACACCTCTACCGAAGAGGTTTTACACCAAATCTCCACCTCTCTCTAGAGGGAGCAAACCAATCACCAATCACCTCTACCTAAGAGGGATACACAAAGAATAAGGTGTACAACAAGTGGTTTCTTTCAACCACAACAATCTCTCTTTTCTTTTCTCTTTTTTTCACAAAACAAATGATCCTAATAGATTAGGATAGAAGATTAGCTCAAGTGTGGAAACAAGGTGTTTTTGGAAACAAGCAACAAAGAAAACTAATTGGGAAGTCTCATGTAAAAGATAGAAAATGAAAGATCAAATCAAATCCCAAAACTAGTTTTCTTTGATTTTCCAAAAACCAAAAACAAGAAAGATGAATCTTTTTGGCTCAAAAACTCTTTTGAAAACTTGTTTAAACACTAAACAAACTCTGAAAATTTTCTTGTCAAAAGTCTTATCAAAACAGCCCAAGAGATGGGGTATTTATACCTCCATCAGAAAACTAGCCGTTAGGCTGAGTGGCAGCCTGACAGGCTGACGGTCGACCGGCCCGGTCGACTGCCAACGGTTAGAATGTGACCGTTGGGCAACCACGGTCGACCGGCCCGGTCGACCCAACAAACAGAGAGCACTGCTCTCAGACCGGTCCACCGTCCGGGTCGACCGTCCCAAAGCTGCCAAACGTGCACAGATTTGTACACGTCGGTCGACCGTCCCGGTCGACCGACTTCAGCCAAGTCGACTAGGTCAGTTGACTTAGTCGACTGATTGAAGCCTGGAACAGAAACTGGGTCAGAAAAATAGTTTTAAAATATTTTGAAAAACCTTTTAAGTCTTCTAAAAAATCACCAAAAATAGTTTTATCATTTTATATGGAAACACAAACTTGTGATAAAATTTCAAGACATATATCAATCATATCAATTCATTTTTGAGTCTTGCAAATTTTATCAAAAACAAAACTTGTATTTTTATCAAACTTGATTTTTCAATACATGAATAGGATAGTCAAAATAATTTGTCTAGCAAGTTTAAGCATGCATGTATAAATAGAAAATATCTACTATACATAGAAAGAGTAAACTTGTTTTGATCTATTATTCATGAAACCAAATCCAAAACATGAAACGTGTGTGTTTGTGCACTTGAGCATATCAACTATACTAAGCTTTACAAATAGATCTAAACACACTATCTAAACTATGGATACCTAAGTCTTCTTGATGATCTTCATCTTCAAGTTGACTGCTCCAAAACTCCATCCATGGGCTAGGCAATGTATGATCTTGATGCTTTGGCCCTGGATCACCATGAAAAGCTTCTAAACTCCTTTGTTGAAGCTATCACCAACTAATATCTTGCTAATGATCTGAAACTTAAAATCACAAGAATATTAGTAAACATAA